>OX424572.1:170943494-171543494 GCA_949152435.1 Gastracanthus pulcherrimus | reverse complement strand
GTCTGGACTGTTTGTGTAATATAATTTGGAGGTTTTGGGGTATTTTGATTTGAGTTTGTACGTTAGGATATTTTAACTTAAGCCAGTCTAGCCTGTCTAATATAGTTTTGAAATAATGGGCTATATATATATTTTTTCATGTATAGGTTATGGTATTTTGATGTAAGCTTGGCAGTTATGAACTTTTGAGGTTATGGGATAATATAAACTTAGCCTGTATGTGTAATAGTATTTTGAGGTTTAGTATATTTATCTGCGTATTAGGATTTTGAGGAAAATAAGAAAAATAAGCTTTTATTGATTAAAAATGACCGCATAATGCACAAAAATAAACGATCAAAAAATTTCAAGCATTATGAATCAAGCATATGAAAAAATACAAAAAAAAGTAAAAGTAAAAATAAAAAACAAAAACGAATCGAAAAATATAAATAAATATTATTGAACTGCCTTTCTTTATACGAAACAAATACAAAAAAGAATGAGTTGTGAAACATTAAATTTGACCGTAAGTATTAAGAGATATAAACACGTACGCAAGCACGCACGCACATACACACATACAAACATTTTTTTAAAATACTGTATTTTACTTAAAAACTTTTTGTTTACCATCGCAAAACTTCCGCTGTCAGAAAGCAAAATATTTATTTTGTTTACATGAAATTATAAATTTGAAAGAATTTATCGCGTTCTTCAAAAACGCTTTTTTGCATGAAAATTACTTCTGAATTATTGTAAGTATATTAAATAATATGCGTCGACAATCTGTACTATACATTACTCTTTTCATAAAGAAAAACCACAATTTATTCTTCTAATATTATACTGGGATGCATTTTATTGTTTTATAAAGTATATATATATATATATATATATATATACTTCGTGTTGTTAACTCTTTCGTAAAGAATGAAAAGCATCATTTATTCTTTTAATATTATTCGGACACTTTTCATACTTTTATAAAGAATGATTTCTCTACTTTATTCTTTTCGTAAAGAATAAAACGCGTCATTTATTCTTTTACTATTACTGGGACACCTTTTATGTTTTTATAAAGAATGATTTCTCTACTTTATTCTTTTCCTAAAGAATGAATGTATGCATTTATTCTTTCTAACGTCAATTTTCGTTCTTTAGACTTTAGAGTGTATGCATGAGTAAAATAAGAGAGCGAGAGCGAGAGAGAGAGGAGAGAGAGAGAGAGAGAGAGAGAGAGAGAGAGACTTATATGATGAAAAGGAATTTAATTTTTTTTTAGATGAAAATGGTGTACTTACGCTCTTAAATTGATCCGCCCTTTCGATGCAGCTTCCAATGAGTGCAGATCTCAGTTTTAATCCGCTTGAATCGAGAAAAGAAAAACAACAAAGAACAATAAAAATATTCCTATTTGAAAAATAAATGATAATACGTAATAATAAATTAGTATTTTTTTAATTACTTACGATTTCTTTATTATTTGCTTCCGACACACCGGTATACACGTGCGAGATCTGTTAATCTTTTACCGCCATATACAATTTCAGGCGAGACTAGGTATACGAAGTGACGTATGCTACAAATTACTAGTCGTATCTCGCGACTATCGATTATAGCGCGCGAGATTTAAGAAGTACATTATAATATTATTAAGTAGGTATAGTACATTATATATATATATATAGTTCTTTATAATTATATTTATTTTTTTAATTATATTAATAAAATTAGAATATACGCAAATCTATTTATCAATTAAGAATGTGCGTCCATTCGTAAAATTTGATTAATGTAAAAATTGTATATATATATATATATATATCTCACGTTCCGAAATTATCGATTTTTCGTTTTACGCAGTCAATTTTTATTTTAGATGCGAATTGTTATAATGGTTGTTTTTTTTTAGTTTAGATTAAAAGTAGCACCATGAATATGAAGACAACATTGTTTTATGACGAAAAAATACATAAAATCAATTTTTACAAGAAGTAGAATTATCCGGTTTTGTTCACCCCCTCCTCATATAGATTAATAAAATTCCTAATCATCTAATAATTCGAAAAATTTTCCATCAAAAATTAAAACATTTCAATTTCTTTTACAAAATTATTTTCTTCTCGACAAAAAAATGGTCAAGATACAAAAATTTGATTGAATATTCTTCTCCATATTCCAAATCATCTCAATTTTTTTTTTCAATAATTTTCCCTCATACATTTCAGAAATATAACCGTTTACTAAATATGAAAAAACATATAGGTCATGAGATAGTAAAATGATACTATTTTGAAAATGTTCGCGAATATTCTTCTCCATATTCCACAAAAAATGACGTTTTTGTGTATAACAAAAGAAGGAAATAACGTTATATCCAAACTTTGAGATCGGTTAAGTTAGGTATTTTTATACTAATTCTAAGGTATTCAAAAACCCGAAAATCGAAAAAAACGCTATAAAAACAAATAAACATAGAAAAATAAAAAAAAATGTAATATTTGTTTTTTTTAATTTAACATCCACACACACACATGCACATTCACAGACATTTTCTAAAAATAGTGTATTTTGATTTCTTAAGTCTCAAAACATATTTCTAACAAGTTTTTGGCAAAACTTCTTTTTACTATCATAAACCTTCCTCTGTGAAGAAACAAAATGATTAGTTAATTATTTTGCCTAATTATAACATTCCGTGAAATATTTCATTAATATTTCGTGGAATATATCATGTAATATTTCTGAACTAGTTCAGAAATATTACAAAAAAGCTTCCAAAATTTTCAAATGAACCTTTCTTGTAATATTACAGTAATAATGCGGTAACATTTAGTGAAATATTTCAGGAAATATTTCATTAATATTTTCTGAATTATATCGAGTAATATTTAGCGAAATATTTCAGAAATATTACAAGTGAACACTAATCTACTTAAAATAATAAACTCAAGGTGAGTTCAGATAAAATATAAAAGGATTGGGATGAGTGAGTGAAAGGTTGAGTAAATAAAAAAAACACAATTAATTTCGCGATAAAAAAAAGCACTTGCTTCGGCGTAAAAAACCGCACGGCTTAGCGGGAAAAGCCGAAGCAAGCGTAAAGATTTATTGAGAAAATGAAGCTACAAACAATTACAACAGACGCGGGAAATAAGGATTTAATCTACCGCCTTACCCTCGACTCTTAATCTTAACGCCGCAGAGAGCTCTCTTACCTGGGCACGCAACCCGCGCAAAATCGCCGCACGAAGCTCGAACGACACCGCCTGGATGTCGCTGAGCCGAGAATGTCGTGAATCGCCGCCGCAGCTTCTCGCCGAGTCCTGGTAGGCTGGCAAGCCGGGCGAGGGGAGCGCAAAATGGTCCACGACCTGCACCGGGCGCGCCCCGACGTCTCGGGGAGCCAGACGCCTCGATGCCGGGCAACAAGGGTGTTGCCGCGATGCGCTCGCCCTGGACGGGTCACTTCCAACACGTGGACACCGTCCCCACAGTTTTCCCTAACACGGCCACGAGGCACACACAATATACACACACACACGCGCGAATTCTCACGCACGCTCGCACGAACGCGGTTACAATTTTCCGGGGCAGACCCCGATCGACACGAATCACGAACGCACGAAGGCTAAATATATTCGCTCTGAAAAGAACAGAAATATATATCAACCTATCGAACAGGAACTCACGACAATCAGGACGCAAAAAAAGGCTGAAAATGAAACTATAAATTGAGCAGGGCTGCTAAGTGCGCGAACAGCTTGGAGGTCCTGTCAAAAGTGAACAATTGCGAGAGCGCGCGCGAATCGAGCCAGAACCGCGCGCGCTGACGGTCACGCAACGTCGCAATTGACCGCACGAAATGGCGCGAAATTCAAATCTACAGAAATGTACCTATATGACAAAGACCTGTAAAAATGGCGTAAACATCCCGCCCGCCTTCGTCTAACGGACGAACGAAACACTCAAAGAATGACCCAAAAACCTTCTTAACACCTTCCTCAATATGCAACGGACAAAGACGAGAGATATGCCGACGGAAAGATGTGGTAGCAGTCTTTACTGTTGCCACACGAACGAGACCATCTGGACCTGGGTGCACCTCAACGACTCGCCCCAAAAGGCCACTTGGACGCAGAATAACGATCATACTTGACAAGAACAAGCCTACCTACACGAAAGTTCTCCGTTGGATCTCTCTACTTCTCCCGCTGCTGTAAATGGAGGAGATACTCCGACGACCACCGCTTCCAAAACTGATTGCGAATCCGCTGAAGCAACTGAAAGCGATCTAGCCGATTCTGAGGCACGTCTGGAAAATCAGCATCTGGAAGTAACACTGAAGCACTCCCATTTAGAAAGTAATATTTATGAAATATTTCGGCAATATTACAAGATAGCTTCCAAAATTTTCAAATGAACCTTTCTTGTAATATTACAGTAATATTGCGGTAACATTTAGTGAAATATTTCATTAATATTTTCTGAATTATATCGAGTAATATTTAGCGAAACTGTTGCAACGCCGTTACCCTAAGCAGTCCTGGGCGTAGTCGTCCAGAGCGGACGGGTGGGTGCCTATCACCACTACACAGCGCGTCCTCAGGTTGCGGATAGAGGAACGACCCCTGAGAAAGAGGTTAGCTGCGAATAAAGCAAATAAGCAGTCGCGGACAGCCGATAGGCCCAGGCGTGGGTGTGATGAGCCCGCACTGGCGAACGCATTCATCTAGAAACACTACGCAAGCACCGCAACAACTACAAACACTATACAAAATCTCCTATCTTACTTTCTTCTTCTACCTTACTCTGTAATCTATCTCTTTTACCACACATTTCAAACAACAAATGGGCCAAAAATCCTGCTGTCGTGGAGGATACGGGAGCGATGACAACTGCCCTGAGAGGGGATGTGTAGAATGATTCGCCACCTGGTCTTACATGGCAACGAAGCCAGCGAAGGCGCGCTGCCTTGCAGGGGGGCGTTAGGATATGAGAATGAAACCGAGTGTGTCTGACGACGAGTTGACTATGTCCTCGCCAAAGTCGGAAAGCTCTCATACTTAGTTCTAGGGAGGTATGAGGGTTATCACCCCTAGACGGATGGACTCACCTGCGATCGGAACAGGATCCAAAACGCGCGGGTTTAACTTACTATCATGGCTCAAAGAAAACAAAACCAAACCAAAAGAAACTTAAGGGTGGGAACCGGGAATGTACGCAGTCTACACAGAACGGGCGCGTTCCGGGAAATCATAAATGAAACTGAGAGGTACAATTTAGATTTGGTAGCAATACAAGAAACCCGATGGAAAGATAACGCGATGCTAGGATTCGGTAACTTCACCTTTTTATATGGGGGCGCGAGCGGGCATTCTCTAGGCACCGGATTTCTTGTTAACAAAAGTATCATACATTCCGTTAAAAGTTGCAATTTCGTGAATGACCGACTCTCGTATATCATCATCGAAGGAGCGTGGTACAATTACGTGGTTATTAACGTCCACTGTCCCACGGAGGACAAAGAGGAAGAAGTCAAAAATCTTTATTATGAAACTTTAGAGCAATTAATCGACCAACTCGCGTCTTACGACACCAAAATAGTAGTGGGGGATTTCAATGCTAAAATAGGGAGAGAGGAAATGTTTAGGTCCACCATAGGCAAAGAAAGTCTGCACGAAACCAGCAACAATAACGGTATTATGGTCATAAATTTCGCGGCCGCAAAAGATCTTATAGTCAAGACCACGTGCTTCAAGCACAAGGATATACACAAGGCAACGTGGACATCACCGGATGGGGCCACGCACAATCAAATCGATCATTTTCTTATTGATAAGAGGTGCCACACGAATGTACTCGAAGTAAGGACCTATAGGGGGGCGGATTGCGACTCAGATCATTATCTAGTAATGGCCAAATTAAGAGCCAGATTAGTAGCCGGTCAAAATAGTAAGCGAGCGAACAAAGTAGAAACCTTTGATATTGGAAAACTACGAAGCGGGGTAGAGCGAATCAAGTACCAAGTAGAAGTTAGCAACCGATTTCAGGTGCTCGAGGAAACGGATGAACAGACGGGAGTAGATGACGATCCGAACAGGTTATGGGGGGCTATCGAAAAAGCTACGAGTATAAAAGGGGCCGCGAACAAAGTACTGGGTAAGAAAAAAAGGCCGAAGAGCAAACCATGGTTTGACGAAGAGTGCGAACTCTGGTTTGAAAGGCGCAAGAAGGCTAAATTAGATAGTGTACACAATAAAAGCGGTAGGGTCGTAGAAGAATACCATGAAATAAGAAAGCAAGTGCGTGTGATTTACAGAAACAAGAAGCGCGAGTATCAGAAAAATGAAATTAGAAAAATAGAAACTAATAGTAGGGAAAATAACCCGCGCGAGATGTACAAAGGAATAAATGCTATTAGGAAGGGTTTTCAGAGTAGATCGCAGTTAATGAAAGATAAGGACGGGAACCTCGTGACAAGCGAAAATGAACTATTGAAATTATGGAAAGATTATTTCGATAAGTTATTAAACGTGCATGAAAACTCCAAGGAAATGGGAGACGAAATCCACACTGCTGAACTCCATATGGACGAAACGACCTACAAAGAAGTAGAGGCCGCGATCAAAAAGCTAAAGAACAATAAGGCCGCAGGAAACGATTCTATACCAGCTGAACTACTTAAATATGGAGGCACCGCGCTTACATCTAAAATTTTTTATCTAGTATGTGCTATTTGGAGAAATGAAACAATACCAGAAAATTGGAAAGAATCCATCATCATACCGATCTTTAAAACGGGAGATAAAACAGACTGCAATAACTACCGGGGAATCTCACTTTTAGCTACCTGCTACAAAGTTCTGTCAAACGTAATACAGGCCAGACTCACACCATTCGCGGAAGATATAATAGGAGATTATCAGTGTGGATTCCGGCGCAACAGGTCAACGAGCGATCAAATGTTTACCATAAGACAATTATTAGAGAAAAAGTGGGAATATTGCGAAACTATACACCAGCTATTTGTGGACTTTAAGAAAGCGTACGACTCTGTCAAACGAAGCAATATGTATGAAATTCTAGTGCTCCTTGGCGTACCAAAAAAACTCGTAAAATTAATTCAAATATGTCTGAACGGAAGCACTGGAAAGGTCCGAATAGGCGGTAATGTATCCGAATCGTTCATGATACGCGACGGTTTGAAGCAAGGTGACGGGCTTTCAACGGTACTCTTTAACTTGACGCTAGAGCATGTTGTTAGAAAAATGCAGGCTAGCGAGCTAGGCGCAACACTCAACGGAACAACGCAGATTTTAGGCTATGCGGATGACTTGGATATAGTGGGAGATAACGGTGAAACGGTGGCGAGAAATGCGGAAATCCTTATAAACGCGGCTAAAGACACGGGGTTAGAAGTGAGCGAATCGAAAACGAAATATATGATCATGGAGAAACTGGGCATTCGCGAAGCAGAGGGGGATCTCAGAGTCGGAAATTTCATTTTTGAAAAGGTTAGCGAATTCAGATATTTAGGTACAACTATAAATGATCGAAACGAAATTAAAGCCGAGATTAATAAGAGACTTCATTCGGGTAATGCCTGCTTCTACGCTGTGAACAGATTACTTAAGTCAAAGCTACTGTCGAAAAATGTCAAAATAAGGATATATAGGACTATAATAATGCCGGTAATCTTGTATGGGTGCGAAACGTGGGCGCTCACTAAAGCGGAAGAAAATCGTTTTAGGGTATTTGAAAATAAGGTTCTGAGGAAAATATACGGGTCAAAGAAAGATGAGGAAACTGGGGAGTGGAGGAAACTGCACAATGACGAGCTACATAATTTGTACGCGTCACCAAATATTAACAGAATAATAAAATCACGGAGACTAAGATGGGCAGGGCACGTGGCAAGAATGGGCGATGATCGTACAGCAGTGCGCATAATGAAAGGAAAACCGAAAGCAACGCGACCTCTTGGTAGACCTAGACGCAGATGGGAGGATAACGTAAAATCAGACGTAACTGAAATTGGGCGGGAAGGCGCGAAATGGATGGGGTTGGCACAAAATAGGGAAACGTGGAAGGCTTGCGTAGATGAGGCGATGAACTTTCGAGTTCGAAATGCCATAAAAAAAAAAAAAAAAAATATTTAGCGAAATATTTCAGAAATATTACAAGAAAGCTTCCAAAATTTTCAAATGAACATGTCGTGTAATATTACAGTAATATTTCTGTAACGTTTGGAGAAATAATTCAGAAAATATTTCATTAATATTTTCTGAAATATATCTTGTAATATTTACGAAATATTTTGGCAATATTACAAGAAAGCTTCCTAAATTTTCAAATGAAAATTTCTTGTAATATTACAGTAATATTTCTGTAACATTTTGTGAAATAATTGAAAAAATATTTTATTAATATTTTCTGAAATATATCGTGTAATATTTACGAAATATTTCAGAAATATTTCCTGAAAACTTTCAATTTGTATTGTTGGTAATATTACAACAAATATTTCAGAAATATTTCAGAAATATTCCATGAAAACATTACATGTTTGCTGTTGGTAATATTACAAGAAACATTTCAGAAATATTTTAGAAATATTACACTGAAATATTTCTTGAAAGATTACATTTAAATATTTCATGCTGTGTGGGAAATGTTACCCACCAACAAACATAAAGGTTGTTTTTGCATAGCCAAACCTGCTTTTGAAAGAAGTAATAAGGGTAAGGATATTATTGTTATTAAAGAAGAATTATACAATAAATGAATGATCATAATTTTTAATCTTTATTTGTTTCCAAAGTAAAAGTCAATGATATATTCATAATTTCTATATATATATATATATATATATATATATATATATATATTATGTCACAAACATATTTTGTTCTTAGTATTGTTTTATGGTTTTGCTTTGATGGTTATGTAATGCTGCTGCTATGTAAACAGAGGAATCTAAATAATCGAGCAATTTATTATCAATCCGGAAATGTATATCTAACAACTGGAAATTTCTGATTCGATTGATTACTCTTTCGACATATATTCTAACACTAGCAATCTGTTTTGTTAACTTAATTTCTTTTTTAGTTCTTTTAACATTTTTCATCACACTTGGAGGCCTGATTAATTTACAATTTTTTGTATGTAAAAGTCTATCAAGCTGTTGGAATTCTCTATCAGCTAATACACATGTATGTTATAGAAGTACGTCTAAGAAGACACAGTTTTCTACAATTGACATGTCACTGCATCTGCCACAAGCCCCTTCAGATATGAAGTTTATAAAACCATCTGGTGTTACTGATATAATTTATTTGCTTGTGTTACATTTTTTGTAATCTGACCATGTCAGTGATCAATTTACAGAATTACTAGGCTTCTCAATTTCAATTTCAAAACAATTGATGATGCTTTCTATATCATCGTATCGTAACCGATTCAATAAAATGTCTTTCTTATCTGGCCAAATAATCAGCTGCTTAAAATACTGAGCGATGACATGTATTGTACATTTGTTCTGAATATCCTGTTTACGTGGGACTCGGACAAGCTGAATTCATAAGCTAGTGCTGTATTCGAAAGATTTGTTTTAATTTCTTTTAGAATCAAAAATATATTCTTTATGCTGACACCAATAAATAGATAACATACATATTTTCTATATGTATTCCCAAAAATAATAACGGATTATCTTGAAGTATTTAAACCGCATATTTTTCATATACCATTTCTTGAATAATTTTCTTCTTAAGTTCCCACTCTAAACTATCAGTTGTTGTTTTAGAAGAGCTGGGAATATATAAAGCGCTTGAGTCAACAATATTACTGTCAATGCTATCAGCTGTAGTATTTAAGACTTTCTTGCATTCATTTTCATTCATTTTTAATCTTTTAAGGTCATTAGTAAGTAAAGGTAGCAAATCACAAGAAAATTCTACACTTTTAGTTTCTATAATTGTTTGAACATTATTGTGTTCAGAATCCACACTTTCTTGACAAGATTTTGTATACACTTTTGGCTTTGCTTGCACATATTAATCTACAAACGTTTTCTTGTTGATTGGATTCAAAGCAGTAGATGTACAAACAAATTTTTCACTGAATGAATCACAATTATAAGTATAAATATCAAATTTGTTTACGTTATCACTCATTTACTTTTATCTAAATCTGTATCTTAATAAGTTAGACTTGAAATGTCACCAATACCTTTAATTGAAAATGATTATCTGTAGTTTTATAAATGGAAGAATCATCTAACGTATTACAAAAACCACTATCAGCTGGAGTTATACAACTGGAAGAATCATCTGACGCATTACTAAAACCTACGCTTTGAACTAGAGTTTTATAATTGAAAGAATCATTTGATGCATTTCTGAAACCACTGTCAGCGAGACTGTTATCTGATGCATTACTAAAACGACTATCATTCTTGATAGTGTGTACACATTCTGCTCCATGTATATTCAAATAAACATTGGTTTTCTGAATATTCTCATACAGATCTTTTTCAGAAAACTCAATACTAGAGATTCTTTCAGGATTCAATTTGAAACGTGGAAGGACGTCTTCTTTCAATAATTTCTTACATCCTACGAGTTCATACTCCATATAATTACTTAAATCTTCTTTTAACGAAAAATAAATTAATAATTAGTTAATATATATTTTTTTAAATTTAAAACAACTGTGATCTAATTTACTAACATCAAAATGATCTTTACAGCAGAAACTTGTTTTCATTAACTTTTCTCTGTAATAACCTACGGCATCACACCAGGCTTTTTTTTTTATTGGATTCCATGGAACGTGGATAAATTCTTTTTCAGGAGCATTAGAATTAGTATTTTTGCAGGACGGTACAAAACAATATTTGTTCCAATCCAAACTGGACGGCTTGATGTTTCTTTTACCACTCATATCATATGTTTGTTTTTATCTCAATGTTTTGTTGACAGTCTATACAGGTATCACTATCTACTATAAAGTAGTAAAATCATCATCCTTAGAACCAATAGAAAATGTAGAATACGTATTAAATATTAAGATAATTAAGTTGAGGGGGTAGTGGATGGACTGAGGAGGGGAAAATGGAGGGGCGGCGAAGGGAGTGGAGAGGCAAATGCATTATAAAATAACGTACATTTTGAACAAATTTCACGTTATTTAGGGGAGGGGCTGTGGCAGGGAAGTGGAGGGGCAGTGAGGGGGGTGGCGGGAGGTGACGGGGCTGAGTACTCAAAAACACGGTAACAACTATATAATATAGGAAGATATATATATATATATATATATATATATATATATATATATATATATATATATATATATATATATATATATATATATGTAGTTGTCAAAAAATTTAGGGACTATTAATACTGAATCATTTTTATTGGAATTGTGTAAGCTATTAGAAAAGTAAATTGTGTGCCCCACGAGATCCCGCGTAAATACAGGATTACGCGACGGAGCTGCCTTACTTAGCATATGACTGATATAACATAATAATACATTGTGTTACCGACTCAATCAATTAGAATTAAATTACTAATGCGCGCGTTTGTTCGACATCGAAAGCTGCCGGTACTTAGTGAGTTGACCAATGCATTAAAAGAAAAGTTGTGAAATGCATCGGCCGCGTACACGGCGATCGAACAGGATTGTCTTGGGTCGCATTTCCCCTCCCCGATCAAAATGAGATTCGATAAGTGAAGGGGGAACGGGGCGAAGAGGCAAAGAGGCTTTCTCGCGGATGGTAGACCACGAGTCAACAATTTTCTGAAAATTTGAAGTTGGCAGCGATCGGAGTCGAGCAGGTGCGCGCTGCGTGTGAGCGAACAAGCGCGACTCAGGTAAATGACGACCGCGGGTGGACGAGCGCACCAGGATGAGTAGCTAGCTGGCGACTGTCAGTCGCACTCCGATTTCGACAGAGGGCACTTTATTGCTCCGTTTCCCTCACACTGCTTACATTTAAGCTTTTCGAAGCAATCGTTTTATCTCCATTTTCAATAAATCTAATTATTAAGACAGTGTTGTATTGTGTAATTTCTATGCGCAAATAAATCTTCTTCAAAGAAGTACCACATTGTGTATATCAAGGGATAGAAGTAGGCTTATTTTTGCATGCGTTTGATGCTTCAGTACGAGTTGTAAACGAACAAGCACAAACCAAAGACGAGCACAGCAAACTCTGATGAATAATATCTTTGAAATCTATCTATTTGCAAATGGGATATTTTATTATTTGGGAGTAGGATTTTAATAGAATTGAATAGATTTATCACATCACGAAACGCAAAAGAGCTAAAACAGTTTCTACCCCATGGTGCACGCCGTATTGTTTGTAATACATGTTTTTGAATTACGCGTCTTTTTATGCATATGAAGGGAATATTTACGTAGACATATAAAGTAGATAGACTACGTATCTAGATAGAGCTTGACATTCCCAGTTTAGAAAGAAACAAAACTGCTCTGAGATGATTTTTTATCTCTACAGTCTCCGTGGCTCAGTACACTGAAAAAAATAAAAAGCTGCTTCTACTGAGGACTCAAGCAGTATCTACTCAACCACCCGAGTAAGAGCAAAATAGGTGCGCAGTAGACACGCACAATGCTGCGCGGTAAAGCGTGGCAGAGGTCGGAGAGACATAGCCTCACTTTCAGTCTTCTGCGTGCCTACTGCGCGCATATTTCGTCGTGTCGGGAGCCAAGCAGATGCTGCTTGTATCCCTCGAGTAGAAGTAGCTTTTTCTTTTGTTCAGTGTAGTAAATAGCGAAGGACTTGGAAAAAAAGTTTCTGGGTTCAAATCGCACTGAGTACTATTTTATTTCGATTTTTATTTTTTTCTTTATTGCCTTTAGCAACAAATTATGCTTTAGAATATCATAATGTAAATCAAAATTAATTTGTTTTTATAAAGAATTATGAATAGAAAATAACAAAAATACCGTATGGAATGTATATTGTAATTTTATAACTTATCGTACCTTTTTCTAAGTTATACTAACTCTTAAATTTTATATAATTTTCTGGCAATTTCTGATAGTTCTTTGTAATATTGTCTGAATTCAAACAAAATGTTACAAGAAATTTCAAAGAAACTACAAATACTTACGAAAAATTACAAAAAATTACTAAATGTTATAAAGAATTACAAAAATTTTCAAAATTACTAAAAGTTAGTGAGCTTTAAAAATAAATAACATATTCCTAGTTTGTTGTGACATGGCATTAAAGAAATTAGTTTACATTATGAAAGTAATTATACATATAATATTAAAACTGAAATAAACAACAATATACAGTAACTGGAGCATACGAAAATATTGCGATTGAAAAATATAAATAAATTATTGAAATCAAAAGTATTAAGAAAACTTTATTTGTAAATTATTCACCATTGATGAATGCATTTATTTATTATTTTTATTATTTAATACTAAAGTACACAAGTTATTCCGAATTATAGTACAGTTATGCAAGTTATGTATGAAGTTTAAAATAATACCAAAATATTGTAAAGTGATGAAATACAAATTGTGATTAAATATTAAAATAAATGTTAATATTGTAATCCGTCAACTGTTATCAAACATCTGAAAAATTAACTTAGATTATTGTTGATGATCAAATCATTCAGATTTACCCTAGTTTAATAAACTCTGGATCAATATGTTACAATATTTTAAGACTAAATTAGATATACAATAATAGTCAATGTGGGTAATCATTCGGGTAAATTCAAATATTGATGTGATTGAAGTTTCATTCGTATTGTATACAATTCTTTTTTATTTCATAATCATTTAGAAAAAGGAGTGGAAAGAACGATTTGATACATAAAAAATGGCACCGATACTTAATTAAGGTTCAAAAATGCATTTAAATAGGAAAATATTTTCCTTTCTCTAACTACACATTATATCTCGGCGAATATTATGTAATTTTATTCCTTACGCAAAATAATATGACTCTGATTTTTTCAACCTAATTGAATATGGAGAAGGTAATCAAAATTAAGAAAAACATAATCCAAAATAAGACTAATTTCTGGCTACTCTTGTGTATTCCTAAACTTTATGTAGAACAACTTATCTCGAATTTTTTTCAGCATATTTTAACTCGGAGAAAGGAATAAACATTAAATAAAAACATAACTCAAAATAAGACTTGATTTTCTGGCTGCTTTCGTAGGCATTTTATTCCGGTAAATCTTGTGAATACCTAAACTTTATGTAATATTACATTTTCTAATTTTTTTAGCTTATTTTGACCCAGAGAACAAAGCTTTAATATAAAGTACAAGTATATCGAAGTATAGGTTGTGTAATTAAAGTTTCCTTAGAATAGTATACGTATACATTTTTTTAGCCTTTTGTGGACGTTGAAATTATATTAATGTTATATATTTTTCAATAATTTACAAAAAGGAAATAGTTTACCATAAAATAAGTCTTATTTCTCGTATTCCTTCTAATAAATTTCTTTCTAGGGTTACTTATCTCTAGTTCTGGGTAGCAATAATGAATATCTTAACGATCTAAACTATATCTTTTTCGTAATATATTAGAAAATATATAACATTAATATAATTCGAAATCCACAAAGGGTTAACAAATTTTATACATACACCATTCAAATCAAACTTTAATTACATAACCTCCGCCTTAACCTATACTTCGATATACTCATATTTTATATTACAACTTTGTCCTCCGGGTCAAAATAGGCTAAACAGAATTAAAGATATGTAATATCCCTGTTGAAAATAACCGCACGAATTCTGCACGGAAATTAGTACGGAAATTCGTATCGGAATCAGTGCGAAAATCGTATGTAATCCATATAGGAATCCGTATGGAATAGGTTCGAAAACGCCCCGTGGAATCAGTACGGAAATCGAGATGAAATCTGTATGGAAATCCGCACTGGTTTAGAATACGGATATTGATGCTGTATCTGTAAAAAAATCGTGCGAAAATCCGTATTTAAATCCGCGTAGAATTCGTACAAAATCATCAGAGAAATATTACTGAAATATCTGTGGTGCCCCCGGTTCATCGCCGCAAGCAGCACCTCTGTCCCCGGGAGCTGTACTAGCTCGGCAGAGGTGGCCATCTTGTGCTTGCTTCTCCTCCACCTCGAGGTGGCGAGAAGCGAGTCAGAACCAGCTTGCCTCTCGTGCCGATCGGACGCATCGGCAAGCACCGCTCGACGATCGACGCTTATTGTACCCGACGAACGAAGTTCCAATAAAGCCTAGTTTACTTCAATCATCGTCTTTTTTCTCACCTTTCCTGGGAACGATTCCCAAAGTGGTGACTCCGACGCGATTCTACAAGGGGAGAGTACAAAGTGCGCGATTTCACGGGCTAGCTACTTACATTTTGTAGTACACTGTTTCGCAGGATGCCTACCCGAGCAACGCCACGTTTTCGCGCATTCCAGTTAACTCTCGCATCGCTCTCGTCTTCAAGAGCCGCGAATTTTCCGAGCAACCTCGAGTTTTTTTTTTTTTTCTGTCGCACAGAGAAAACTCTCCCACGTCTTCTTTCGTGTAAATCGCCTCGTAATAGGCGCGGTGACATTTTATTCGCCTCGCACGCACGGGAGAGCGAATTTTCTTGCCCCGAGCAATTTTTCTTGCCCGGGCGTCCCGATTTCTCGTTTTTCACAGAATCGCGCCCCCTTTGTCCGTTATCGGCGACAAAGAGGACGCCGGCGTCGCCATCTTGCCGACTTTTCGCACGATCCACGTGTTTCCAGTCGCATCGAAGGCGATTTCCGCCCTCCCTGCCCTGCAGCAGCCGCCGCGCGCGCCGCCAAACGCCGCCATCGCGGACCAGCGCATCGCAGCAGCCGCCATTGCGGACCAGCAAAGAGCAGCAGCCGTCGCGCGCGCGCCCCCAAGCGTCACCGTCGCCGACCAACGCAGCTCAGCAGTCACCACGCGCCAGCAAGCACTCGACACTGACGGCGTAACGCCGCCTCGCCGACTTTTACACGGCGTTTTTAGCTCCACAGCGACGAACAGCGCTGCAAGGAGCCATGCCCGACTCGCGACCAGCAACACCGACGACACCACTGCACGGTCTTCTGTACCTACCGTCGAGGCAGCAACCCAGTGCAAACTGCCCATGTTCTGCAAGTTCCACCCGCGGCTCTGGTTCCTCCAGGTCGAGTCTGCGTTCGACATCAACCAGATTCACGCCGACCGATCAAAGTACAACCTGGTCGTCACACACCTCTCATACAACGTCCTCCAAGAGGTGTCCGACATCCTGCTCAACCCGCCGGAAAACGGCCGATTCGAGTACCTCAAACAGGCGCTCACGTCACGCCTGACGGACTCGTCTAATCAGCAGCTTCACCGTTTATTTTCAGAGCTCCAGCTGGGCGATAAGAAGCCCTCACAGCTTCTCCGCCATATGCAGTCGCTTGCCGGCACGGCCGTTACGGATACTGCCCAGTGCGTAAAATGGTTCGACTTGCTGCCACACAACGTAAGTCGCCTATTGAAGGTGCTCAAAACCGACGAACTCGGCGACCTGGCCTCTATCGCGGACGAGCTCGCCACAGGCGACCCAGCAGTTGCAGCCGTGACCGCCTACCGTCCCCGTTCAGCCACACCGCCGTACAGGCCTCCGACGGAGGAAGCAACGCCTCCATCGAGCAGCGACTCGCCAGCCTCCAGGCGACCGTCGACCAGCTCCTCGCTCGCCGAGTCCCCGTGGATGCAGGGTCCGGCCAGCAGCCCCAGCAGCGACCCAAAGGCCAATCGCGCTCGCGCTCCGGCTCAGGTGGGAACTCGAGCCACAGCGCATCTCCGGCCAGTAACCAACAGTGGTGCTGGTACCACCGGACCCACGGTCAGAAAGCATCCAAGTGCAGGCCTCCCTGCTCGTTTCTCAACATGGGAAATTAGAGGCGCGAGCCCCATATCAGACGGCGGAGGTTCGCGCGTTGATGGAGAATCGCCTGCACTTATACGAGAAGGAAACCCGCCTCAGGTTTTCGGTCGACACAGGGTCGGTAATCTCGCTTCTGCTTCGTTCTGTTTTCAGGCAGTACCGACTCCGACAACAGCTGACACTCCATGCAGCTAACGCGTCGCCCATCTCGACATACGGCACGCATAAGATGGCATTGGACCTGTTCCTGCGACGCCCGTATTCGTGGGATTTCACCGTCGCCGACGTGCAGACCCCGATCCTCGGAGCCGATTTTCTGGCTCATCACGGCCTCGCAGTCGACAAGGCCAAGCGTCTCATCGACATGATGACCTCTCTCTCAACTACAGGCTCGCTAGCGGTCCCAGCGGTCCACAGCGTCTCGCTCGTTGCTTCTGTGGATCCCCCGCACCGTTACGCCGAGCTGCTCCTGGAGTTCAGTGACCTGACGTCGCCCGGCGGTTCCACCGCCAATCTGCCCGACCTGCCAGCGACTCAACACATCGAAACTACGGGGTCTCCTGTCGCCGAAGGTCCCGGAGACTCACAAGGCCACGACTCGCCGCAGCCAAAGCCGAATTTGACCGGCTGCTGGCCCAAGGAATCATCCGGCCGTCGTCCAGCGATTGGGCGAGCCCACTACACCTGGTGGAAAAGGCTGACTCCTCCTTTCGAATAACGGGTGACTACAGAAGCCTCAACGCCCGTACCAAACCGGACCGGTACCCGTTACCCGTTGTCGAGGACCTCCTCCAGGAACTACACGGAAAAGTTTTTGCCGTCATCGACCTTCGGAAGGCGTACTATCAGTTCGCCATAGCGCCTGAGGACGTTCCGAAGACCGCCATCACCACACCCTTTGGCCTCTTTGAGTTTCTCAAATCTTCGCTCGGCCTCAAGGGCGCAGCTCAAGCTTGCAGCGGGCCATGGATCATCTCCTGCGTCCGTACCCGTTCGCGAGATGCTATCTCGACGACATGATAATCGCCTCTGAGAACCACGAGCAGCACCTGAAGCACGTCCGCATCATTCTCGACGTCCTGAGAGACGCCGGTTTGCGCATCAACCCAGCCAAATGCTTTCTCGGGAAAAGCCAGGTGACGTACCTTGGCTACGTCGTGTCAGAGGACGGATTCACCCCTCCCGACACCAAGGTGCGAGAGATTCAAAACTACTCGAAGCCACAGACGTCGACCTCGCTGCGCCGCTACCTGGGTATCGTGAACTACTATAGGCGTTGCATACCCAAAGCCGCCGAGATCTTGGCCCCGTTGAACGACCTGTTGAAGGCCCTTCCAGCTAAGAAAAAGGCCATTCCGCTCGTCTGGACTCCGGAAGCAGACGAAGCTTTTTCTCGAGGAAGCTGTCGTCCACCGAGACACGATACAGCCCGTACGATCGGGAACTCCTGGGCGCCGTTGAAGCAATAAAACACTTTCAGCAGATCCTGGAAGGACGTTGTTTCGTCCTCTGGACTGATCATAAGCCGCTCACGCGCGCCCCGGACCATCGCGCAGATAAGGCGTCACCCAATCAGCAAGCCGACAATCCTCGACCCGGCTGCGATCGCTGAAAGCCAGCGATCCGACACCGAGATGCCTCACCTAATTCTCGTCTCTCGACATAGAAGGACACTCGATCCTCTGCGAGACGACGATAGGCGTGGTCAGGCCCTACCTACCTGAACCGCTCCGAAAGACGGCTTTCGACATCCTTCACGGTCCCGCTCATCCCAGCATCAGGACGACGTCACGCCTGATGTCTCAGAAATTCTTCTGAGACACCACACCGGATGCCCGTTTCGACCACCTGCACATCGATTTCATTAAGTTGCCGCTCGTCGGAGACAAGCAATACTGTCTCACGATCATCGATCGTTTCACCAGGTGGCCCACCGCTGTTCCAGTTCCGAATCAACTGGCCACCACTGCAGCCAAGGCCCTGATTGATCACTGGATCTACTATTTCGGCACGCCTCTGACGATCACCTCCGACTAAGGTCCGCAGTTCGAGGGCAAACTTTTCAGCGCCCTGACCCAGCTCATCGGCTGCAGCCGACAACGCACCGCTCCCTACCATCCTCAGTCGAATGGTATGGTAGAGCGGTTTCACCGAACCCTCAAAGCGGCGCTCATGTGCGACCAGCTCACGCCATGGTCTAACGCACTCCCAACGGTGTTGCTCGGCCTCCGCTCGTGCTTCAAGGAAGACCTACAAGCATCTCCGGCCGAGATGCTCTACGGGACAACGCTGAGGATGCCGGGTGAATTTTTCACCACCCCCAGCGATCCAGAAGCCGACGCTCCAGCCTTCATCAAGGACCTTTGCCGCCTGACGCAGGCAATCAAAGCAGTCCCGGCCTCGAGACACGTCCAGGAACACCATCCTTTCGTCTACAAGGATCTCCGGACGTGCACGGACGTTTTCAAGCGAGTGGACACGATTCGCAAGCCTCTGCAGGCCCCTTACACGGGCCCACACAAGGTCATCCGGCGCATCAGCGAGCGAGCCTACGTGATCGACATCGCTGGCTCACACCGCACGATCTCCACAGACGGCCTAAAGCCGGCTTACGGAGACTCGGCCGACCCACCCACCCAGCCTCCAGCGACGCCGTCGCCCGGACCCGCGATGCCGCCGCCCGAACCTGTGACGAAGTCGCCCGAACCTGTGACGAAGTCGCCCGGACCTGCAATGCCGCCGCCTACTCCAGCGACGTCACCGGCCGTTCCAACGACTCCAGCTCATTAGCCTCCGATCTTGGCCTCGCCGCCCTCATCGCTTTGCGCACCCGATGACACGCAACCAAGCTCCGCCAAGAAGAGGGTATCGTGGCTCTTGCCACCCGCCAGATGCACTGGAGGGGGAGTGGCTGTGGCGCCCCCAGTTCATCGCCGCAAGCAGCGCCTCTGTCCCCGGGAGCTGTACTAGCTCGGCAGATGCGGCCATCTTGTGCTTGCTTCTCCCCCACCTCGAGGTGGCGAGAAGCGAGTCAGAACCAGCTTACCTCTCGTGCCGATCGGACGCAACGGCAAACACCGCTCGACGATCGACGCTTATTGTACCCGACGAACGAAGTTCCAATAAAGCCTAGTTTACTTCAATTATCGTCTTTTCTCTCACCTTTCCTGGGAACGATTCCCAAATATCTAATGGCATAGAGTACGGTAATCGGTATAGAATCTGTACAGAAGTAATCCAGAAATCTGTATTGAAATATGCGCAGAGACCGTACAAAATCAGAGGGTAAACATTATTGAAATCTCTCGCAAGTTCTAATTTTGTTGTTAATAATCATGTGCTAGAGTAGAGCCTGGTTGTATATTATTTATTTATGAATAATGTATTATTATCATTACTCGCACTATTATTAACAACTATCGGACCTGAGTACAATTAGTTTGAGGAAGGTATAAATAAGTACACAGGGATTGTTTATAGTTATTAAATAAATAAATACATTATTTTAGTTGCAAAGGAAAGATAGTGGCAAACCGCCTTTATTCGCTTTATTTATCGTTCAAAAAAAACATAATCATTATAAATTATGAACATTCCGTTCAATTCATACTCTGGGAAAGCAAAATAATATACAGTATTCCATGAAATCTCTTTGTTCTGAATTTAAATATGAATAAATGATTAATAAATAAATTCCCATTAATCCCTAAAACAAAATACGCAAGTTTAATAATGGTATTTATTACTGAATATCTATCTTGATTGATCTACTTTCGATGATTGCCCTTCTGTAACAATTATTCGAATTCTAATACTTATTATACATCAAGACTATGTTAAAAGAAAAAGATAATGAATTTATCCAAGTGTTTGATTCGAACGTGCAAATCGTATTGTCTTTCATTTAATGTAGTACTCATAATCTCCCGATCACGTGAGATTTTGTGACCTTTTTGTTTTCAAAGGGTATATACAACAAAATTACTCATAGAATTTTTTTTATATAAAAAATCGGTATATATATAAAAAAAAATAATGTACGTGTGGCACTACACATACGCCTGTCACATGCGGTGTCCTTCAAACACCGATTTAAGTATATATGTAACAAAGATGTGATTAATACATTAGTACAGTACATATACCGGCGCGTGATTTGGTTTACGCGGACATTACGGGTGCTACTATTTTATATTTGATGATTGCAAATTTTATACGGATCGCGCCCGAAAAATCAATCGGACCAACCATACAGATTAGTCACAAGCAGTGTGTGTATGGGGTACTTTCGCACTCTTTTCCGGTCCTTACGATCGATATAATTTATTGTTAGGTGAGGTTATGCCGACTTTCGCCAGCCCATGGCTTCGCTTTACAGCTTATTCCCATGGCCTCTCTTATATTAGAGCATATCCTACTATATTGGCATAAATCGACATAAAGTCGGTTTCGTAGGTTCGTTACGATAGTAATTATTCTACGGCCAGTGTTAATATGTTACTATTAAGTAATTGGCAAAACATATTATATATTATGCACGTTTTCCTTTTTTTTGTATTATTATTAGTGTAAAATTATACAGGACAACATGCATAATACTTTTTATGTACAGGATCAGCCAAAAATAAGTACCATGCACAATTTAGAAAAACGTTTCGAGAAAAATACGGAGCTTCGAGATGCATACGTAAAATCGATGCGTGAATACGAGGAAGCAGGTTATATGAAACGCGTGTCAGCTGAGAAAATTGACCTACAAAAGTATTTTTTCTTGCCTCATCATGGCGTGGTGAAAGAAAGCAGCACTACGACGAGACTACGCACGGTTTTTAATGCATCAGCTAAAACCAAAGATGGAATCTCACTTAATGATTTTCTCCTTGTAGGTCTTAATCTTCTACCGGACCTGTTCGATTTGATTTCACGTTGGAGATGCTACCCGTACGTTTTTGCGGCGGACATCGCTCGTATGTATCTCCAAATCCAAGTACAGGAGCAGGACCAGCATCTACAAGCCATCTTTTGGAGGGAGGATGTGAAGGACGAGTTAGCAACATTCCTGCTCACCACGGTGACGTTTGGATTTGGTTCATCGTCATTTCTGGCAAGCAGAACACTTCATCAGCTGGCGCAGGACGAGGGAGAGGCATTTCCTATGGCGGGTGAGATAATTAAAAATGAGATTTACATGGATGATGTTGTATCCGGTGATTTCACGCTAGCTGGAGCTAGGGCTAAGCAGGAGCAAATCATTAATATACTTCACCAAGGTGGTTTCAATCTGCGGAAGTGGCTATCCAACAATTCTTCGTTGGTCGATTGGTTGCCTTCAGACCTTGTAGCTACTGAAGCTAATCTGAAAGTTGGACTAGGTTTCTCAGTTTTAGGTATTGCCTGGAACCCTGAACGAGATTGTTTTTATTATAACATTTCTCTTGAGTCGCTGAGCGGTGCGACTACCAAAAGGACGGTACTGTCCAACGTGGCGAAGTTGTTCGATCCAGTAGGTTGGATCTCTCCGATCATTGTTTTGTTTAAAATATTTATGCAGTCTTTGTGGGCATTGACCAAGGAATGGGACCGAACGCTGCCGAACGAGCAAACTGAGTATTGGAAAAGTTGTTATAGGTCGCTGTCTTGTATTCCGTCGATTAACATTCCACGTTGGTCCGGAATATTGCCTTCAGCTCATGCCTTTGAAATACACGGATTTGCTGATGCTTCCAAAAGAGCATATGCAGGGGTGGTATATCTCCGGGTGTTGGGCGAGAGTACTCAAGTTCATTTATTAGGTGCTAAAACCAAAGTAGCTCCTATTAAGACTTTGTCGATCCCTAGATTGGAGTTATGTGCTGCGCAGTTGGTCGCTAAATTGGCGCGAAAATTTGTAAATATATTAGGCTTAACTCCACTTGAGGTACATTTGTGGTCCGACTCCAAAGACGTGCTTTATTGGCTTGGGGACATTCCGTCCAGATGGCCAGTGTTCATAGCTAACAGATCAGCTGACATATCGACGTTGCTTCCGGATGCCTACTGGCATCACATCGACTCGGCGGACAATCCTGCGGACATAGCCTCGCGAGGCTGCCTAGCTAGCGAGTTAGTTAACCATGATTTGTGGTGGAAGGGTCCCAAACGGCTAGTTGAGCACTCGTTAAGTTGGAATCGTGCTCACGATATTGATTCTCTTCCGTCCAAGACGCCGTCGAGTATTAATGTAGAATTAGAGATATCATCTGTACAGACAGTGACGTCAGTCAGAAAAACGGATGAATTATGGCCATTGATTAATGAATATTCTTCCTTAAGTAAGTTAATTAGAATTACGGTATACGTTTTACGGTTCATACGGAAAGTTTTGCATACAACTTCATTAGTTATAAGGATATCCTCCATCTTAAGGGACTTTCCAATAGGTTATGCGGTTGCTATCCGGGGAGAGGAGGTAAAGCAGGCTAAGCTCATGTGGGCCCGACTCACTCAACTTCAACATTGGCAAACGGAATTAGACGTTCTTCAGAAAAACCAAGAATTAGCTAAATCCCATACTTTGAAAAGCTTGAACCCTATGTTGATAGATGGGTTGATCAGGGTGGGCGATCGATTGAAAAATTCCATGCTCAGCATAGATGAGAAGTTTCCAATCATAATACCCTCGGATAGTCGCCTGGCTCAGCTAATCGTTGCTTATTATCATCATTTGACGTTCCATGGTGGTATTCAGCTCACTTTGGCCTGTATTCGCAGAATGTTCTGGATCGTTAAAGGAAAGCTCAAAGTAAGAGCTTTTGTCCAAAAATGCGTCACTTGCCGACGGTTTAATGCTAGACAATCTCATCAGAAAATGGGTGATTTACCCGCCGATCGCGTGCAGCCTGCGCGCCCGTTCTCTAGGGCAGGAGTAGACTATGCAGGCCCTTACTTACTGCGTACATCACGACACAGGGGTCACAAGTCCTACAAAGGTTACTTCGTAGTCTTCGTCTGTCTTTGCACCAAAGCTGTTATGTGCACCATTTATAGCGGCGTTTAAGCGATTCGTCTCGCGTCGCGGTCCATGCTCATCATTGTTGAGCGATCAGGGCACGAACTTCGTAGGGGCCGACGCTGAATTACGCAGGATGTATGCCCTCGGGTCTGAATTCGTAAATGTTGTAAGTCCAGCATTGCAGGACTGCGGCACGGTTTGGCGTTTTAATCCACCCGGCGCGCCACATTTCGGCGGTATATGGGAAGCGGCGGTCAAATCGACAAAACACCACCTGAAAAGGGTCATTGGAGATACGATCCTCACGTTTGAGGAATTCGCCACCCTGCTTTGTCAGGTGGAAGCCTGTCTCAACTCGCGGCCTCTCATGCCGCTTACTGAAGATACAACGGATTTGTTTGTATTAACTCCTGCGCATTTCCTTGTTGGGGAAGCGTCCTTTTTGGTTTCAGAGCCTAGGATCACCGAGGAAAAGCTGACTCCTATGCAGCGATGGCGGCGAATGACTCAGCTGAATCAGCGCTTTTGGGACAATTAGTCAAGTGACTATTTGCACCAACTGCAACGTCGCACCAAATGGAAGGATGAGCAACCCTCCTACCAAGTCGGCGACATCGTGCTGATAAGGCATGAGACAACTGCTCCCACAAGGTGGCCGCTAGCCAGAGTAACACAGACCCATCCAGGCAAGGACGGCTGCGTACGCGTGGTCTCTCTACGCACCGCGACCACCACGCTTCGCCGGCCAATCACCAAGCTAGTCAAGCTGCTAGAGGTCGATGAAGCCCAGGAGGGTAGTAACCATGAAGATTGAAAAAAGAAGATCGAAGAAATATTAATTCGAGGCAGTAGGTGGCATTCTTAATGCTGTATTTTTGCTCTTTTATTATTTTTATTCTTTTTTTAATTTCTAAAGAAAAAAAAAACGAAATTAATGAATTGTTACGCGTTCGACGCATTAAAACTAAGTAAAGTTCTAAGTAGAAGTTGTGCTTTTGATAGATTAATTAAGATGTTAAATATTGTTAAATAAAACTATATAATTGTACGTCCAATTGTTAATATATTTTTATATCGTTTTATATGAAAACGAGGTGGGCGGAATGTCGTTAATCCTATGTATTATATACTCCGGGTTTGTTCAAATATATACGTTAGTTCCGAATTCTATTGCCTCCGTCAATCAGCCAATCAGGGCTCAGGCATTATGTCACGCGACTAGGAGAGCGTCGCTTTTGCTCCGTTTTCTCTCGCGTCTCGGCAGTCGCTCCGCGGATCGCTATCAAGACACACGCTACTACTTGGTTATTAAAGAGCAATGAAGTTCAACTATTGCCTATTAATCTTGTTGTGTGAGTTTAGACTTATTTAAACCCCAACCCGTAACAACAGCTAAATAAAATACGACGAAGAGTTTAGTTATCCGAATCTCGCACTTTACAAAATAATAATGAATGAGCGCGTCTATGTAAAACACCGCTCTGTCCATACGAGTACCTACTCTCCCCGAGTCTCTAGCGTATCTGTTCTCCCGCTCCCCTCTCTCCGACTCGCATTCCACTTGAGTCGAACGCATGCGCAGAAACCTTTTTTGCCCGATCATACGAGCAGTTCGACTGTCCGCAACAATACTGTTACCTTATCACCCTGTACTTATACACAGATATCATGCGTTGAATACATGTTGAATTTGACTCGTGCCGTCTCTCTCTTACTGGAATTCGCTGCTGCTCCTGTGGAAAAGAAGTTAATATTTGGTAGTGGTTTATAGTGTAGTCGATCGGTGAGTGAGCCTCGTTGCCGCAACTGCTGCTCTGCTCCGCTCCTCGCTAGGCTTC
Source organism: Gastracanthus pulcherrimus (assembly GCA_949152435.1). NCBI lineage: Eukaryota > Metazoa > Arthropoda > Insecta > Hymenoptera > Pteromalidae > Gastracanthus > Gastracanthus pulcherrimus. The sequence goes on along the minus strand of OX424572.1, from coordinate 171,517,733 downwards.
GGCGACTCCTTCGGCGGCTCATTCGGCGGCTCGAAGCTCGGCCTGTGCAAAACCATACCCGCTGTGTAATTCGCGTATTCTTAACGGTCGCTCGTAGCTCGCAGTAGTAGCAGCGTGCTCGGGTTAGGTAGTGATGCGCAACTTATACAGTAGTGCTCAACTAATTTTTATGTATGATTTTTCGCTGCATACAAAACCATTTGTATTTTTTATTGTAAAATTATATGAGCGAGCGCCCAACCTGAGACCGGATCATACGTTCTAAATTTTAAGATATGTACGGACTCAGGACCGTTGCACACTATTGGTGTAAAAATGAAGTTGAGATACAAAATCCCTACAGGTATCACTTGGAAATCCGTATTTCAATTCGTGTCGAATTTATATAGAATCTTTATGGAAACTATGCAGAACTCCGTCTTGAAATCCTCACGAAATGTGAATGTTAAATATAGGTACATCTGAATCCCCACAAAAACGGTACAACATCTGTACCTATACAGCACTGAAAGTCATAGTAATCCAGAGTTTCATTTTGATATATTAAAAAAAAGCGCCTATATAATTATGTGGTATCTGACTAAAATAAATTGCAGAAAACAGTTTTGAAAATAGGAACTCCTATTTACTCACTTTCAATCTTGCAGCCTATTTACGAACCATATTTACTAATGTTGGAATATCGCTATGCTTTAGCATACGTATGTGTGTAACTGTAGTTATACACTACTACATGCTTGTACAAAAATGAATCGATTTCCTAAGAAATGTCCCAAAGACATAAACTGAAATGAGAGATATAGAAAAGAGTGGGGAACTATATGCGTCAGCCCCGATATTCTCTTATGCCCTTTTGTCAAGTGTTTTTAGTCGTACTAGAGCATTAGCTAGAGTAGTCGCACATTACTGACGTTATTCCTTCCTTGTGCGAGTTTGAATAAACGAAAGAGTAGATAGGCTGTAGGCATACTGGCTCACGCGGGTTCTGTATCACACCCTGCCCTGCCAAAGTGATCCAGTATTCATCGTGTGTATAAGCCCTATCCCTGTTTGTCCCCTTCTCCAATTTTTGAGCATTCGTATTGTATGTTTTAAGCCCCTCCAATGGATTTACCCCCTCTCAAAGTGATACAGAATCTGTAGTGTGTATAAGGCCTATGCCTGGTCCCTTCTCCAATTTTTTCCCGGATTCGTATTGTGTGTGTTTTAAGCCCCGCCTCTGAACTGTCCTCTCTTAAAGTGATGTAGAATTCGTATCTGATTTTTTCTTTCCCCACTCTGTAGGCCCGAATACGTAAGCGTTTTACTCCCACCCAAAGAGAGGGAAAAGAGCAGCCTCTTTGCTCCTCTTTTCGAAGAAACAGATGGCATGCGTAGGAAATGGAAAGTAGCCGAAAATGAATGAAAAGAAAGGGTCAGCCTTTCTTTCCTCTGCTTTTAAAAATAGATAGAACGTTGCTAGCAATAAACGTCTTAGTCACAGGTATGCGCTGTAGATGCGCGCAGATAGCAGGATGATTGCATCAGTAAACGGCCTTCGAGAACTTACTGTGCACAGGCATTCGGAAATTTATTTTTCTTCAAGCTGATACGCTGCTATTTTTTTCCGCTAGAAACGAATTTATGACAGTAAGGCATGGCGCAAGTTTGAAGGTCCTCGCGCAGGTAGTAGTAAATTACTTTCCAGCAATAAATAACCTTTTGAGAAAGGCATACTGCGCACATACATTCGAAAAGTCTATTTTCGAGCCAAAACACTGTCAGTTTTTCTCCGCAATACACGCTATACTACAGTAAGGCATAGCGCGTGTTAAAGGTCCGTGTGCAGGTAGTAGTAAATTGTCCCCAGCAATACACGACCCTTAGAGAAAGGCTTACTGCGCGCACGCTTGCTTTTTTATAGGCCTATACGCTGTCAGTTTTTCGGAGAGAAACACGCGGCCTTCCATGTGTATCAACGCTGTAGCGCTAAAAAAGGGAACGAAGTTGCGCTAATTAGGAAATTGATGTATTCTAACCTCAGAAAACTACTTTATCTTGTTATTTACCATTCTGAAGTATATATTAATGATTTTATTATATTTATTTATGTTTGAAAGATCATGATTTTACTTTGAAAAGTAAAAATGAAATAATATAAGTAATTATTGTAAAAACATAGTGCTCAAAATGGTAAATAATAGGTTATAAAAAGTATTATTTTCATCACAAGTTATTATATATTCTGCTTATAATATGTTAGGTTATTATCTTATATTGTGTTTTCGATGTTGCCGAATCGAAAAACAGAATTTTAAAAAATATGTTCGTATGTATGTATCTATATCTTTAACTATAAAAAGGTGAAATAAAATCACGTTTCTGCTGACGTGGTATATAGGCATAACTTTTTATTTTATCAATTAAATTTGTGTAACAAAATACATTGATTTTGAACTGTTTTACGTTCTTACTGTTTCTAGATACTAATTAAAAATTAATATAAAAATTATTTTGTGAAGAGAAAAAAAGGTTGTAGGTTTGCAAATGACTTATGGTAGTTTCGTTTAAAAAATATAATGTTCAAAATATTAACCACACAACTTGTTATTTAAATTAAAGGTTTAATCTACTAAAATTGACAAGCTTTACGTTGTTAAAATTAATATTAAATAGCAATAGAGAAAGCGCGCCAACTTCTCTACAATACCCTTCGCGCTGCGGCTGCCTCGCAGTGGGACCACTGCTCACCCGAAAACAGACGACAGAGCTCCCATCGCAGTCAGCCGTCGTTTCTCCTGTTTTGTGGAGCATTAGGGCCAGTTGGTGCTGCGGCGTGCCCGGCGGTTTTTCCATGTATGAAAAGTAAGGGTCAGCCTTTAATAAAGAAGCATATATATATATATATATATATATATATATATATGTTTACCACGCGAAACCTCGCACAGCAGGCCCTTACGCAAGTACTGAAAAAAGGGTTCTTTCCATCAAATAGCGCACTACTAGAGTGAATTTATTGCCGAGATGTTTGCGCGTTTGTCAGCACGTACGGATAATAAATTTTAAAGTAGCAAAGGCTTGGTCGCTATCTCCGCAAAAGTAGAAACGAGCCGATGCATTGACCAAGCAAAAAAAGAAAAGCCTCGCGCAACACGGTCTTAAGAAAAGGGTGCGTGCAGGTAGAAAAAAAAATCTCAGCAAGAAACTGCTGTGAATGCGCGCAAGTAACGGAGAAATCTCAGCAGTAAACGATCTTAGAGAATGGTTTCGTGTGCGTTGAAGGTCCTCGCGCTTAGGTGAAAGCAAATGCTTTTAGCAATAAACGACCTTTAAAGTAAGGCTTACTGCGCGCAGATATTTAAAAATTCTTTTAAGCCGATACGCTCGCAGTATTTTCAAGGACGAGATGAGTCGATGTACACGAACTGATACGGCGGCTGCGCGAAAGGAAATCGTTCGGTATATTAAGTCGTGGTCACTCTTTCACAGTAGTGGAATAGTATATTATGACACTGTTGTGGGAGATGGTTTTCTACCTTGCTCGAGGGTTTTCGCACGAGCGAAGCGAGTGAGAAAATCGAGCAAGGTAGAAAAACATCTCCCACAACAGTGTCATACGATATTTTATAGCACAACAACCTCAAAATCAACAATAAAGTTGGCATTTTGAGGTTAGTGTGCTATAAAAAGAGATTTCCTCTCGAGCTGTTTATTTCGAACTTATTCGCCGGCGGCGCGAAAGGAAATCGATGGTTAGATAAAATCCTAGGCACTTTTACGGTCAAGAGCAAACATCGGGATGAGCGGCTTGTAAAAATATATATTTTCAGTCAAAAATAGATAAGTCCTGAAAGAAAACAAAGGATAGCTTCCAAACTTTAACGGCGAAGGAAAGCTGAGCATAGCTGATAGGCAGGAGCCAATACGTTGACGGTGCACAGATACAAGGAAACTGCATTCTCAGCGATAAATCGTGTATGAAGATTTCTGGAGGAGAAGGGGGTATTTTTGAAAATTAGAGGAGGGAACATTTTTTATGAACCGTAGGATTCTTCGAAAAAGTAGTGGGAAGGGAAGCTGCAAGAATGGGTCAAATTTCTGTAGGGGAGGTGTTTTGAGATTTTGGGAGGGAAATTTCTTACGAATGGTAAAACATTTCACAAAACGTAGAGGAAAGAGAAACTCAGTTTTCCTATATAAATATCACGGCGCTTCCTATGGCCCATCAGTTCAAGAATCGTATTTGATTTTTTTTTCTATCTCCGAAAGAAATGCGAAGAGAGTGTCCAAACTAAATGTAAACAACTTGACGTAAATTATGAAAAGTATTTTATTTTCTTTACTTCAAATACGTGAATAAATTTTCATTAAAATTCATTCTACCTCCTGCAAAATGGTATTTCGCGGATTAAACGAGCTAGGAATAAAAATCGTTCAGAATGAGGATAGAGAAGAAGAGCTTTGGGTAAGTGCTAAACTATTTTTTTTTAAACTTATAAATATGTTTATTAATTGTATTATTAATGTACTTTATAGCGTTTGAACGAAGGAGAGATGCCAATATGGCAATACGTGGCCCAACGAATGGAGCAGGATAATTCTCGAGAAGAACAGAGAATGAAGTATAGAAGGCATATAGAAAAACTGTGTTACCTTAAGTTCAACGCTAGTAAAAGTGTAAAAGTTAGTTTCTGGATAAAATAAATAATAAGACGTATATTTAAAATTTATATTATTACATGTTTTATTTGATTAATCCGTACAATATCGAATTCCGTAATTACTCTTGAAGCATGGCGACGTGATAGATCGCTTTGGATATTTATAAACAGAATACAGTATTATATTATTAAATTCGAGAAGGCAATTTTTCCAAAGGATTCTTCATCAGCCTTTAGCAATGATACTGACTTGGAATCAAAAGAAGAATAAATTATGTGCATTAATTTTGGTGAATACTTTTAAACCATTATGTGCAAATTGTACAGTGAAATATATTCAATTTACGCATTGGTACAATTTTTTTTAACTAATACATAAAAGTGAAAAAGGCGCTAAGAAGTGTAAAGTCATGTAAGGAAAGGTGAAAAGTAATGAAAAATTTTGAAAAGTTCAAATAAAATGTGACTGAATATTGTCAATTGTGTTTATTATTATCGATATGAAAATAATTAAATTTACGTATAAGAAAAAAATGTACAAAAAGTACAAAATATTTTTCGAAACCAGATCAAGAAAGAGAAGAAGAAAGTATATATAACACACACTAACGAGAGAAAAAAATGCAATCGTACCATCCACTACTATTAACTTCATATTTTAAATGAATCGGAAACAAAAATTATAAGTTTCGGAATACAACTTTTGCATAATGAACAACCACAGCTATTTATCCTGCTACCATCCAATTTCAGTAATATTGGCAGTATCGACGCAATTACTTAGATTAAAATTCAATATAATCTCAATGAAATAAGTGATTCTTTTTTGCTTCTGAATGCTGGATTGAAAATACTGCTTCACGTCTTACAATGAACGATTTGGAAATCGTTTTTACTATCACATATGACCATAAATCGATTATTTTTAATAATAAAGCATAATATACTGAAGATAACCAAACAAAATACAAGAAATTTTATCAAGCGACTAGTGTTACAAAATCCTAATTTTGAAGGATAGAAAAATGCTATCGTACAGTGGGATCGCGATATATTACCGCTCGCTGGGGCTGTAGAAGCGGAATTTTTTCCAAAAATGTATTATATCCGGATCTCCCTCCATGCGGTAGCTCCAAACCGAAGTTCTGCGTTCTACTGCACCACCGCGATGCGCAGACGCTACGTGCCGTGGTGGGACAGCCAGTGTGTGTGAGTGAAAGTACGTCCGGAGGTGAAGCGCTCTGAGCGGAAACATATCGCGATGTATTATATCGCGATCACACTGTATGTGTAGAAGAGCGTCGATTTCAACTGATGTTAAATGATATAATAAAATTAAAATTTCTTTTTTTTTGTGAACAGTTAAAAGAATTTATGAACGATATTGATGTAACCTCTTAACATGGCTGTGACTTTGTAAAAGTGTTTTTATTCCAAAATAATGATTTCAAAACTAATGTAAAATGTAAATGTAATGATTCGGAATCGGATGATTTTATAAAACATTACTTTAAAAATGTAAACTTAGAATACACATCACTTCAACTAGATTATCTTATTCAGGAAATGCGCAATTCTTAAAAACTTTATTTATGTATGAATACGTGCGCAATATTCGTGTGAAATTATAATTTTTGTATTTTTAATACATTAATAAAGTATTACTATACACGGCGGTCCTCGATCAACTTTAATTAAAAAAAATGACAATTTCGGATTTTTTCAGGATATTATACCTTGATCATTTACTAACAATTTAATCCGAAAATGAAAATATTTCGTCGAGCCTCTTGGGAGAAAAGTCCATTTATTATTTATTTTTTTTCTTTTTTTTAGGCTTTTATTTTCTTAACGCTTATACAAAATCTTTAGATTATTATAATTATAGGTTTGGACATATAGAAACATTACCAAAGTTGAAAAAAAGACACAAATATGTGTATGTAGCATACAAAGTCAGAATGACCTTAACGCACTTAATAGTAAATACTATAGAGATTGTCAGTCGTCCATATACAGTTAAACAGGAAAGGTAAATATCGTAAGTTATCATGCTAATAAATCCGAGTAACCATCATGCACGAATGCATGAACAAAATCGTCTCGTGATTTGTTTATTATACTATGCAAAAAGTAAGACTATGATAAAGATATATCCAGCTTTAAAAATTAAATTAAAAGGTTTGTTTGAAGACTACGATTCTGATAATGAATGTCTTCCGCTTGTCGTCTGTGTTTCATGCAAACTAGGTGTATACCGCGATAAAGTGAAAAAAACAGACAAACTTCTCGCAATTCAGTTTCAAGAGAAATACACGATCAAACACAGATGATAACAGTCAGTGACACTTATGCGAACTTGCTAGATCACCAGGATACAAAACCTTTGTCAAGGAATCAAAAGTAGGTTTTAATAAAAAAAGTGTTTCCACGAGTAACTCAAAATCAACTCAAGATTTATGCAGTACCCTAAATAAAGTTTCCGATACACGTTGTTCGGCGTGTTTTTCTTTGTTTTGGTAAAGAAACAAGTCACGTGTGCACTCAGTTAAGTCGTATAGACAATTTGAATGAATGTATCGAAAAATCTTTTCGACCAAAAGAAAAGGAACAGCTAGTATCCTTGCTGCTTAAAAGATAATGGATGAAAAACAAAATCTAAATACAAGCGATACTTCAGTGTCATTATCGCAGTCATCTGGAAAGCTGCTTAGAGTAACCACCAATAACAATGCTTTTTCATTGTTATTCATACTTTTGCATTATTAACTCTTGGAGAAAAAATGGGTTGGAAAATATGCAACTATAGCTAAATTTTTAAAACACATTTCAAAAGTCAACATTTCAAAATGGATCTGAAATAGAGAAAGAATAATGTAAGAAATTTGAATACTGTCAAGTATGAAAAAATATGAAAAAAAGTATGAAAAAGAATGAAAAAGAATGAAAAAGCATGAAAAAGTATGACAAAGTATGAGAAAGTATGAAAAAGTATGAAAAAGTATGAAATAAGTACAAAAAAGTATGAATAAAAATTAGAAAAAGTATGAAAATGAATGAAAAAAAGTGCGGAGGGTAAGCGAATAAGGTAAGATATTCAATCCTTTCTATTTTACAGTCTAAACAGAACAATTGTGTATATATATATATATATAGAGAGAGAGAGAGAAATGGAAATAAAAGTATTTTATAGCACACTAACCTCAAAATGCCAACTTTATTGTCGATTTTGAGGTTGTTGTGCTATAAAATATCGTATGAGACTGTTGTGGGAGGTGTTTTTCTACCTTGCTCGATTTTCTCACTCGCTTCGCTCGTGCGAAAACCCTCGAGCACGGTAGAAAACCATCTCCCACAACAGTGTCATAATATACTAATATTTGAAATATACAATATATTTATTGTTTTGTTTTCGCAAAACGCTAATTCCTTTAAAAAAATTAAAATGTTTTTTTTCTCACAAGAGGAAAACAAAACAATAAATATATTGTATATTTCAAATATAATACTTTTATTTCCATTTCTCTCTCTCTCTCTCTCTCTGTATATATATCATAAAATACACTTGTAAAATAAATTGATAATACTTTTAATTTAATCAGTTGATAAATATTTATATAAAAAACATTGTACTCGTATTTATACATGATGAGAATTGTAAGCACAAACAGCTTTTAATAATTGATTTTCAAACTCAGGATTGTTCTTCGCAACTTTGTATTTTATCCAAGTAGCATTGAAATCAAAATGAACAGATTCCATCGCTTGCTCATTATAAGATCCCAAGCCTTTTTGATATTTTGTACAAAAATCTTCAACGTGAAAAAAGACAGCATGGACTTTCGGAGTAACTGGAATTTGTAAATCTAAATAGCTCGCTTTGAATTCTGCAAACGTATTTCGCAAAATCGGGATCAAGACTAGTAGTGAAGCAGGCTTGAACAACATTTTTGAATTTTGATATGCTGAAACGTACTTTAAACCACCTATACGACATATCGCCCGCAAAATGACCACTTTATCTAATAGTTTTTTACATGAATTCCCTTTGAAAGCCGGACTTCCATGTGTTATTTCCCGTTGAACATTGCATTTCTCTGCCCAATTTAAAGCTATCTCTTCGCATTCGCGTGACATATGTGTAAATGATGTGTTTACTACACCGAGCATCATATGCAACTCAGGAGGAGGAATTACATCTAAAAATAACCTATGTTTACTAGTAGTAAACAATGATGGATAAATGCAGTTTTTATAGTTTTTAGTCTGAGATCTATCAGCTCCCGATTTTTGCAAAGCCATGTAATTATTAAGTGTATTACCAATGGTCCCGTAACATCCACGTTCAGCTACTGTTTCCTTTACATGTCCAATAAAATTATTGAAAATAGGGCAATAAACAACACTTTCGGCTGCATCCGATGTGACATTAGCTTTAACATTCACGAAATTAAATTTTTTAACTTCAAAATATTCATCTATAGTATGATTATTAAAATATAATGTTTTCTTCAAATTGGGTTCAATTATTTTTAAATTACAAGAAGCCACTCGAATAGCTGCGGCAATTCCACAAGTGGTTTTATAACTTAAGTTAAAACTGTTTTGAATTTTACAGAAGACATCAGCACTAAACAATGGTTCTGTTAATCTTTTCGCAGCATTGTTATTGGTGGTTACTCTAAGCAGTTTTCCAGATGACTGCGATAATGACACTGAAGTATCGCTTGTATTTAGATTTTGTTTTTCATCCATTATCTTTTAAGCAGCAAGGATACTAGCTGTTCCTTTTCTTTTGGTCGAAAAGATTTTTCGATACATTCATTCAAATTGTCTATACGACTTAACTGAGTGCACACGTGACTTGTTTCTTTACCAAAACAAAGAAAAACACGCCGAACAACGTGTATCGGAAACTTTATTTAGGGTACTGCATAAATCTTGAGTTGATTTTGAGTTACTCGTGGAAACACTTTTTTTATTAAAACCCACTTTTGATTCCTTGACAAAGTTTTTGTATCCTGGTGATCTTGCAAGTTCGCATAAGTGTCACTTATCATCTGTGTTTGATCGTGTATTTCTCTTGAAACTGAATTGCGAGAAGTTTGTCTGTTTTTTTCACTTTATCGCGGTATACACCTAGTTTGCATGAAACACAGACGACAAGCGGAAGACATTCATTATCAGAATCGTAGTCTTCAAACAAACCTTTTAATTTAATTTTTAAAGCTGGAAATATCTTTATCATAGTCTTACTTTTTGCACAGCATAATAAACAAATCACGAGACGATTTTGTTCATGCATTCGTGCATGATGGTTACTCGGATTCATTGGCATGATAACTTACGATATTTACCTTTCCTGTTTAACTGTATCTGGACGACTGACAAGTTTACTTGAAACAAAAATATACCCAATGTTATGTTTAGTTTGAAAGACGGATATTTTCACCTTTGAGTCAGACGATGTAATTTTTAGGTTATCTCTATAGTATTTACTATTAAGTGCGTTAAGGTCATTCTGACTTTATATGCTACATACACATATTTGTGTCCTTTTTTCAACTTTGGTAATGTTTCTATATGTCCAAAACTATAATTATAATAATCTAAAGATTTTGTATAAGCGTTAAGAAAATAAAAGCCTAAAAAAAAGAAAAAAAAAAAATAATAAATGGACTTTTCTCCTAAGAGGCTCGACGAAATATTTTCATTTTCGGATTAAATTGTTAGTAAATGGTCAAGGTATAATATCCTGAAAAAATCCGAGATTGTCATTTTTTTAATTAAAGTTGATCGAGGACCGCCGTGTATAGTAATACTTTATTAATATATTAAAAATACAAAAATTATAATTTCACACGAATATTGCGCACGTAATCATACATAAATAAAGTTTTTAAGAATTGCGCATTTCCTGAATAAGATAATCTAGTTGAAGTGATGTGTATTCTAAGTTTACAATTTTAAAGTAATGTTTTATAAAATCATCCGATTCCGAATCATTACATTTACATTTTACATTAGTTTTGAAATCATTATTTTGGAATAAAAACACTTTTACAAAGTCACAGCCATGTTAAGATGATGCTAAACCCCCTGTCACCGTCAAATACAGGGAACCACTTATTTCATTGAATTCTCAATTTTGAGAAAATATCTCTCTGAAAAGTTGTTTTTTTTGATTAGGACAATAACGTTTCATAAAGATATTTGCTCAAAATTGAAAATTAAATGAGAAAAGTGGTTCCTTGTATTTGTCGGTGGCAGGTGGCTTTAGCATCACCTTAAGAGGTTACATCAATATCGTTCATAACTTCTTTTAACTGTTCACAAAAAAAAATAAATTTTAATTTTATTATTTCATTTAACATCAGTTGAAATCGACGCTCTTCTACACATATAGTGTGATCGCGATATAATACATCGCGATATGTTTCCGCTCAGAGCGCTTCACCTCTGGACGTACTTTCACTCACACACACTGGCTGTTCCACCACGGCACGTAGCGTCGGCGTCGCGGTGGCGAACCAATGCGTAAATTGAATATATTTCACTGTACAATTTGCACATAATGTTTTAAAAGTATTCACCAAAATTAATGCACACAATTTATTCTTCTTTTGATTCCAAGTCAGTATCATTGCTAAAGACTGTTGAAGAATCCTTTGGAAAAATTGCCTTCTCGAATTTAATAATATAATACTGTATTCTGTTTATAAATATCCAAAGCGATCTATCACGTCGCCATGCTTCAAGAGTAATTACGGAATTCGATATTTTACGGATTAATCAAATAAAACATGTAATAATATGAATTTTAAATATACGTCTTATTATTTATTTTATCCAGAAACTAACTTTTACACTTTTACTAGCATTGAACTTAAGGTAACGCAGTTTTTCTATATGCCTTCGAAACTTCATTCTCTGTTCTTCTCGAGAATTATCCTGCTCCATTCGTTGGGCTACGTATTGCCATATTGGCATCTCTCCTTCGTTCAAACGCTATAAAGTAGATTAATAATACAATTAATAAACATATTTATAAGTTTAAAAAAAATAGTTTAGCACTTACCCAAAGCTCTTCTTCTCTATCCTCATTCTGAGCGATTCTTATTCGTAGCTCGTTTAATCCGCGAAATACCATTTTGCAGGAGGTAGAATGAATTTTAATGAAAATTTATTCACGTATTTGAAGTAAAGAAAATAAAATACTTTTCATAATTTACGTCAAGTTGTTTACATTTAGTTTGGACACTCTCTTCGCATTTCTTTCGGAGATAGAAAAAAAAATCAAATACGATTCTTGAACTGATGGGCCATAGGAAGCGCCGTGATATTTATATAGGAAAACTGAGTTTCTCTTTCCTCTACGTTTTGTGAAATGTTTTACCATTCGTAAGAAATTTCCCTCCCAAAATCTCAAAACACCTCCCCTACAGAAATTTGACCCATTCTTGCAGCTTCCCTTCCCACTACTTTTTCGAAGAATCCTACGGTTCATAAAAAATGTTCCCTCCTCTAATTTTCAAAAATACCCCCTTCTCCTCCAGAAATCTTCATACACGATTTATCGCTGAGAATGCAGTTTCCTTGTATCTGTGCACCGTCAACGTATTGGCTCCTGCCTATCAGCTATGCTCAGCTTTCCTTCGCCGTTAAAGTTTGGAAGCTATCCTTTGTTTTCTTTCAGGACTTATCTATTTTTGACTGAAAATATATATTTTTACAAGCCGCTCATCCCGATGTTTGCTCTTGACCGTAAAAGTGCCTAGGATTTTATCTAACGATCGATTTCCTTTCGCGCCGCCGGCGAATAAGTTCGAAATAAACAGCTCGAGAGGAAATCTCTTTTTCCACTACTGTGAAAGAGTGACCACGACTTAATATACCGAACGATTTCCTTTCGCGCAGCCGCCGTATCAGTTCGTGTACATCGACTCATCTCGTCCTTGAAAATACTGCGAGCGTATCGGCTTAAAAGAATTTTTAAATATCTGCGCGCAGTAAGCCTTACTTTAAAGGTCGTTTATTGCTAAAAGCATTTGCTTTCACCTAAGCGCGAGGACCTTCAACGCACACGAAACCATTCTCTAAGATCGTTTACTGCTGAGATTTCTCCGTTACTTGCGCGCATTCACAGCAGTTTCTTGCTGAGATTTTTTTTTCTACCTGCACGCACCCTTTTCTTAAGACCGTGTTGCGCGAGGCTTTTCTTTTTTTGCTTGGTCAATGCATCGGCTCGTTTCTACTTTTGCGGAGATAGCGACCAAGCCTTTGCTACTTTAAAATTTATTATCCGTACGTGCTGACAAACGCGCAAACATCTCGGCAATAAATTCACTCTAGTAGTGCGCTATTTGATGGAAAGAACCCTTTTTTCAGTACTTGCGTAAGGGCCTGCTGTGCGAGGTTTCGCGTGGTAAACATATATATATATATATATATATATATATATATGCTTCTTTATTAAAGGCTGACCCTTACTTTTCATACATGGAAAAACCGCCGGGCACGCCGCAGCACCAACTGGCCCTAATGCTCCACAAAACAGGAGAAACGACGGCTGACTGCGATGGGAGCTCTGTCGTCTGTTTTCGGGTGAGCAGTGGTCCCACTGCGAGGCAGCCGCAGCGCGAAGGGTATTGTAGAGAAGTTGGCGCGCTTTCTCTATTGCTATTTAATATTAATTTTAACAACGTAAAGCTTGTCAATTTTAGTAGATTAAACCTTTAATTTAAATAACAAGTTGTGTGGTTAATATTTTGAACATTATATTTTTTAAACGAAACTACCATAAGTCATTTGCAAACCTACAACCTTTTTTTCTCTTCACAAAATAATTTTTATATTAATTTTTAATTAGTATCTAGAAACAGTAAGAACGTGAAACAGTTCAAAATCAATGTATTTTGTTACACAAATTTAATTGATAAAATAAAAAGTTATGCCTATATACCACGTCAGCAGAAACGTGATTTTATTTCACCTTTTTATAGTTAAAGATATAGATACATACATACGAACATATTTTTTAAAATTCTGTTTTTCGATTCGGCAACATCGAAAACACAATATAAGATAATAACCTAACATATTATAAGCAGAATATATAATAACTTGTGATGAAAATAATACTTTTTATAACCTATTATTTACCATTTTGAGCACTATGTTTTTACAATAATTACTTATATTATTTCATTTTTACTTTTCAAAGTAAAATCATGATCTTTCAAACATAAATAAATATAATAAAATCATTAATATATACTTCAGAATGGTAAATAACAAGATAAAGTAGTTTTCTGAGGTTAGAATACATCAATTTCCTAATTAGCGCAACTTCGTTCCCTTTTTTAGCGCTACAGCGTTGATACACATGGAAGGCCGCGTGTTTCTCTCCGAAAAACTGACAGCGTATAGGCCTATAAAAAAGCAAGCGTGCGCGCAGTAAGCCTTTCTCTAAGGGTCGTGTATTGCTGGGGACAATTTACTACTACCTGCACACGGACCTTTAACACGCGCTATGCCTTACTGTAGTATAGCGTGTATTGCGGAGAAAAACTGACAGTGTTTTGGCTCGAAAATAGACTTTTCGAATGTATGTGCGCAGTATGCCTTTCTCAAAAGGTTATTTATTGCTGGAAAGTAATTTACTACTACCTGCGCGAGGACCTTCAAACTTGCGCCATGCCTTACTGTCATAAATTCGTTTCTAGCGGAAAAAAATAGCAGCGTATCAGCTTGAAGAAAAATAAATTTCCGAATGCCTGCGCACAGTAAGTTCTCGAAGGCCGTTTACTAATGCAATCTTCCTGCTATCTGCGCGCATCTACAGCGCATACCTGTGACTAAGACGTTTATTGCTAGCAACGTTCTATCTATTTTTAAAAGCAGAGGAAAGAAAGGCTGACCCTTTCTTTTCATTCATTTTCGGCTACTTTCTATTTCCTACGCATGCCATCTGTTTCTTCGAAAAGAGGAGCAAAGAGGCTGCTCTTTTCCCTCTCTTCGGGTGAGAGTAAAACTCTTACGTATTCGGGCCTACAGAGTGGGGATAGAAAAAATCAGATACGAATTCTACATCACTTTAATAGGGGACAGTTCAGAGGCGGGGCTTAAAACACACACAATGCGAATGCTCAAAAATTGGAGAAGGGACCAGGTATAGGCCTTATACACACGACCGATTCTGTATCACTTTGAGAGGGGGTAAATCCAGGGGAGGGGCTTAAAACATACAATACGAATGCTCAAAAATTGGAGAAGGGGACAAACAGGGATAGGGCTTATACGCACGATGAATACTGGATCACTTTGGCAGGGCAGGGGGTGATACAGAACCCGCGTGAGCCAGTATCATACAGCCTATCTACTCGAAAGTTATTTTATTTGAAATATACATTGTGCATTATCATTTATTTAACACCCATTTCCAATAACTAATAATATAAATATATAATTTTTTTCTATGCACTGCCAAGCTAAGTCACTCTAGACTCTATACGCATACCTGGATAAAGTGTCCAACTGCTGAAACATATCATTGTCACTTTGTTTGATAAAGTAATATATACTTTGAATTTTCCTGAATGATATTTAACTTGAGATTCTATTTATATATGTAACTTACTAACTTACAAAAAGTTATAAGTTCATATTTAATTTTATTTTTAATTTAAAATTACTGTAGAATATAAAGAAAACAATATTTATAACATTAATATTGTAATCTTATCAAAATAATCTTGTAGATATTTAATTACTGTTCTAAAATAGAAGAAAATATATCTAAAGAAATAATTCTTCTCTCGTGCTGGTTAAAAATTAAAACTGAGTACTTATCTGACTTCGTAATCCATGAATAATTGTAATAGATTTCATTATTTCAACACGCTGATAATTTAATCTGGAGTACAGATGTACACGAGTGAGAGAAAAGCCAAATTTCTGTCAGCGTAAACCTCTGAAATAAAAAAAAAAATTTATACACGATTATAAATCAAAATCTATAAAAATTATATAAACAAATAATCAAGGGAATTATTATTAAGTCATTGAATAAGATGTTAAGTGGATTCATATCATGTTTAATATCTGGGCTTCGATAACACCATTAACCGGAGAACATCAAATATTGTCAAACTTATTTTAAATGAAATAAACATAATCCTTCATCTGCCAAATAAATATATTTGATAATATAATATCTTTTTATGTGGAACATTAAAGAAAAATTTGATATTACTGATAATTTAAAAAAGTCATACAAAAATATTTTGTTTTATCACTTGGAATAAAGGATAAATATGAAAAAAATGATTTCTCTCTCATACTGATTAAACACAAAACTAGGATACTCATCTCCGTATCAATTTCCGTATCTCCGTATCAATTTCCGTACTGATTTCCGTGCAGAATTCGTGGGGTTATTTTCAACAGGGATTACATAAAGTTTAAGAATTCACAAGATTGACCGGGATATAAAACCTGTGAGAGAAGCCAGAAAATAAAGTCTTATTTTCAGTTATGTTTTTCTTAATGTTTATTCCTTTCTCCAAGTTAAAATACGCTGAAAAAAACTCAATATATGTTGTTTTGCATAAAGTTTAGGAATTCACAAGTTTTACCGGGATATAAAGTCTCCAAGAGCAGCCAGAAAATGATGTCTTATTTTGGGTTATGTTTTTCTTAATTTTGATTACCTTCTCCGTGCTAAATGATGCTGAAAAAATCAGAGTAATGTTCTTTTACGCATGGAATGAAATTACCGAAAATTTGCCTGGATACAATGCGTGATTAGGCAATGTAAAATATTTTCCTACGTAAGTGCATTTTTTAACCTAAATTAAGGAGGTTCATCTGGTACATAACTAGTCAAAATGAATGTGCTATTATTAATTTTTTGGTTTGCAAAGTATACTCTTTTAAGCTTTTATATCAAAAAATTTATAAGAAATTACGATTATACGTACAATTCAAGAAATTATATCCATCTTATTTAAGTATAAAAAGTTAATAAAGACACTGATTTGACTGTTTTTTAGGTTAAATGCACCTTTTTTCAATTGCTTTATTTTTACATTCAATGCATATTTTTAATCTGAATAAATGTTCGTCAAATATTTGTCTTAAAGACAAAAATTTTCAAGAAAAGCTCTTCCACTAGTTCTTTGAAATATGCTAATGAAAACGATAAAAGTGCGATTTCTCACAAAACTCCACGCTAAATGTCTCAAAAAAAAAATATTAATATTTCACTTCTTAGGTATCCTTATCTTCCGAAAATTTAACTGAATCATTTTGGAAACTATATCTATGGGTATACCACATTTCATTAAAATAAATTCATTAATTCTTTAACCAGATGAACCTCCTTAAGTATCGGAGCCATTTTTTGATGTTTTATAACATTATTAGGCGCTGAAAAGGATTTATTTATTTCAGGCCATGAATTGAGTTTTTACAGTTTAATAATATTAACTTTTATTAATTTATTATTGAAAAATAGTCTTCAATTCAATAAATAGGTTTACTCAAATAGGTTTCCGCAAGAAACTTAAAAAAAAACTTATTTTTATCACAAAAATGAATATTCTCATATAACTTGTAGAACAATTCATTTTTACGGAGTAAAACTAAAATTATAGGGCTGTCTTGTTTTATAGCTATTTTTTTTCATTATAAACTAGCAACTTACAAAAGAAATTATTTTCAATACATAATTTAAAAGGCTTTTGCATTATGCGTTGTTGATGTATTTGCATGATCTGCAGGTTATACAAAGGTTTGGGAATGTTTTCCACTCTATGTTTATTTTCGACATATTCGCAAAGCAAATCAAAATTAAATAGCTGTATACTTATATAAAGCATACTACGTAGTGTATATTGAAAAAAATTACGTAATTTGAGGTTATAAACATCCAAATCATCAAAAAATTAATTGATAAAAAGAGTTTATCATTTTTGCCAATTAAAAAAAATTTACGGCTAGTTCGAATTATTATTACATCTAACCCTCTAAATTTTCATATAAGTATTATGATAATAACCAAAGATGTTATAAAACATCTTACGTGTGTACATAAGTACACACACTTTTTTATGTGTCAGATCGTTCTTTCCCGCTTTCAACACCTGTTTCTAAATTATAATGATATGAAAATAAATCGTATACAATACGAATGAAACTTCAGTCATATAAATATTGCACTGTTCTCATTTCACAAACAATAAAAATCTGCAAATTATTTTTTTAAATCTTCATTTTAAAAAGTCAAGCTAGCCATATTGATATTTAAACCTTATCACATTCATGTGCACCAGTAAAACATTGTTTAGAACTTAATACGACAACTCATCATTGTATTCCTGATGATCGAGCTGTGTATATAAATATTGTCAGTTTCCATTCACAGAATAAAAATTAATGTCAGTAAGTTACAACATATTTTAATTATTAGCAAAATAAAAAAGTGTGCCTTGTGTGAAACGTTTAAAAATGATTTAATACCCATATGAACTATTATCAAATATCAGAATTAAATTTAGAATGTTGTCTATGTTGATCGAGAATTTAGAAAGCTAGAATAAATCGTATACAGGATGAGCGTAAACAATATTTTTAGTAAATCTAATTCTTTTCATAACAGTGGATGGATGGTCAAATAGGCAGTTCTGACACACGCCTTATTTTTCTTACCCTAAAAATAATCAAAATCTGCAAATGTATATTTCGATCAAGATTCTAGAAAAAGCTAATAATTTTTATATTACACTATTATGTAATGTTGAATATTGTTGACACTGACAAGAAAAGCATCATACCTCCGGATCAAGAATTTTGATGAAGCTTTACAAAATATTTTCTGGTACCTAAATAAAGTCCAGTACCCACAGTTTGATTGTACACCAGGATGAACCAGGGATAGTATCCTTTAAATGTGAGTGAAAAGCATAAGTAAAGCTTGATAGTGGAAGTGAGACACCCACTGTATCGGAGACCCATTTTTTTTAACTTTTCTCTCACTTCTACTACCAAACTCCCCTATGCTTCTCACTCGCACTCCCAGCTGGGCAATAGCCATTCTCCTGGTACTATTATGGTATATATATATATATATATATATATATATATATATATATATATATATATATTGTATATATTAATAAAACCTGAAGTGAACAAGAATAAACAGTGATGTGTGTATAAGAAAAATAATTGTCTATTTCAGTATAATTAAAAAGTGTGATTATATTATTTGTATTATTTATAAGGATTTATACCAGTTTGACAAATTATTTATGAATGTAAACATTTCAAGATAAATTAAAATAAGTAATTAATAGAATGAATTATTTAAATTCTGTTTTAAGTCAAGATAATATTTAAACATTGTATAGTGGTGCAATATATACAAATATTGTTAGTCTTTTTAGTATGAAAATTTGTCAACTTTTATTTAACCAATAAGATTTATTTAAAATATCGTCAATATCGTCAATGCTCAAACTATGTATTCTAGTTTTCTAAATTCTCAATCGAAGTTTAATTTGGTTGTTTGTCATATCATATGGGTACTAAATTATTTAAAAGCTTTTTACGTAAGGTATACTTTCTCATCTTTCAAGTAATCAAAATGTGTTGTAACTTGCTAAGTGTAATGTTTATTCTATTGTAACGAATGCAACTCACGGGCGTATCGTAGATTCAAACGCGCGAGTAATTCGCGCCACGGGGGATCAGGGCGCGAGAGAGAACAGCGCGGAGGAAGCGCGACGGCGCGCGCCACACCAGGCACATGGGGCGGCGGGAGAATCGGCACTATTGCTTAGGCTGCCGGACCGTTAGGAGCGTTTTCCGCGCGTGCGAAGGACCGTTAGAGATCTCAGCGCGAGAGTGTGAGAGAGAGAGTGAAAGCGAGAGAGAGAGAGAGAGAGAGAGGAAGAGCATCGTCAAACTCTTCACCGGCGCTCCTTAGCACACCAAGTAAGTCGGAATTATTATATCGCGTCGAATCGCGCCCGAGGAAGTCGCGGCCCGAGGCCCTTCCGTCGGCTCCTTGTTTGCGCGACCGCGTGTACAAGCTAATCTCAAATAATTAGTGCAACGTCCTAGAAGCTCGGGGTTCGCGTGCGCCCAATAGTATCGTTGTAACATAAGAATAAACGTGTTTTATCGAATGACATATTCTCTCTGATTATTCATACGACCTAACTGCCTGTCGCGCTGTCCCTGCCCTTACTCCCTGGTTTCGCAGGAACGAGCCCGAGGTCGAGCTGGAGCTAGCCGGCTACACGTAGCCGTCGTACAAAAGGTACGCGCGGCTGAAGCGAATTAGACTCGCATTATAGCAGGTAAGCTAAAGGCCGAGAGGCGCGCGGCAGAGAAGCGCGCTGCCGACGTTGTTAAGGTAATGATATTAACACACGACCAATTAGAAAAGCCACCTGTTAAACTATATATATATATATATATATATATATATATATATATATATATATATATATATATATATATATATATATAATAACCTGAAGTGTATATAATCACTCCCGTTCTTCCGAGATTATATGTATAACCTCAAACCTCACTTCATGGATAACATTATACGTTGGCTTGTTAACCGCACTTCTACTTTCGATCATTCTTGTTTTCTCCAAAAACCCCGGCGTAAACATCGTTTGCACCTATTTTTTTATTGGATTTTACAAAACAGAAAACAAAATTGGTATCTACCGCCAGAGTTTAGAACCTCAACTGTTGTAGAAACTGCCTTTCACTCTCTCTCTCTCTCTCTCCTCTCTCTCTCTCTCTCTCTCTCTCTCTCTCTCTCTCTCTCTCTCTCTCTCTCTCACTCTCTCTTTCTCTCGAATGTGCACATGTGTGTCCCGGCTAAATAACTTTTTTATTTTGCAGAATTATACATTCATTTTAGGTTTATCAGAATAATAATACTTTGTTTAACATAACGCAATTGTAAAAGAGTCAAAAAATTCATACCGTTAGTAGCTGAGTACAGATTAAACCTTGAAATGTAATCTCCGAAATGTAAAGCTGTTCCAGTTGTGAATATTCAAGCTTCTTAGTCTTTTTCTTTAATAATGTGCGTTAAAATTATGAAGTGCTATATGTAGGTCATTATTTTATTTATTTAAACAAAGTAGTTTTTCATAGATAAAGAGTTATTATTTTCAGAAGGCACATTGTACAAGTATGTCAAATTTTGTCTATATATTATATATTATAAATAAATATATAATATATTATAAATACTATTATTAATATTAGCTCTGCAAAATTTAAACATGGGTCAATATTCAAATGAGTTATAATAAGGTAGTGGGCCGAATTTTCGATCACTTACTGTAAGACCGAGATTCCTATCGCAAAAAATATGTTTATAAAGATAAATTTGGTTTGAATGTGGTTTTAACAGTTAATTTACTATTAAGTTATAATAATAACGATGGTTTTGAATATATACTTTAATGTATTTATTTAAAACTTCACTTAAATTATAAAAACTCCATAGAACCAATTCTCGATCACTATTTGACGCTCGAGACTAGTTGTCGATATGCGTAAAGTAACAATCAAAAATAAAAATCAATATGTTTAAATTAATTTATAAAATGTAATGAAATTATTAAGAATGATTTAATTAATATAATTATAAAAGAATAAGAAAATTAAAAAATGAAGCTACTTTGGTTACTAGCATAAAGAACTGATAAAATGTTTTTTTAGAGAACACTTCTCGAAAGGAATATGTAAGCATCTGAGAGCCGACGTTGGTCTTTCGTCGACGATAAACGAGCCAGTTCAGTTGTGTATCAAAGCTCGAGATGTACACAAGCGATCAAAAAAAAATTTCATAAAATACACAACCTCAAATATCTCGAAATATAAATATAGAGGATCATAACGTAAGCGCGGACAAAATGTCTGTAAAGGAGGTGTTTTTGTAAAAGATAGAGAAGGGAAAATTTTTTTACGAATCGTAGGATTCTTTTAAAAAGTAGTGGGAGGTGATGTTGACTGTAGCGATTTTGTAGTGTAAAGGGAAGGTTAGTTTTTCAAAATAAATACCGCGACGTATACTATGGTACGCCAGTTTGTGGATCATCTGCACTTTTAGATCACTAGTAACTGAAAGAAAAAGTGAAAGATGGCTTCAAGAAACAGTGAAAAACGGAATAGTCTAAGAAATGTGCAAGAGCACATAAAAAGGTTGGTTTCTAACAAGTCCACTTTGCTCATGATGTTAGAACACGTATCATGGGCAATGCAAGCTGTGGAGTCATGTAAGTATATTAATTTTTTTTCCACATATGAAAAAAAAAGTTTTTATGGATGAAAGTCAAAAAACTTGACAATATTGGTGCAACAAAATTTAGCAAACAAAATAATTCTTTCAAATTAAGTGCAATGACTTTTTTCTTATAGTAAAATATATAAATAATAGTAACACGGTACTAGCAGCGCTAAAAATGAATATTTTTAAAACATTATGTACAAATTGTACAGTTAAATATATTCAATTTACGCATTGGTCCAAATTTTTCTATAAGTAATACATAAAAGTGAAAAAGGTGCTAAGAAGTGTAAAGTCATGTAAAGAAAGGTGAAAAGTAATGTGAAATTTTGTAATATTCAAATAAAATGTAACTGAATATGGTCAATTTTTTTTATTGTTATCGACATGAAAATAATGAAATTTACGTATAAGAAAAAATGTAGAAAAAGTGTCGAGGTCTTCTTTTTACGAGCGAGTGAAATGTCTCAAGCTGTGTTAACAGATAATAATATTTTTTGAAACAAGATCAAGAAAGAGAAGAAGAAAGGATATATAACACACACTAACGAGAGAGAAAAAATGCAATCGTACCATCCACTACTATTAACTTCATATGTTTAAATGAATGGGGAACAAAAATTATAAGTTTTGAAATACAACTTTTGCATAATGAACAACCACAGCTATTGATCCTGCTACCATCCAATTTCAATAATATTGGCAGTATCGACGCAGTTACTTAGATTAAAATTCAATACAATCTCAATGAAATAAGTGATTTTTTTTTCTGAATGCTGGAGTGAAAATACTGCTTCACGTCTTTCAATGAATGATTTGGAAATTGTTTTTACTAAAACATATGACGCTTAATCGATTATTTTTAATAAGAAAGCACAATATTCCGAAGATAACCAAATAAAATACAAGAAATTTTATCAAGGGACTATTGTGTTACAAAAAACGTTTTTCGAAGGATACAAAAATGCTATCGTACAGTGGGATCGCGATATATTACCGCTCGCTGGGGCTGTAGGAGCAGAATATTGTCCAAAAATGTAATATATCCCGATCTCCCTCCATGCGGTAGCTCCACACCAAAGCTCTGCGTTCTACTGTTCGCGCCGATGCAGAGACCTTGCACCACCGTGGCGTGCCGACGTTACGTGCCGTGGTGGAACAACGAGTGTGAGTGAGTGAAAGTTCGTCCGCAGGGCAAGCGCTCTGAGCGGAAATACATCGCGGTGTATTATATTCCGATCACACTGTATGTATAGAAGAGCGCTATCGCCGATTTCCACTGAAGTTAAATGATATTATAAAATTAAAATTTCTTTTTTTTTGTGAACAGTGAAAAGAAGTTATGAAACATATTTATATAACCTACTCGTATTAACATGGCTATGACTTTGTAATAGTGTTCTGATTCCAAAATAATGATTTCAAAACTAATGTAAAATATAAATGTAATGATGCGGAATTGGATGATTTTATAAAACATTACTTTAAAATTGTATACTTAGAATACAGATCACTTCAGGATACTATACCTTGACCATTTACTAACAAATTAAGACGAAAATGGAAATATTTCGTCGAGTCGCTTGGGAGAAAAGTCCATTTGTTTTTCCTCATTTTCTTAGGCTTTTATTTTCTTAGCGCTTATATAAAATCTTTTGATTATTATAATTATAGTTTTGGACCATAGAAACATTACCACAGTTATGACCGTTATTAACAAATATGTGCATGTAGCATATAAAGTCAGAATGACCTTAGCGCAGTTAATAGTAAATACTATAGAGATCACCTGAAAATTACGTCGTCTGACGCAAAGGTGAAAATCTCCCTCTTTCAAAATAAACATAACATAGGGTATATTTTTGTTTCAAGTACATTTGTCAGTCGTTCAGATGCAGTTGAACAGGAAAGGTAAATATCGTAAGTTATCATGCCAATAAATCCGAGTAACCATCATGCACAAACTAAGACTATGATAAAGATATATCCAGCTTTAAAAATTAAATTAAAAGGTTTGTTTAAAGACTATGATTCTGATAATGAATATCTTCCGCTTGTCGTCTGTGTTCCATACAAACTAGGTGTATACCGCGGTAAAGTGAAAACACAGACAAACTTTTCTCAATTCAGTTTCAAGAGAAATACACGATCCAACACAGATGATAAGTGTCAGTGTCACTTAAACGAACTTGCAAGATCACCAGGATTCAAAAACTTTGTGAAGGAATCAAAAGTGGATTTTAATAAAAAAAATTGTTTCCACGAGTAACTCAAAATCAACTCAAGATTCAAACAGTACCCTAAATAAAGTTTCCGAGATACGTTATTCGGCGTGTTTTTCTTTGTTTTGGTAAAGAGAAAAGTCACGTGTGCACTCAGTTAAGTCGTATAGACAGTTTGAATGAATGTATCGAAAAATCTTCTCGTCCAAAAAATAAGGAACAGCTAGTGTCCTTGCTGCTTAAAAGTCTTACAAATTTCTTACATTATTCTTTCTCCATTTCAGATCAATTTTGAGATGTTATTGTGTACACTTGTAAAATAAATTGATAATACTTTTAATGTAGTCAGTTGATAAATATTTATGTAAAAAACATTGTACTCGTATCTATACGTGATGAGAATTGTAAGTACAAACAGTTTTTAATAATTGATTTTCGAATGGGTTGTTCATCGAAACGTCGTATTTTATCCAAGTAGCATTGAAATCAAAATAAACAGATTCCTTCGCTTGCTCACTATAAGAACCCAAGCCTTTTTGATATTTTGTACAAAAATTTTGTTTACTAGTAGCCATGTAATTATTAAGTGTATTACCAATGGTCCTGTAACATCCACGTTCATTTAGATGATTCTTATCTGCGAAACACCAAGTACACGGATAAAAACTAGCATGTGACATGATTCCTACAATAATATTGGCAAGCTTCAGATCTGCTGCAATAGTCCCTTGAAAATAATTTTCCTTTGAACAAGGCGCTACTGTCAAAATAAATAGCTGTATTACGCCGGAGGTCTTAAATTTGTTCACAGCAACTCCATCATTATATTGTTGACGTGTCGTTTGTATTATTTCATTACTATTCGCCAATCCTTCTTCCATCGATTGTACAGAGAGGCAAACTTTCAAAAAACCTCCTCCACCATCTATTTCAAACTTAAGATGCATTTCAGATAGTTGTCTTTTTCCTTTACATGTTCAATAAAATTATTGAGATTATGGCAATAAACAATAGTTTCGACTGCATCCCATGTAACAATAGTTTTAACATTCACAAAATTAAATTTTTTAACTTCAAAACATTCATCTATAGTATGATTATTAAAATATATTTTTTTTTCAAATTGGGTTCAATTATTTTTAAATTACTTGAAGTTACTCGAATAGCTGCGGCGATTCAACAACTTGTTTTATAGCTTAAGTTAAAATTATTTTGAATTTTACAAAAGTCATCAGCACTAAACAATGGTTCTGTTAATCTTTTCGCAGCATTGTTATTGATGGTTCCTCTAAGGAGCTTTTCAGATGACTGCGATAATGACACTGAATTGTCGCTTGTATTTAGTTTTTGTTTTTCACCGATTACACTTTTAAGCAGCAAGGACACTAGCTGTTCCTTGTTTTTTGGACGAGAAGATTTTTCGATACATTCATTCAAACTGTCTATACGACTTAACTGAGTGCACACGTGACTTTTCTCTTTACCAAAACAAAGAAAAACACGCCGAATAACGTATCTCGGAAACTTTATTTAGGGTACTGTTTGAATCTTGAGTTGATTTTGAGTTACTCGTGGAAACAATTTTTTTTATTAAAATCCACTTTTGATTCCTTCACAAAGTTTTTGAATCCTGGTGATCTTGCAAGTTCGTTTAAGTGACACTGACACTTATCATCTGTGTTGGATCGTGTATTTCTCTTGAAACTGAATTGAGAAAAGTTTGTCTGTGTTTTCACTTTACCGCGGTATACACCTAGTTTGTATGGAACACGGACGACAAGCGGAAGATATTCATTATCAGAATCATAGTCTTTAAACAAACCTTTTAATTTAATTTTTAAAGCTGGATATATCTTTATCATAGTCTTAGTTTGTGCATGATGGTTACTCGGATTTATTGGCATGATAACTTACGATATTTACCTTTCCTGTTCAACTGCATCTGAACGACTGACAAATGTACTTGAAACAAAAATATACCCTATGTTATGTTTATTTTGAAAGAGGGAGATTTTCACCTTTGCGTCAGACGACGTAATTTTCAGGTGATCTCTATAGTATTTACTATTAACTGCGCTAAGGTCATTCTGACTTTATATGCTACATGCACATATTTGTTAATAACGGTCATAACTGTGGTAATGTTTCTATGGTCCAAAACTATAATTATAATAATCAAAAGATTTTATATAAGCGCTAAGAAAATAAAAGCCTAAGAAAACGAGGAAAAACAAATGGACTTTTCTCCCAAGCGACTCGACGAAATATTTCCATTTTCATCTTAATTTGTTAGTAAATGGTCAAGGTATAGTATCCTGAAGTGATCTGTATTCTAAGTATACAATTTTAAAGTAATGTTTTATAAAATCATCCAATTCCGCATCATTACATTTATATTTTACATTAGTTTTGAAATCATTATTTTGGAATCAGAACACTATTACAAAGTCATAGCCATGTTAATACGAGTAGGTTATATAAATATGTTTCATAACTTCTTTTCACTGTTCACAAAAAAAAAGAAATTTTAATTTTATAATATCATTTAACTTCAGTGGAAATCGGCGATAGCGCTCTTCTATACATACAGTGTGATCGGAATATAATACACCGCGATGTATTTCCGCTCAGAGCGCTTGCCCTGCGGACGAACTTTCACTCACTCACACTCGTTGTTCCACCACGGCACGTAACGTCGGCACGCCACGGTGGTGCAAGGTCTCTGCATCGGCGCGAACAGTATAACGCAGAGCTTTGGTGTGGAGCTACCGCATGGAGGGAGATCGGGATATATTACATTTTTGGACAAAATTCCGCTCCTACAGCCCCAGCGAGCGGTGATATATCGCGATCCCACTGTACGATAGCATTTTCTTATCCTTCGAAAGACGGTTTTTGTAACACAATAGTCGCTCGATAAAATGTCTTGTATTTTGTTTGGTTATCTTCGGAATATTGTGCTTTCTTATTAAAAATAATCGATTTAGCATCATATGTTTTAGTAAAAACGATTTCCAAATCGTTCATTGAAAGACGTGAAGCAGTATTTTCACTCCAGCATTCAGAAGTAAAAAAATCACTTATTTCATTGAGATTGTATTGAATTTTAATCTAAGGAACTGCGTCGATACTGCCAATATTATTGAAATTTGATGGTAGCAGGATAAATAGCTGTGGTTGTTTATTATGCAAAAGTTGTATTCCGAAACTTATAATTTTTGTTTCCGATTCATTTAAAATATGAAGTTAATAGTAGTGGATGGTACGATTGCATTTTTTTCTCTTGTTAGTGTGTTTTATATATACTTTCTTCTTCTCTTTCTTGATCTTGTTTCAAAAAATATTATTATCTATTAACATAGCTTGAAACATTTCACTCGCTGGTAAAAAAAGACCTCTACACTTTTTCTACATTTTTTTCTTATACGCAAATTTCATTATTTTCATGTCGATAAAAATAAAAAAAATTGACCATATTCAGTTACATTTTATTTGAACTTTACAAAATTTCACATTACTTTTCACTTTTCTTTACATGACTTTACACTTCTTAGCACCTTTTTCACTTTTATGTATTACTTATAGAAAAATTTGTACCAATGCGTAAATTGAATATATTTAACTGTACAATTTGTACATAATGTTTTAAAAATATTCATTTTTAGCGCTGCTAGTACCGTGTTACTATTATTTATATACTTTACTATAAGAAAAAAGTCACTGCACTTAATTTGAAAGAATTATTTTGTTTGCGAAATTTTGTTGCACCAATATTGTCAAGTTTTTATCGCGCATCCGTGACCATATCCTTGCTAGTGAATCAATAGAAAATAGTTAACTGAATAAAATAAACCATTCTAAGCTCAAATTGAATCGATATTTAAAAAGTGAATTTGTCTTATGTAATTTCAATAATATATCCAAACTCGCGAACATAAAACGCAACGAAAATTATTGTTTATTAATTCAATTTAAGGAAGAAATTCCATCGAAATGAAGGAAATACGGAATAAAAAGACCTCCACCGTTTGAATTTTAAAAAAAGACATAATCAGTGAAGTACAATGTTCATTTGTTTATAATACTTTTGAGTACAGTTCTCATTATCGCACGTCACATTTTATAAATAAATGAACAAGAAAAACTTAAGAATTACCTCAGAATTATTCAAACTTTCAGGTCGGAAAAGTTAGGTAATTTTATGCTCTTTTAAATATATTTGTGCTAAATCGATGCTATTATTTCTAACGTGCCAAAAACAACGAAGAACTAAAACCCAAAAATCGAAAAACCATTAAAAACAAAAATGCATCGAAAAACAAAAAACAAAAGTTTAATCCTCTGGAAAGAGCAAAGAAATGAGATTTGAAAAATTCATTTTGAGCGTGCATATCCAGAGATATACCGATCCACGTCCAAATAACAACAAACTTTTGACGCAGACTGTATAGCCTGTAGAATATTAAAAGCCGGGTAGTTCTGGCGCTTGATCGATGCCTGTACAGAAAGGTAACTTCTTGCGCGTGCATCCCTGCAGAGGCCGAAGATTTTGATAATACAATTGAAGGAATTCGAATCAAAATCTGTATAATGATGTATAGGTACATGTAATGTTGCTTGTACTGTAGTGTGTGTGGATTTCTACATTATATTTGTATATTATTAACACTTAAAAGGAAGCGTGTTACACGTTTCACTACCTGAAATTGAACCAGGTTGATGCTGATATTGTTACGGATGAATGGGAGACGAGGTAGGCAGCGAAAAAAGTAGACGACGGGACTAGAACCCAGGTCCCCAGTGTGCGAGTCTCGTGCTCATACCACGGAGCTAACGTCTACGATGCAGGCCAAGTGCATCGTAGTCCGGCTCCACTTATCGCTGACTGACTTGTCTCATATGCTCGCGCTACAAGCGTTGCAGACGTGTGTGTCTGTGACACTTCCCCCCTTTGAGGCGAAGCCGTCCTCGGCTTCCGAACTTCCTTACCGATGCAGTGTTGCTTTCTTGTGCAGTCATCTGCCTTACCACACAGCTCAGAGGCCTGGTGCGCATGGTCTCCTGTGGACTCAGAGGCGTGCATGTCTGTGGGAAGCTCGGCGGAATAATGCGAGGGTAAAGTGGAAATCTTGAATTGGTTGATTCGAACGCTCAGGAGAGTTTTGTACATTAACTTCTCCCCACAAGGGATGCCAGAATGTTACGGATGAATGGGAGACGAGGTAGGCAGCGAAAAAAGTAGACGACGGGACTAGAACCCAGGTCCCCAGTGTGCGAGTCTCGTGCTCATACCACGGAGCTAACGTCTACGATGCAGGCCAAGTGCATCGTAGTCCGGCTCCACTTATCGCTGACTGACTCGTCTCATATGCTCGCGCTGCAAGCGTTGCAGACGTGTGTGTCTGTGACAATATTAAAAATTATAACTCTGCAAAATTTTAGTTTGGGTCATTAACCAAATATGTAACCCTATAGAAGATTGCTAATTTACTTAAAAAGTGAGAAGAAAGAAGAAGTCATTAAAATAACGCATATTTGAAATAAAATACCTCATATCGAGAACAAAGGCCCATTGTAAAGGATTACGTGTGCTAGGATTGATATGTAGGTACCAGAAACCACTTCTTTAAAGTTTGATAAAACATCTTTTCGAATGTTTTTGAAGACGCTTGAATTTAGCTATTTTTTAGCACAGAAATTTGTATTATCTCTCGCTGGCTTTTTCTTATACATTGCAACAATATTTTTTTAAATAGGTTCTATTTTGTAAGATAACCATGGAAATTTCAATTATATTTGTATGATACTATTTTTCTATAATTAGGTCATCCATAAGCAATAGCGATTCACATTACTATATTAGAACAAATAATTTCATATAGGAATTATTAACTAAGTTTGAGGAAAGTAAGAGCCAATAAATTGGCAGCTATTTTTTACTTTATGAGATAAAAACTAACGTTTCATTTGACAGAGTTAAGACCCTTTTTAAGGCAAAAACAAAAGATTCATCCTCTGGATAATATATAAAATAAAAAGAATAATAAACACACTTACACAATATAAATTATACTTTACTGAACCAATAAATACACAATATAACTTACAAAAATTGGAGTAAAAATATGGAAGATTGAACTAATAATAAATAACGTGGTTAACAGATATGTTTGGGTTTTCTCTAATTCTAACAAAAAAATACGATATAAAATTTATAGTAGTGTCGCGAACGGAAGCTCAAAAACATCTAAATGAGTGCAAGAGAAAGAGAGTGAAAAATATTAAGACAAACAAAGGAAGAAAGAATACATTTTCTAGGATTAAAAACATGTTCATGCTCATCTGAACGAAAATGGCTACTTTTTTCCCTGAAAAGCAAGACCAAAAGTACACTTTTTGCCCACAAATCACTTTTTTCCCGCCAACGCGGGAAAAAAGTGACTTCACTAGAAAATAGTCAACATTTCTTAATTTCATCAAGTTCTACCAATAATCCTGATTTTCGATTTTAACAGTCCATTAGTCCCGCTTTTCAAGTCAAAAAGTGGCCACAGTTGAGATGGGCATACTGTATGTAACTCGAGAAAAAGGTTGTTTTTTCCCTCGGGTGATAATGCCCTCGCTTCACTTCGCTCGCTCGAGCAGTAAACTCACCCGGCTCATATTCGACTTCTTGCCCTTGTTACATAATGTACTATTTATTGAAGGTACGTTCATAACAAAAAGAATATATTTGTTTTATGATTATAAGTGCCAGATAATAATATCAATTTTAATTTCACTGAAGTGATCGTACTCAAAAATCAGCAAAAAAGCAATGCTAATATTGCTTTAAAGATAAAATCAAGTTGTAGTAATTGTGCTGAGTATATTAACTGATACAAAATAGAGAAAATCAGTTTTCAACCCGACAGATCGTATTTTGTAACTTAAATAATTTAAAAATATTAGCAAAAAGTGAAGACACAAAAGTTGACATTTTTCTGCAAATCCCCCATATATAATTAAAAAGCGTATTGTATTTTATACATTATGACATATTTTATATTTTATGTATAAATACGAACACAAAATTGCGTAAGAATAATAATTTTTTTTAGTTTGTGTACTTAAGCACAACAATTCTTTATTATGGGAATAGTAGATTCAATCGCAAATGCAAAAGCAGCAGATATCCAACCTCCGAATAAAATGACAAAGCTAACGTCCAATGCTGTTATATCAATAATGGCTACTTCGTCACTCTCCTTAAAATTTTTAACATAAAATCGCTCGTAACGTTCGAAAGATAAATTAATAATGCCTCCTTGTTTTAATTTCGATAAAATTAAATTAAATTTATAACGAAGTGGAAAATCCTCTCTGCATGAAAAGGTGACACCTCTTTCCATGAAACTATTCTTCGATATATGAATAAGTGTAGTCTCGTATATGTAATATTTCATAAACGTACGAGGGATGAAGCAAGCTACACGATCGCCGTTTATCAATCGATCGATATACTCGCTCATATTCGATACTACCTTAAAATGTATGCAAATGTCTGTATTTTTTTTACATTTCCTTATGACTTTCATACGCATAGACTTCATGTTTGACTTAAACAAATCGCATAATGAGTCAATTGTTGATCTACTTATCAAATAAATTTAAAGTTGTGAGAGAACCCTGGTAGAAATTTTAGCAGTGAAACTGCTCATCAGACTAGTCACTAGCCAGTACCCACTGCCCAGTTCAAAACATGATGACTGCTTAAGCGCTGGCTAATCACTGCTAAGATTCCGAATTATGCGAAACGTAAACAAAAAAGATTAACCTCGAAAAAGACATACATACGTATATACTATTTTGCAAGTTGTCTTTATATGTTTTCATTTAATAAGGATAAAAACGTGTAAAGGTGGATTTTAAACAATGCATCAACAAGAATTGGAAGTAAATAAAAATATATTTGATGCATCGAGTTACATAACCTACAAATATTTGTACTATGGAATACTTATTTTTGTGAGGTTTAAAATATAAACGTCAGATCAATACATATACTATATGGTAATATAAGCCATTTTATTGGTTTCATGGGTTTGTTTAATTAATTATAAGACAATTTATAGTTGTTTACTCTTTTTTATTTCGCTCGGCAGTCCTTCAGCAGTGACGCTAGTAAAAAATCTGACGAAATTCGTATGTCAACTGGCGAGTCACTGCTGAACTCACTGGCCAGTTCATTTTTAACTGGGTATGGACTGGCGAGCCACTGCTGAACGATTCTACCAGGGAAGTAAACGTTGAATTTAAATTAACAAAATGTATTTTGCTTTTATTGATTAGATGAATAACATTTTTCTTGTTTAAACTTCTACTTACTGTTCTTGATACTGAGTATTTAAAATTGAAAATGGCAAACATACGGCTACTATAGAGATGCAATCTTGTATTCTTGAAACAGGAAGTTTGCTGTTACTTTTGGTGTCACCTGATTAAGATTGAATTGGAATAATATGCTGATACAGTACAAAATCAGTTTTAATATTTCCTTCATAATGAATCAATGGCAAAAAGAATATAAATAATGAATATAATAAATATAAATATAATTAAAAATACAAGTTATTATATGATCAACTTATTCGTTTGTAATTCAGACGATATGTATAGTGAAAGTGACTATACTCAACTAAAAAGTTTTGTTATATAGTCTCTTTCCTACGACAAAGTTTAAACTAAAGTTAATCGATAATAATTACTTACAATTAGAAATAATATACAGCAAAAATTTACGTTTTCTTAGTCACATCGAGGTCTTACTCAAAAATAGAAATAGAATTGAAAATAAAAAATATAAATAGGTATGAAAATTGTCATATTCTTATTGTAAAAATTGCAAACAAAAATTCTATTTTATGCTATATCTTATACAGCACATCCCGACCTTCCTTTTACCGTGACAGTGACAACGAATTTATCTAAGAGTCGCCTTCCTTTAAAAGATAAAAAATAGTGGGCAGCATTCGTGTACTTTATAAAACACAAACGGTGTCTGGATCACTGAAAGAAGGGGTAATGCAGGAGAAAAGGCAAACCCACTCCAGATTTTTTAATGAATGAGAAGGGAAGGGGACATATAGATATACTTAAACACACTACGGGTTCTGGATCACTTGGGGAAGGGGCAGGCTGGTGGAGGGGCTTAAAACATACAATACAAAATCTGAAAAACTTGGAGAAGAGGCAATACTGGGTAGGGCTTATACACTCTACGGATTCTGGATTACTTTGAGAGGGGAGGGAGTGATCCAGAACCCGTATGAGCCAGTATGCCTATAACCTATCTACTCATTGAGGAGAGTTTTTACTATACTTTTGGCCCATACTGACTCACCTATCATAAACTCAACATCTCGTTTCCTATTATTTTTAACTTGACGCTGCACTTCATCGTGCACTTTCTGCTGGGTGATCGGATGCAATAAAGAGAATCTCGTTTGCAGCTCTCTACCCAGCATTAATTTAGCTGGTTATAATCAAATAACAATACATTGATCGCTTCTAGAATAGTCATACCATCGCTTAGCAATTTCTTATATTTCCTTTTAAAACTTTTACTAAATTTGCGGTAGGGTTATTCGACGACGGATGTTTTACAGCCGAAAAAATGTTCTTTATACCTAGATTTTTTACAAAGATTTAAAATTCTGAGTTCTCTCTCTCTCTCTCTCTCTTCTCTCTCTCTCTCTCTCTCTCTCTCTCTCTCTCTCTCTCTCTCTCTCTCTCTCTCTTTAGCACATTCAAAAGATGCGTGCGCTTCCCTCTCGATATCCGTGTCGAGGCCTGGCCACGAGAAAAACGACCTTGCGATTGCCTTTATTTTCACTATGCCTGAGTGGGTAACATGGAGTTCACGTAATATTTTTTAGTTAATTTACTTGGTATTATAACTCATCCCACATCAGGCAGACTTGTTCGATCGTAAGCTCTGTTGTCCGATTAAAAAACGGTTTTATTTCGTATGTTATCTTATGGCTCGCAAGCCATCTCTCTCTTATATATCTCGCTACTTGAGCAAGCACTGTGTCCTTCATTGACTTCCTATCTACATGTTTATAATCTAAACATGAATTCGTTTCGTTTGTTATAAAATTGAAATAAGTGTAATTGTCATCACTGTTTTCTTCCTTTTTACTTGGTATGGGTAGTCGACAAAGGCCATCAGCGCAGATATTTGCAGATTTAATATAGCATATTTTATATCTGAAAGCATTTAAAAAATTTGCGAAACGTTGTAAACGTCTAGCTGTGATAACTGGGATGCCTTTTTTGATCCAAATATTCTAACTAACGATGATCAGTTTTTAGCATGAACTCTCGCCCATATACATAATCAAAAAAGTTTGTTACACCGAATATAATCGCTTTCGCTTTCTTGTCGATGATTGCGTAATTTTGCTGGGACTTTGTCAAAGTTTTTGACGCATCGACAATGGGTCTCTCAACTTCGAGAATTTCATGTGATAAAACGGCGGAAATACCACTGTTTGCAGCGTCAGAAGTCAATATTAGTATTTCAATCCGTGTCGTAGTTTATTAATACATTTGCCGATTATAAATCGTTTTTCGCTTGTAGGAATGCCCGCTTGCATTCATCTGTCTAATTGAAACTTTTTCTCTTCAAACACGTGTATAAGGGACTACATTTTTGTGCTTGGTCTTTAATAAATTTTTCATAATAATTCATTGTACCTAAAAAAGATTGCAATTCTTTTCAATTTTTGGTTCAAGTGTTTCGTTAATCGCTTCTATTTTTTCTTTAAGCGTACGTCTTCCATATTCATCAATTTCTACTCCTAGATATCGGATTTTCTCTTGAAATAATAGGCATTTCTCTTTTTTCAATTTAAGGCCGCATTCTTAGAGTTTATTAAATACTTCATTTACTGTTTTCAAATTTTCTTCTAATGTTCTACCTTTTATATAAATATCATCTAAGAAAACATAAACGTTAGGTACATTTGCAAAACTTTGCTCCATTATTCGTTGAAAAAATCCAACAGCCGAATTTACACCGTATAACAATTTATTTAGTTAATACGGACCTCGATGAGTACTTTGCTTTAAATATATTTTACTTAATTCGTCGAGCATAAGCTTCACGTAAATCAACTTTAGAGAAATATTTTCTGCCTACTTTTGATAATAAATATTCGAGTTTTGGAAGAGGGTGTCGATCAATTATAATATACGATATTTTTCGATATTCTATCTGATTGACCTAATGGATTTTTTCACGCTAGTTCCCTATTGGTGTCCCCCACTCGTTCACCTCTACCGGTGTCAACATACCCTCCTGTACTAAACGGTCGAGCTCCGCACGGTCGAGTTCCGCGTCGACTTTTTCTACAAGAGCGAATGGAACGATTCTTGGTTTGATACAAAGTGGTATAATAGTTCCTTTTTTTATTTGTAATTTGAAAGTGCATTTTGTAAACGTTCCTAATACCGGCGTAAATAAACAGCATGTTTTTCAAAAAAATTTTCTCTCAACATTAGAACATTTTCTTTATTTTCAAAAAGGTTGACTTTTTAACTTCTCTAATTTTCTCTTCTGATTATTCTATCTTTAAAGGCCAAAGTCCCAATTTAGCTAATTAATCTCTGTCAAGAAGCGGTTCGCTCATCTTACGCATTACATACATATTACCTTTAGTTTTACTTTTTTGTATTCAATTTTAAGATCTTTTAATACTCCTATAGGCCACCTTTTTACACCGCCGTAGTAATACAGTCACGCTGTAGCTCTAAAAAAGGGAACTGAGGGCTTTAAACATGAAGTTATAAAACAAAATGTATAATACGCTCCTATTGAATAATTGAACTGATTCTTAAAATATTTTTTAAAGTTTCTGTTTTTAAACATTAAACAGAAAAATAATAAATAAGACAATTATACAATATTTATGTGTTTATTATTATAATACAATAATTGCCATAATTATAATAAAATGGTTACGATAACCTTATAAGTCATACCAGGTTGCAATATAATGTGTATTGTTTAAGACTGCAGATAAACAAGGTAAAATAAATGGTAAATTTGTGAATTGTATAAATCTGTGTGAAACGGTGTTTGAATCTACTATATACGTATGGACACTGGAATCAAATTATGCACTATTTCTTCTAAAATACAGTCGAATTCACGCAGACAATTTATTGGCGGTTTGTTGATGAAACTCGACACGCGCCAAATTTCCTCGGGCCAACCACCAAGTCGCACGACTGCCGCACGCACGATACTCCGCGGCCCCTACCGGTGGAAACGCTGCAATACCAACAACCGCGCACCGCGGTGGCTCCAGCATTGGGACAGCTGCTCACCTAAAAGGAGAGAGCCGCGCTCCCGAGGCAATGTCACGCGTCGCTCTCAACGTTATAATGCCCATGGTTTTCTCAGTGTAGGTGTTGCACGAGCACTAGTTGATGACGCATCACGCCAAAGGGTTTTTTACACAAGTGACCGTGTTTTCCGCACTTGATAAATTTTTTGTTTTTATGCCAGCAATCGTTTGCCATATGATTTGGCCATCCTCAGCAAAAGCATTGTCGAGTAGCTTCCATTTTTCCTCCAATGTCTCTGCTCATTCTTTTCAATGCATAGTACGAGGGTAGTTCAATAAGTCTTTAGAATGACCAACAGATGGCGCGCGAATCGCTCCAAATCATCTGTTTTCAGTCAGCACCATTCCCGACTAGATGTATGGTGCAGTCACAGTCCACATCTTCTGAGTTTACGTGTTTTTATAACCAATTGAAAAAAAAAATTGCTTGTTAAGAAAAATGGAAAAAAAACGAGTTCAGAGCGGTAATTAAACATTTTCATTTAAAGGGTTTAACTCCATATGAGATAAAAAATGAATTGGACTCAGTTCATGGCACATCTGCCCCTGCCTTAGCAACGGTTTATAACTGGGTAAATGAATTTAAGCGTGGTCGTACATCAATAAGTGACGAACCACGTTCACGAAGGCCCGTAGAAGCAACTACTCCCGAAATCATCAATAAAATCCACGATATGGTGTTGAAGGATAGAAGATTAAAAGTGCGTGAGTTAGCTGAGGCCACAAGGATATCTATAGGTGCAGTTGTTTCAATTCTACTTGAAAAATTAGGCATGAAAAAGCTATCGGCAAGATGGGTGCCGCGTTTGCTCTCAGCTGAGAATAAACGCAATAGAGTGGTCGCCTCTGAGGCTCTTTTGGCGCGCATAAGTCGGAATCCTGAGGAATTTTTTCGTCGATTTGTGACTGTGGATGAAACATGAATACACCACTACATTCCTGAGACAAAGGAACAATCCAAACAGTGGGTTTCCACAGGCGAACCAGCTCCAAAGAAGGCAAAGACCGTAAAGTCAGCTGGTAAGGTTATGGCTACAGTTTTTTGGGATGCACGTGGAATTATACTTATTGACTACTTGGAAATGAGTAAAACAATTACTGGTGAGTATTATGCATCATTATTAGAGCAGCTGAAAGAAGAAATTAAAAAAAAACGACTACATTTGGCGAGAAAAAAAATTCTCTTTCATCACGTCAACGCCCGAGTTCACACATGCTTCGTTTCAATGGCTAAAATTGAAGAACTAAAATTCGAATTGGTCGAACACCCACCGTATTCACCAGATTTAGCCCCCAGTGACTTTTTCTTATTTCCAAACTTGAAAAAATGGCTCGGTGGACAGAGATTTACGGACAATGAAGATGTCATTGCCTCTGTAAGTGCTTATTTTGAGGAACTTCCGAAAACGCACTTTTCTGAAGGATTAAAAAAACTTAAAAAGCGATTGACCAAGTGTATATAGCTCCAAGGAGATTATGTTGAAAAATAAAAAAAAATTTACCCAAAAAAAATTGTTTTTATACTTTATTCTAAAGACTTATTGAACTACCCTCGTACATTTCGTTTATTGTCGCTGTCTTTCTCTCAACCTTGAATTTTGCCTGCCGCCAATTAAGCCTCTTAGTGTGCTGACGCGGTTTTCAGGGCATCGTCTAACGTTAAATTTTCAATTTTGAAAATAGCTTGTCTTATCTCGTTGTTCAACACGCCAGTTAATAATTGATCTTTCACAGCGTCGTTCATATCGTGAAAATGTCACTCGACTGCTGCTTCTTGTAAGGCTGCTACTTACTTTTCAATTGACTCTTCTTTTGACTGTATTTGCCGACGAAATTATGTCCTCAGTACTGTCGTATTTACTTTAGGTTTTATATAATTTGTTACATTTTTTATTATCTTTTTTGACGTAACCTCACTTGGTTTTTTAAGCGCACAAATTTTTCTTATTAAGGCATAAGAATTATTAGGCTTATTAAGGCGTTTTTTCGGATACTGTTAAAAAGATTGCTCTTTTTTGTTCTCGTCCGACACAGCATTCACCGTGAAGTAGAAGTCCAACCGTTCGATAAACTGCTCCCAGTCGTATTTTCCCAATTCAAAGTCAATTTTCGAATTATATGCCATTTGTTTCTTTTTAACACTGGCACTTGCACTATGCTCTTCTTCTTTATCAGTTACTATTGATTCTTTATTTTCACTTTTTCTGCTTCCTTATCTTCTTGTTCTTGTTCACCCACACTTTTCAATAATTTTCTTAAGCTATTCACATTTAAATTATCGCAATTTCCGGTCTTTTCTTCAATTCGTTAATTAATTGAGCTATACTCAAATCATAAATCCAGGAAATTGTTGTTGGTTTATCCTTTGCAATTACTCACTTATGCACTATTTCCTTTATAAACATTTTAATAAACTTATATAGTTTTATCCTCGTCACCACTGAAAAGTATTTATAATAATAACAAGACAACTCTACGGTAGTGTCAACTTTATTTACGAGACGTGCTCACCAAGACGGCAAAATAGCGACTGGCTACTACTCTCAGTACGCGGTATCTTCTGTTACCCATGTACACATTCATTGATACCTTCATGCATACGTTTCAGTTGCAAAATTAAAAAATCTTCTTGTGCGCGTTTGCAATTTTTCAAACCTTTGACAATTCTGCTCTCTAAATGTGAAATAATGAAAATTCACTAATTTCTAGTGCATATTCATTAAGAGGAGGGTAGGGTTTTCATGCTAAAAAAAGACACTTTTTTTGCGAATTTTTTTTCGAGAACTGGGTTGACCAAATTCATTCAAACCTTTTGTACACTTTTAAGCATCATTTCAACAACATTCTCAAATTTTTTCATGCAATTATGTCGGCAAATAAGCCGGTGACGGAACATTTCCCAAAACGCCTTTTGAAAAAGATGATTTGCGATGATCACTGTATCTCGGCCAAAATTACCTGTAACCAAAATTTCGGTAAAATTTAATTAAAACATCACTAAATCCTCCCCCCAACGGTTTCCAAATGTATTTTTTTTTTTCATTTTTATACGTTTTATAGCAGTTTGAATCAAAAGTTGCGATTTTTAACTAAAATTTTCGTCATTTTGGGGGTGAAAACACCCTTAATGTACAAAAAAAATTTCATACGAACCGTTGGGGGGAGGTTTATTATACCTAGAAACTGTATACCAAATTTGGTGTAAATCGGTTAAACGGTTCTGAAATGACAATGATCACGGACTTTGGAAAAGTGGTTTCGTTTTTAAGTATGAAAAAGTTAAAAAAAATCTTTTTTTTTAACTTACACCGAGTCATCGATTCCAGCTCTATAAAGGACATTTCCTCCTGCAACATTGTTATCCTCAGCTTCTTTTTTTTGCAATCTACGCAAATTCCTGGCCTCTTTAGTCTGCAGTTCAGCTTAAAACTCTGCCTTACTTATCCGACAGTTATCTTCCAATCTTGCATAATCGTGCGCGCTTGGTCCAACGCTGATACCCATATCGGACAGAAAGGTAAGTAAAGCACCTGCGCCTTCATTGAACGTACTTGCAGCTATATATGATGCCAGTTCTACGAGTTGTTTGCTACCAGGTAACTTTTTCGGTGCAACTTTCCAAATCAACTGGTTAAGACTCTCATTGGCGTTTTGGGTAAAACCTCCGACACATCTTTGTAAGAGTTCGTCCTTGCTCAACTCTTTGTAGATTGGTTTTAGAGCTTCAATAACGTCTTGTGGAAGTGGAGAGTATGCATGCTTAAAGTTTTCTACCCCCGTGTGGCCAAAGCTTTTTTATAAGGACACCACGAAGTCTCGCCGCTCGGACACTTTTCATGATGAGGATTTTCGTCTGTCGACTGCTGATGGTAGTAGGTAGCCCAGATGGGATCTTTCATTTTTTGCACCGAATCGCAATTGTGTCTTATAGCTGCTCCATAGTATCTACTTAAATTGTCGATCATTTTTCCGGTGAGTTTTCCATTACCGCCAAGGACTTTACTCCTACGTTTTTTACCAGCGTTTTTTCCTGTTTTTACGACTGTTTCTTCAACAGTATTTTTAAGAAGGTCACGCAAACGTTTCCCCATTCTTTTTTGCACGTGTCCGATGCACTCCTTTTTACTAATAACAAAATCTTTACCATATGGCTGTGCTTTGACTAAATTACCGAACGTCTTACTATCTCCGTCTCCAACATAATTACCAATCTTTGCTCCATACTTCTCTTCGGAGCGGCTGAACATGTCTATTACTGCTCCCACTTCCATATTTCCTGATGGACCCGCGTGGTTGGCTTGGCATTCACCGTTATTTACATGCTCTTCATGCCATTCTTCAAACTCCGCCGTATTTAACTTTTTTTCCCATAATTTGCACTGTTGACAATATAAACTGCTAGTTTGAATATCAATTACCTTGCCAGTCCAGTAGTCTATCAACGAAGTTACACCATATAAAGAGCTGAAACCTTGCTTCTACCAGGTCCCATCTCCCGAAACGGTCAAAACATCAGATTCTGAATTTTCCTTCGTTATTTTTATTTCTTCTTGTGCAGCGGAAAGGAGAAACTTTTCAGCAGTAGTTTGTACAGAAGTTGCGATCATGGATATATTACTTAAGTAAGATGTTTTGGATAAAAAGTGACTTGAAATGTCCATTAAGCCGCAGAATTTATTACACCCTTCTAGGCCTAAACCTAATGCACGCATTGTAAAGGCAAATCAAGTGTTAATCTCGTAGCGGTGACCAATTTTTTCACTCGACGGTATGTAGCGTGGATTGCAATTGGAGCACTTCACTTGTATCTCAAAACCAAGACCTTCTTTTTTACAACATTGAAACACAACTTTTCCATCGCATTCAGCACACTTAACTACACTTGAAATTGAAGAAAATACTTGTAAAAAATCAATAATTCTGAAATGTTTTTCAGTATCTTCTGCTACACTGTCACTCGTATTCAAGTTAATTTTTTTAGATGACGCGCTCTTAGTCGTAACTATATCGTCGGATTTGTCCATAGGGTTAGGCCTTTTTCTCGGTCTACTCAAATAAATTCTTGAGCTACTCCGCTCCTCTCGTGAAGCTTTTGAATTTCTCGGCATTTTATAATTAAAGAAACAATTTCACGAGCACTATTATAAAGTCACTGCGTGGCACGCGATCGAACGAAGGTTCAACGGTCAACTGACGCTTCTCTTTCTTTTCGAAATATAAACATGTATATAGCATATATATAAGGCTTCAACTGCTTCTCCTTACTAAATACGACCTTTTCAAAACATGAAATCGGAACAGAATAATCACAGAGAGAATAAACTGTATACCTGCTCCTCAGCTGCGCGCTTCGTTTTCGAGCGCCTGCAGCTGCTGCGATTACACTTCGAGGATAGGGAACTAAAAGATCTATAACTTCTAGAGTTTTGCTCCGATCAATTCGAAATTTTGGGACAACATTCTTAAGATGTTATACTACAAGAAAAAGCAAAAAAAAAGAAATCGATTTTTCGAAGTGCAAAACCCTACCCTGGCCTTAACAGAATTAGTACAAAGTATGCAACTAGAAAATAGTGAATAGTCACTAGATGAAATAGTGAAAAACCTTCACTATTTGAATTAGTGTAAATGAACTACTTACTTTAGTGATTATTCACTATTTAAATTAGTGAATCGATATTAATAAAAATAATGAAACTTCACTATTTAAATTAGTGAAACTTTACTATTTAAATTAGTGGATAGATATTATTAAAAATAATAAAAATTCACTATTTAAATTAGTAAGTTTTTACTGTTTAAATTTGCGAATCTTCAATATTTAAAGCAGTAAAATGATTTTAATGAAAATAGTGAATTTTAAATGACTGGCACTGTCGAGAATAATTGGGAGATATCATAATTTTGGAATGCCTTTAATAATCATGTTGAAATTCCGCAGATACATCAAGGAGCTCTAAACTTAGAACTATTTAGATTCTGTTGCTAAATGGATAAAATTTCATTATAGCAATTTAAAATTTAAAAAAATCTCGAACGTATCTTAGTTCCGAATGAAAATAAATAATAAATTAGGGCAAATTTCCAGGTACTAATAGTTTTAACTTCTATTATTTAATAAAAGTATTATTTATTAAACTTATAGTTGTAAAAAGTTACAAGTTACACATCAAATCATCGTCAGAGCTTCTGTTATTATCAATATCGTCTATAAATTTATCGCCTTTAACAGACAATAAATTGATATGGAATGATGTTACGGAGCAAATGGCATTTTTACAAATTTTGTAAACAAAACA
This sequence comes from Gastracanthus pulcherrimus, assembly GCA_949152435.1. Lineage (NCBI taxonomy): Eukaryota > Metazoa > Arthropoda > Insecta > Hymenoptera > Pteromalidae > Gastracanthus > Gastracanthus pulcherrimus. The sequence continues at coordinate 171,474,848 of OX424572.1, read as the reverse complement.
TTCAATGCAGTTGAAAAAGTTTCTTAATATGACAGGGTATTCCAAATTGAAAATATAATAAAACTTTAACAGTAGATCAAACGCAGGTACAATATGTGATTGATCTTTGCACTTCAGCGTCCAATCATCTCCTGGAATAAAATATCGTTTTTTACTGTCGTCTACTGTTATAATATACGGCTGCACAGTGGTAATCGAATTCTTCTTTTTTTCGGCTACAAAGACGTTTTGATCTGTGATTTCCTGTGACGAATAAGTAAACGCTAAATGAGTCTTAGGTGAGATAGGAAGGAATCAGTATTCTCATTCAATTAGTAATTTTTTTCAATTATCTAAGTTGTCCGGTATTCCTTAGAAGGTTGAAAACACCGGACAACTAAAGTTATTAATTTTTATGAATATTAAATTAGAATAATGTAAAATTCGATGCAGATATCTACAATCGGCTCCGACGTCCCCTTAAGGTTCACATTCGTACACTGTATCATGTGATTATCGCCTTTACGGTAAATTAGATAAACGTTCTTTTGGAAATAAACACTTTATTAGTCTTAAAGTACTTTATTAGTCTTAAAGTACTTTATTAGTCTTAAAGTACTTTATTAGTCTTAAAGTACTTTATTAGTCTTAAAGTACTTTATTAGTCTTACTGTAGACAATGTTCAGTATGTAAAATAAGTCTCAAGTTGCAATTTGATTTATTATTTAAAGAAAATCAGTGTCTGCCCATGTAAAACCGTTTGATTCTCTCACCATTGCGTTTCAGTTTTTCGGCCATGAGGTGACGCTGAGGTCTACACTCATCCAACCTAAGATCGTGACCCAACTTATACGCATCTACATTCATTGACATAAGCACAGTGTATTTTTTTACACCATGTGCGTAAGTCGACTTTTATAGGTTATCTTTTAAGATGTGATTTATTTAGACTATTATTATCGGTAGTAAATAAGTATTTAAGTGATAAATTCTACATAAGTTATATTTACATGTTGTTATTGAATATCAAATGGTCTTTACATATCAGATTGGTGCTAAATTTTAAATTATTTAATTTGATAATTTATGTAAATGTATTATTACTTTATGCAATATATTATTATTTTTGCAGGGTTATATAAATAAGGTCTCTAAAATAGAACAATGATATGATTACCTATTGTATTTAGCAATTTATTTCGATTCAGAAATTTGCCTGCTGTATTTGTCAAAAGGTTTGGAAATATCAACAGTAAAATTAAGTTCAAGATTTCAAGATTTGCCAATGCAATCTAGCGTTGCACGTTTTTTATTACAATATATTAATTATATAATACCAACGAATATAAACTTGTATAGAAGCGCGGTTCTGTAGTTGCGCCGGGGCTTCGCTTTCTTATACACGTAAAGCCTATACTATACTATAGGTGTTACCCACAGATCGCATGGAGTAACCTATAACGTACTATACATGTTACCCATGATTTGGTCCCAGGTGCAGCATACGAACTGTTCTTCTATACAAGTCGATATTCGTTGATAATACTATAAATTTCTGGAAGATACTGTTAGATACATTTAAAAAAAATTAGTATTTATTGAGTTATCAAATATTGTTTGGGCACGCAAAAGAAACGTTATATGCTTCTCAACAAATAAGAAAGTATTTACACTTAAAATTAGTTCGACATTGGAAAATTAGTAAATGATTATCTAAATGTATGTTCCAGTTATTTATATATGATAGTGCGAACAAGTATGTGCTAAAGTGAAGTTTTAAGAAGTTTTAATAAAAAGTTTATGAAGATTAGTTATGTAATTTATATGGATGTCAATATTTTTTCTACAAATATTTGATTTTCTGAAGATCAAGTTATACGATGTACCAAAGTGAAATTATTTCAATGTAAAACAACAGTTGTCCGGCAATTGTCTATTACATTAATTATCAAGTATAACTTAGAAGCAAAAATTTCTCTACTATATTTCTTTAAAATTTAGAATCAATCAAGAAGCAAAATTTAGCACAGCATTTATACATTTATAAGTGTGATTGTCTGGTGCAGTGTATTCTTCTGGTTTTGTTTACCCTAAGTGTTTGTTACCATCATTTATATGAAACAACGTCACATGTCGTAAAGTGAAGTTTTAAGAAGCATTGATATATCTTTATGAAGAAAAGTTGTGCAATTTACATGAGTACCATGTTTTTCCTTACAAATATTTAATTTTTTTCAATTTAAAGATTTAACATGTGACAAAGATCAATTATGTCAACATATTCAATAAGTCATTCGATGAATTTCTTGTGTGATGTCTAACGTGTTACAAATAAAACATAACAAGTGTCCGACAATTGTGCACATTAATAACACAGCCCCACAAAAAAAAATATTGTAAGTCCCAAAAACTTGACCACGGTACTTATATGTTTTTGGGATCGCTGAATCCGAATCCAGGGTTAGTTTAACCCCATCAGATCTTTCTCAAGGTCAGTTGAAGGTCAAATTATCGAAATACATGAAAAATACACTAAAACCATGGCATCTTGGGGTTTTTGGGGTCGCTGAATCCGAATCCGGGGTCAGTTTAACCCCATCAGAACTTTCTCAAGGTCAGTTGAAGGTCAAATTATCGAAATACATGAAAAATACACTAAAATCATGGTATCTTGGGGTTTTGGGGTCGCTGAATCCGAATCCGGGGTCAGATTAAACAATCAGATCTTTCTCAAGGTCAGTTGAAGGTCAAATTATCGAAATACATGAAAAATACACTAAAACCATGGTATCTTGGGTTTTTTTGGGGCGCTGTATCTGAATCCGGGCTTATTACAACCCTATCAGGTCATGGTCAAGGTCAGTTGAAGGTCAAATCATAAAGATTCATAAAAAGTAGAGTCAAACCATGACATTTAGGGGTTTTTGGGGTCGCTGAATCCGAATCCAGGGTCAGTATAGTCCCATAAGGTTATATTTATGGTCAGTTTAAGGTTAGTTCAAGGTCATGAACGTAAAGAGAGTGAAAAAATTAGTTATAAACTGAAACAATGCAAAAGGTAATGTAAACCATAAAGCAAAGAACAATGTATATGCAAGTACAATCGTATCCTTTAAAACTATATCATAGTTTGCTGCTCCTTCATTTACTTTAAATTTGTTAGAAGTATATGAAATTCAATAAAATACTCGTAAAAATATTAAGCCTATTACTCTTTTTTATGGTTACGAACTATTTTATTGCCAAATGATCTACGAAGTGGATTACGCTTCCGCTTCTCCGATGTTGATGGTAGATCTCTTTTTAACGACCAACAGTAATCTGCTAACATATTTACGTCCCATCTTCCTTGGTACCTGCGCTCCATTTCCTTGATATCTTGGTGAAATCTCTCTCCCTGCTCTTCGCTGTAATCACCTAGGTTTTCTGGAAATTCATCAACATGCGAATATAAAAAGTGTAATTTCGGTCTAATATTACTTTCATGTTACAGTACTCTTCATTCAGTATTACCGAATATCCTATGGGAATGGCTGCATAAACATTTGTATTGTGTAACAGAACGGCTTTTAAACTTCTCGTTGACGAATCGATGAACAATCTCCACTCGTTAGGGTTGTAACATCCATGTTTAAAGCAATTCATCAACCCAACTATATCTTTGCAGTAAACTAAGGAAAATTCTTCATCTTTAGCGAAATAATCAGGATATTTCTTATCTCTGTCTCGGTAGTAAGAAACTTTAATTTTTCCAGCTTCATTAGTATTTTCTTTTATCCATGAAGCCAAGCACTCCGCCCCATCCTTTGGTAGGCCCAAATCGCGTATGAGATCATTCACTTTTTCCTGTGTAAGTGGACCTTTCTCCTTCTTAGTATTGTAGGGGATGTATTCTTCGTCACTTGTATCACTTGTACTAGCAACGTCATTGTCTTCATCAGGCGCTATTTCTTCTTCCGCAATAATATCTCCTTCCTCCATTTCTTCTTCTAAGATTTCATCTTCATCATGTCTTTCTAAATTTTCCTCAAGATCCATACTTCCACTTGCGTACATACCCAGTGGATCTTCTTTTTTATCAATTGACGATTCATATATAGGTTTCGTGACACTTTCAACGTTAGCGTAATTAATTTGCGACTTGTTTTTACTATTAACTCCATGCAAATTCGTATTACAAAAATAACAGTCTTCTTTTCTTAAAGGTTCCTTCCATATCGTAGGCACTTTCATTTTTACTTCAGTTTTACCATTTTTGTCTTTCTGTAGCATTTTCCTACATATTGCGCATATGATTTTAGGAACCCAATCAAATTCATCAATTTTCATGTCTAAATCAAACATGTTCTTGTACTGCTCTTTAATATTTTGATTGATTGAACAATCTCCACTCGTTAGGGTTGTAACATCCATGTTTAAAACCACAGCTCAAAAGAACCGTGAGCAGAGCTGTCTTCATTATCGGGTTTCTCTCTCGGTGTAAGTCCCAATACGATTAATGTTGACTATCTTGGGTTTGTGTTAAGGGCTTCTTTCCCAAAAGGTTTCCAAAGTCATGTTACGGTAATCTTCATCTCCCTTGTATCACTCGTATTTCCTACTTGATACGAACGGATATGAATATGCTGTTTGTTTGCCCCTGGGTACCTCCACGTGGTGACGGTGGGCAACGTCTGATTCTTTTTTTTCGGTCGGCTAAACCCCTGGGTGAAGGCTTTAGAGCCGTCATGGCAGACAAACAACAAAAAATTACGATGCAGGGATTCGGAACCCCAGTATCGGCGGCTGGTCAGGGTGAGCAAGCGGGCCCGCAGTCGTCGTCATCAAGCGACCGCAGCTCTTTGTTAGTGGGAAACTTGGCTTTCGAAGAGTATAATACTACAAGAATTTATCACTTGAGGTCTGGTGACCAAGAATGCCTTATAGCAAAACGGGATAGTTTTTGTTACATTTGTAGCAAGTATGAGACCCCAAAAAATAGAAGAAAAATCAATCAAAATATTAAAGAGCAGTACAAGAACATGTTTGATTTAGACATGAAAATTGATGAATTTGATTGGGTTCCTAAAATCATATGCGCAATATGTAGGAAAATGCTACAGAAAGACAAAAATGGTAAAACTGAAGTAAAAATGAAAGTGCCTACGATATGGAAGGAACCTTTAAGAAAAGAAGACTGTTATTTTTGTAATACGAACTTGCATGGAGTTAATAGTAAAAACAAGTCGCAAATTAATTACGCTAACGTTAAAAGTGTCACAAAACCTATATATGAATCGTCAATTGATAAAAGAGAAGATCCACTGGGTATGTACGCAAGTGGAAGTATGGATCTTGAGGAAAATTTAGAAAGACATGATGAAGATGAAATCTTAGAAGAAGAAATGGAGGAAGGAGATATTATTGCGGAAGAAGAAATAGCGCCTGATGAAGACAATGACGTTGCTAGTACAAGTGATACAAGTGACGAAGAATACATCCCCTACAATACTAAGAAGGAGAAAGGTCCACTTACACAGGAAAAAGTGAATGATCTCATACGCGATTTGGGCCTACCAAAGGATGGGGCGGAGTGCTTGGCTTCATGGATACTAATGAAGCTGGAAAAATTAAAGTTTCTTACTACCGAGACAGAGATAAGAAATATCCTGATTATTTCGCTAAAGATGAAGAATTTTCCTTAGTTTACTGCAAAGATATAGTTGGGTTGATGAATTGCTTTAAACATGGATGTTACAACCCTAACGAGTGGAGATTGTTCATCGATTCGTCAACGAGAAGTTTAAAAGCCGTTCTGTTACACAATACAAATGTTTATGCAGCCATTCCCATCGGATATTCGGTAATACTGAATGAAGAGTACTGTAACATGAAAGTAATATTAGACCGAATAAAATACAATGATCATAAATGGCAAATATGTGGGGATCTTAAAATCATAACAATACTTCTGGAGCAACAATCGGGATTCACAAAATATCCTTGCTATTTATGTGAATGGGATAGTAGGGATAGAAAGAATCATTACATAAAGAGTGTCTGGCCCCTTAGACAAAAGTTCGAACCGGGTTCTAAGAATATAAAAGATGAGCCACTTGTTGATCCATCAAAAATTCTTATACCACCTCTGCACATTAAATTGGGACTTATGAAACAATGGGTAAAATCTTTAGACAAAGATGGTAGCTGCTTTAAGTATCTGCGAAATCAGTTTCCCAAATTAAGTGATGCTAAAGTAAATGAAGGAATTTTCGATGGCCCTCAGATTCGTAAGATGATAAATGATGAAATTTTTGTTACGAAAATGAATCATACAGAGAGAGAAGCATGGTTATGTTTCAAGGACGTAATTAAAAACTTTCTTGGAAATCATAAGAGCTCAAATTACCAACAAATAGTTTTAAATTTAGTAAATAGTTACAAAAATCAAGGCTGCCTAATGAATCTAAAATTACACTTTTTATATTCGCATGTTGATGAATTTCCAGAAAACCTAGGTGATTACAGCGAAGAGCAGGGAGAGAGATTTCACCAAGATATCAAGGAAATGGAGCGCAGGTACCAAGGAAGATGGGACGTAAATATGTTAGCAGATTACTGTTGGTCGTTAAAAAGAGATCTACCATCAACATCGGAGAAGCGGAAGCGTAATCCACTTCGTAGATCATTTGGCAATAAAATAGTTCGTAACCATAAAAAAGAGTAATAGGCTTAATATTTTTACGAGTATTTTATTGAATTGCATATACTTCTAACAAATTTAAAGTAAATGAAGGAGCAGCAAACTATGATATAGTTTTAAAGGATACGATTGTACTTGCATATACATTGTTCTTTGCTTTATGGTTTACATTACCTTTTGCATTGTTTCAGTTTATAACTAATTTTTTCACTCTCTTTACGTTCATGACCTTGAACTAACCTTAAACTGACCATAAATATAACCTTATGGGACTATACTGACCCTGGATTCGGATTCAGCGACCCCAAAAACCCCTAAATGTCATGGTTTGACTCTACTTTTTATGAATCTTTATGATTTGACCTTCAACTGACCTTGACCATGACCTGATAGGGTTGTAATAAGCCCGGATTCAGATACAGCGCCCCAAAAAAACCCAAGATACCATGGTTTTAGTGTATTTTTCATGTATTTCGATAATTTGACCTTCAACTGACCTTGAGAAAGATCTGATTGTTTAATCTGACCCCGGATTCGGATTCAGCGACCCCAAAAACCCCAAGATACCATGGTTTTAGTGTATTTTTCATGTATTTCGATAATTTGACCTTCAACTGACCTTGAGAAAGTTCTGATGGGGTTAAACTGACCCCGAATTCGGATTCAGCGACCCCGCAAACCCCAAGATACCATGGTTTTAGTGTATTTTTCATGTATTTCGATAATTTGACCTTCAACTGACCTTGAGAAAGATCTGATGGGGTTAAACTAACCCTAGATTCGGATTCAGCGATCCCAAAAACATATAAGTACCGTGGTCAAGTTTTTGGGACTTACAATATTTTTTTTTTGTGGGGCTGTGTAATCAAATATAATTTGGACCTAAAAATGTATCCGTTATATTTCTCGAAATTTTGAAAACCATTTACATTAAAACTTACAGCACTATTCAAAGATATGGTTTACGCGAGATATTTTGGATCTGCAGGAAAGGCTGGACCACTACTTTAGAGTAAGTCTTGTCAGCACTTTAGTGTATCTGGAGCTCTCGTTTCCCAGATCTTAGTTGATGCGCAACATCATTAATCCAGATCCCCCGTAGAACCACAAAAAAACATTGTAAAGTAGTGGTACTAGACACCCTGCTGAGCCAAGATACTAATAATAAAATATTATTCTTTCTCATAGAATATAAAATGTGTTAATTTAATAAGAGGCCTCTGCCGAGCATTTAAGGTACATCTAAATCTAAGGCTATACGAGGCATTAATGTGGACTCGATAATGATGCAAGATTATAAATAGACATATCTATCAATTATCATATATTACAGGAAACAGGTTATACATTTTATATGTGTGTGTGTACTTTAAGATTAAAGTTTTCATGGTACTATTAAAGGTATAACCTTTTTATTGTGATATGTGATAATTAATAGATTTGCTAATGTACGTCAATCTGCAATCTAGTACAGCTGGACTTTTATTAATTGTAGGTACATTTTGAGTACTCTCTTATTATGAAATAGTGAAAATTCACCGTAGAACAGTGAATATTCACTATTTTGAATAGTGATAACTCAGCAACTAAAAAACAGTGAATATTCACTATTTGAAATAGTGAAATAAATTTTCACTACTTGAATCAGTGAAATTTAATCATATTCAGTAAATTAAAAAAATAAGGCTGTTATTTAAACGCGTATATATAATTATTTATAAGGTTTATTAGATATTGATTATGTATTATCATTTGAATATTTGTATATATTAAAATAAGAAATAAATTAAAAATGCGAAAAAAACTTCTCCGATGGGGATCGAACTCTGGTCCACAAGGTTTACAGTCCAACGTCTTCACCACTTGCCTACGTAGATTGCCTACATAGAGTAAATTTTATAACTCATATAAGGTGCTGCGAATATAACTGATGTAAATATATTGATTAAAAATGTACTACCGATAATATGAATAAATTCATTAGTATGCACATTACAAAAAAGATTAAAGTTGAATTTAATTATAATTTTTCTTTTGAAAAATTAATAATTTTAGGCATTTGTCCAATTTCTTACACAGGGAATATGGTTCAGAATTCTAATTAAGACATTAATTGCACCATTTTTATTCATTAATTAATTAATTATTTTGTTATTACATAATAAAAATAATATTTAATGTTCATGAAATAAAAATAATGTCAACTGAAATTAGGTTATGAAATACCAACTCGATCCCTACCTTGCCGGCTTTTAACTTATGTATTAACTACCAAATTAGTGATAAGTCACTATTTTCCTAATACGAGTATCTACCTCGTAAATACAGTTTTCACTGGCAAAATAGTGAAATTTTCACTTTTCGCAAGTAGAATTATTTTCACGAGCTAAAATGGTGAAAGTTTCACTATAAAATAGTGAAATTTTCACTGTTTCGTAAGTGGAATTATTTTAACTAGCTAAAATAGTGACAAGTTCACTATTTCAAATTAAGAGAGTACATATAATATCACTATAGATACCTTCTAAAATCTTGAGCGTTGCATCATCAGAAATGAAGTGGCTGAGTTTTCTCCTGAGATCTGCACTACTTAATTGGACAAACTCCTGAGAAAACTCATTCATTGTCCCATGAAAGATTTAAATTAATTGAAAATCTTAAGATTATAGAATCTGTAACAAATAAAATAATTAAATAATAAAATATTATAGAATTTGAAAAAATCTAGCTGGAGGCATGAAAATTCTTCTAACCTCTTCCACGAGGTGTGGTTGAGGTTATGTAAAATTTTCGAATAAATGTAAAAATTATACATAACCACTACACCTCATAATTATATATATTTATATGATTACTTACCAGTATTAATTAAATTTAATGCTGTGTTTTTTGTATTATATTATGTAGCTCCCAATTCTCACTCTCAACGGTCGGCACGCTTCCGGACTTTTGGAGGGTTTCACTGTTCGCGGATTTTCTCTCGTAAGAATGCGCGGGATTTTTCTCACTATTTTAATCGTGAAATTTTTCACTAGATGAAATAGCGTTTCGGTTTACTAATTCAATTAGTGGTTTATTCACTATTTTAATAGTGGAAAATTTTCAACTTCTGAATTAGTGATATTTTCACTATTTTACAAGTGAGAAATGGGTTCACTAACCGAAATAGTGACAATTTCACTATTTCACATTTAGAGAGATGACCTTTGCATTTGTGTACTCTGGATATATACTTTGAAAATTCGTTGTGGGATACTCCTGAGAAGTCAAATAGCACGTTTTTTAAAGCGATTAATGCTATTATCAAACATTTTGGTGCATATCGCTGGATAAAAACTATGCATCCGGTTTTAATAGTAGTTAGTTGAATATGCCTTTAAAACTAATGAAAATATACATAATGAATACCATAATTTACAACGCGTATGTGTAGATTTGACATATTCGCTTTTCTTTCACGTGGTATAAGGTTACATATTGATAATCATGTTTTAGACGCGGGACGGTACTGACATTTTCACTCTATTTTATTGATTTATTCTAAAAAAGAAAGTAACCAATCGGTTCCTGCAATTTATCTAAAAAAGTTGACAACGCTATACACCCATTAGAGCCGGCAAAATATTGTTTTTCATTCATACACTCGTATGCGAGCGATGGACGCCATCTGGGACAGTTATGGCAGAACCATCAATATATATATATATATATATATATATATATATATATATATATATATATATATCCAGCTGGACTTTTGAGGATTTTCTACGGCAGCCGTCCAGACTTTTGACGATTTCATGGCAGTTTGAGGAGCATCCTCAAAATGCCACGGTATAATATGCAACTTTTGTGGATGGTCCTCAAAAGTCCCTGAACTCTAACTTATACTTTTGAGGATTTCAGTTAGAAACACTAAGAACATTTAAAATTAAGCTCATTCATAACAAGTAAAATTGGTAATTAATGAGAAACCAGTATTTAAATTTTCTCCAATGTGACGAACAATTTGCAGTAGTCAATTTATCTTACACATGTATTTTGTATAATAATTGAAATAAAAACATAATATATTTATTGAAACTTAAAAAATTCATGCATAGACATTTTCATCCCTTGTTCAAGTATTTTTAAATCAAAATTACGTTTTTTTCTTAATCATCTGGTGTCCGTCTGTTGCAGGATTTTAAATCACAAATTTAGAAGCCTGTATAGCCGAGTAAGTATGTAAGCGATTAATGAAGAATTATATTCACTTAACGGGTATATAAAAAGACTAAAAAATCTTTAAAAAGCATAATACAATTTTAAACATATAATATTTTTTGCATTTAAAATATAAATTATTTTTAAAAATAATTACATTTTTTTAAAACATCACCAAATGTTTCTTTACGGCATTATCTCAGACAATTTATTAGCCGATTAAAAATTTGATTTAAACGCTGATTTTATGTCATGATCAGAATTTAAGCTTTTATAAAAATAACGAAAGAAATAATGAATCTACAGAAACAATTCATTTACAACTTGAGTAAGTTATTGCAAAATAAAAAAAAAAACTTATTTAACATATGATAATGAAAATTTCAGCTTTACAATAGTATTATTTAAAATCAACTATAATCACATACACACATCCATAAGGATATTTTCTACAAATAGTGTATTTTTACATGTTTTTTTGAAAACTATTTTACTATAATTAAGCTTCCTCTTTGATGAGGTAGTAAATGTTTTTAGGCTTGATCAATTTTATTATCATAGACTTATTAAATTGCAAGTATACTTTCAACTTCAAAATTGTAACTCTTAATAATAAACATTTAACCATACTCGATAAATTCTAATCATTTTTCCATTTGTTGAACCTATAGCCTGTCATGATGAAGTTTTCATCATTTTTATCATATTTTAAAATACATTCCAGAAATCTTTATTTTGGTTTGAGTTAAAATTTTTATTATTTCTAAAATCGTTATCAGAAGACCAGGGCATCGTTTTATCTATAAGCGGCGTGGTTAAACTGTTAATATCATTCATTTTGTATTCAAATAAAGGGGTACTCATAAAAATCCGACTTTATTACGTAGATGCAGTGGTTTCAAAATATACATGGAATTTCGTTTTATTTTATAAATCGTGGTCTGATTTATCTATAAGCAGCCTGGTATTAAGGAGAATATTTATTCTAATTCCTTATCTATCAAACAGAGTTTGAATTTCAAGGGCACAGTTTATTTATTGCAAAATAAATGTTATTAACAAATTACTGTTAAGGGGTAACACCACTCTAGGTACCTATCTATATTTGACAATTTTTTGTGGCTAAATAATAAGCGAAATGAAAAATTTGTTTAAAGAACTTTATTGTACAATTAATGAGGTATAAACAAAAATTTATTTCAAAATGGCGGCCACGGGAGCCCGTAGTAGGCCGTTACTTTTCTATTGACGCTTAAACGGGAGGACAGTTTTCTCGTACATAATGAACCCTAGAACAAGAAAACAAAGTTTTGATTTTGATAAAAAAATTTTTTTTCAAACGTGCACCATTTTTTAAAAATTTAATTTAAAAAAATCCCTACGTACTACCACGCCTACTAATATGTACTTTAAGAAAAACTTTTTTGTTCTAGGGTTCATCATGTACGAGAAAACTGCCCTCCCGTTGTGCGTCAACAGAAAAATAACGGCCTACTACGGGCTCCCCTGGCCGCCATTTTGAAAAAAATATTTTTTTACACTTCATTAATTGTACAATAAAGTTTTTTAAACGAATTTTTCATTTCGCTGATTATTTACCCACAAAAAATTGTCAAAAATAGATGTACCTAGAGTGGTGTTACCCCTTAATAACATTTATTCTACAATAAATAAAATGTGTACCTTGAAATTGAAACTCTGTTTCATAAATGAGGAATTAGAATGAACATTTCATTCTTTTTTTTATATTTTGGCCAAAGAACACCGGAGTCCTCCTTAAGGAGATGCCTTAGACCTACTTTGCCCGCCAATAATTGCATTGTAAAATTTCTTTTTACTCACCAAATAAACATAAAAAACAAATTTCCTTTTAAGGATAACTTTATTTACGTAAAGTATATAGCGGAACACGCAAATTATTATCAGAATACAAAATTAGCATTATCACTTAATTGCTAAATTTCAATTTTGATAATAATTATTAGTTAATATATTAGTTTAATTTTGATTTTCTCTCCACATTCCTATCAACAACAATATCTTTGGATATTGCTTAAATCTACCAGGTACAATCTTCTTCCTACAGTGTTCAGTTCGGTTAGTTACGCTATTATCTGAATACTATACCTTTTTAATTATTTTTATATAGAATATTCTAAATTTTAATTTGATAGAACTAAAAAAGAAACAGTGTTACGTTTTTGGTTATTTAGGAAATAAGCTTGACACATTGTCGAAAATCATCTAGTTACAATGCCCTTTCTAAGAATATTAAAAACAGTTGTATGCTTTACTGTTACTCAAATTTATGTCTAAAGCCTACTAGATTCCAGGGAAGTGATTCATACACTGTTCCATTAGGTTACTTTAGATTTCTTATATACATTTGCGCCACCAGCAATATCTTTGGGCATTGCTGAAACCTACTGGGTACTAGGAGAAGGCTTCTTACGGTGTTCAGTTCGGTTAGTAACGCTATGATCTGAATACTTTAACTGGTTAATTATTTGTTGATAGAAGATTTCAAATTTTATATGGTAAAATTCAAAAATTGACGCTGGCGCGTTTTTTGCTTACCATGTAAATAAACTTGACAGATTGGTGGAAGCTATCAAGTTACAATGCACTTTCTGATAATATTAAAAATAATTGTTTCTCTTACTGTCATTCAAATTTATTTCTAAAGCCTACTAGGTTTCAGCATAAGCGATTCATACACGATTCCATTAAGTTAATTTAGATTTTCTCTACACATTCCTACCACAAAAATATCTTTGAACATTGCTAAAACCTACCAGGTACCACGAAACCGCTTCCAACAGTGTTCAGTTTTGTTAATAACGTTATGATCGGAAAACTTTAACTTGTTAAGGTTTTGTTGATAGAAGATTATAAATTTTATCTTGATAAATTTTTTAAAATAAATACTGGTACGTCTTATGACTATTCAGGAAATACGCCCATTACATTGTCGGAAGCTGTCTAGTTACCATGCCATTTCTGAGAATATTAATAGCAATTGTTTGCTTTACTGACATTCAAAACTATTTCTAAATCCTAAAGATTGAGGTTCACTTTTCCGTTCCGAAGTTTTCTCGAAAAGGAAATAATGTAAGATACTTTTTAAGGTTTCAAAATATTCCTTATTTAAATATCAATTGGGGCCAACTTTTAGTTTTTCAATTAACAAACTACAATTTGAATAAACAGCAAAAACGTGATTAGACGAGGACAGAAGATACGGACTTCTCTTAAGCAAGCGGCACACGCCAGCATAGTCATCGAGCCGAATCTGCTCGATGCGTAGACTTAGCTGAGTCTCTCGTACTTCCCTGGTTCAGCACCCCCCTCCACCATACTCTGCCAGTGCTACGATCGAGCTGATTCGGCTCGATGGGACGCGCTGAATTACTGCGACGGTGCGTGAGACTGTTTCAGATGTACACAATCAACTACAACAAGCAAGGATTTTTTTCCGTGTTGAAACACGGCCCTGTCCTGCGTCATACGATTGCGCGGTCCGTGTTACGTCACAGTTATCACTCGCGCACTATATACAATTCACTACAACACTGACACTTCACTAACCACTCGCGAAGTCGATGCGCATGCGTGCAGTCACAATCTGCACTCGAGACCGGCAGCAGGTGGCACCCTCGACCGCTAAAGCGCCAGAGATGAACTGGTCCAGGAGTCGCCGCGGCGTCGTTGATTGGAGATGGATGATCGGTGAGAGCAGTGCTGACTACTCGATAGTTCAACGACAACTAAACTGAGCGCCGCCGCGCGACTCCTTATATAGCCACTCTCAGCGCTGTCGATGCAGGATGGTGGTCAAAATGGCGTCGCGCGCCTGCGCAAAGCAGTGTTCCGACGGAATGGGGCGAGCAATGAGAGCAATGTTGACTGCTCGAGAGCTGAAAGCCGACTGACTGGAGCGCCGCCGCGCCGCTTCTTATATAGCCGCCTGCAGCGCCGTCGATGCAAGATGGCTGACAAGATGGCGGCGCGCGCGTGCGTAGAGAAGCGGCACAATGCGTGCAAAGGCGCTTTGAATGCAACAATAAGAATAAGATCTAATGTCTTACATCTAACAATAATTTAACAGTTAAATTACTCTCATCGTAGCTTTACTAACCAAACTGAACACTGCAAGAAGCCGCCTCCTAGTACCTAGTAGGTTTCAGCAATGTCCAAAGATATTGTTGGTGGCAGAAATGCGTAGAGAAAATCTAAATTAACCTAATGGAACTGTATGTGAATGACTACCCTAGAACCTGTTAGGAATTATAAATAGATTTAAATGACAGTAAGTGTTACTAATCAAACTGAACACTGTATGAAGCCGTCTCTTAGTACCTAGTAGGTTTCATCAGTGTCCAAAGATATTGTTGGTGGCAGAAATGTGTAGAGAAAATCTAAATTAACCCAATCGAACAGTGTATAAATCACTTCTTCTGAATCTAGTAGGCTTTAGAAATAAGTTTAAGTGACAGTAAAGCATACAATTGTTTTTAATATTCTTAGAAAGGGCATTGTAACTAGATGATTTTCGACACTGTGTCAAGCTTATTTCCTAAATAACCAAAAACGTAACACTGTTTCTCTTTTAGTTCTATCAAATTAAAA
The DNA here is from genome assembly GCA_949152435.1 of Gastracanthus pulcherrimus. Lineage (NCBI taxonomy): Eukaryota > Metazoa > Arthropoda > Insecta > Hymenoptera > Pteromalidae > Gastracanthus > Gastracanthus pulcherrimus. The sequence goes on along the minus strand of OX424572.1, from coordinate 171,459,351 downwards.
TTTACAATATTCTATCTAAGAATAATTAAAAAGGTATAGTATTCAGATAATAGCATAACTAACCGTACTGGACACGGTATGAAGCAGTTTCCTGGTACCTGGTAGGTTTTAGCAATGTTCAAAGATATAATGTAAAGAAAAAATCTAAATTAACCTAATGGAACAGTGTATGAATTACGTCCCTGAAACTATTAGGCTTAATAAATAGATTTGAATGGCAGTAAGCGTTACTAACCGAACTAAACACTGTATAAAGCAGTTTCCTGACATCTGATCGGTTTTAGCAATGTCCAAAGATATTCTTGTTGATAGGAATTTGATGAGAATATCAAAATTAAACTAATGGAACATTGTCTGAATCACTTTCCTGAAATCTATTTAGCTATAAAAATAGGTTTGAATGACACTGATCAAATAATTGTTTTTAATATTCTCAGAAAGGGCATTGCAACTACATTGTTTTCGACAATATATCAACCTTATTTTGTAAATAACGTAAAACGTTACACTGTTTATTTTTTAATTCTATCCAAATATAATGTAAAATATTATATCTAAAAATAAATTAAGAGGTACATTATTCTGAGCATAGCATTACTAACCGAGCTGGACACTGTATCAAGCACTTTCCTGGTAGATTTTAGCAATGTCCAAAGATGTTGTTGTTGGTAGGAATGTGTAAACAATATCAAAATTAAAGTAATGGTACAGTGAATGAATAACTTCACTGGAATCTAGTAGGCTTTATAAATAAATGTGAATGACAGTGAAGCATGCAACTGTTTTTAATATTCTCAGAAAGGGCATTGTAAGTAGATAGTTTTCAACAGAGTGTGAAGCTTACTTCCTCTATAGCCAATAATCGTCACACTGTTTATTTTTCAATTTTTTCAGAATATGTTTTAAAATCTTATATCTAAAAATAATTGAAAAGGTATAGTATTCTGATAATAGAGTAACTAACCAAACTGAACGTAGTATGATGCAGTTTCCTAGTACCTGGTAGGTTTTAGTAATGTTTAAAGATGCTGGTTTTGGTAGGAATATATAGAAAAATAAATAGTATCCTAATGGAACAGTATATGAAACATTTCGTTGAAACCCCGTAGGATTTAGAAATAGATTTGAATCACTATAAGCGTTGTTAACCATTGTAAATACTGTATGAATTAGTTTCCTGGTTTTTCGAAGGTTTTAGCAACGTCCACAGATAATGTTTTTAGTAGGAATGTGTAGCGAAAATCAAAATAAACCTAATGGAACAGTATAGGGTGTCAATTAAGTCCCGGGACGGCTGAATATTTTCTAAAGTACTGCTTTTCTGGAAGAGGTCAAGGTCATTCCTTAAGTAACTTTGAACAAGGAACCCAACGGTGACCTTGGATTTGACCTTGAACCTCATTTTCAAGGTTAATTTGAGGTCAACCTCATTTTTTCAAACGGGAACCCCTATTTTTTATAGCGGAATCGGAAAGAGAGGAAAATTTTACATCCGGATATGTATTGAGGTATGGGGTTGAGGTAACCCCTAGAGGTCAAATAGAGGTCAAATAATGACTTCTTAAAAATCTCGCGAGTTCAGTGGTAAAACAAAACAAACAAAGGTCATACCCTAGGTAAATCTTTACGGAGTACCCGACGGTGACCTTGGATTTGACCTTGAACCTCATTTTCAAGGTTGTTTCGAGGTCAACCTCATATTTTCAAATGGAAACCCTTATTTTTGATACCGGATTCGGAAGGAGCGAGAAATTTCAAGTATGGATGTGTTGAACAAGGGATGTAATTGTGACCTTCAATTTGACTTTGGACTTGACCTTGAAGGTCAACTGGTTTTTTTAATCGGAAATCCCAGTAATAATACCGGAAACCGATAGAGCGAGAAATTTTACATTCAGTCCTTATTCTCACTTTTAGCGTTACCCAGAAACAACGACGTGGACGTAGTAAGATCTGTTTCCTTTGGGGTGCTTGATTAACGTGAGTCCCCTTGCCTCTCGCGATTGGGGTGCTTGATTAACGTGAGTCCCCTTGCCTCTCACGATTGGGGTGCTTGATTAACGTGAGTCCCCTTGCCTCTCACTCAAAGGTTCAAAGTTTAACGGAGATGCTAAAACTGAAAACCTTCAACTTCTTGACAGAAAGCTAGACCATTGTAAAAATGAGTAACAGCATCGCGAATCATTGCTCTATCAATTCTAGCAGCCTCTTGCATAATCCGATTGCGCAGATCCTCTAAATTGTTTGGTTTAGTGGCATAAACTTTACTCTTGAGGTAACCCCAGAGAAAGTAATCGAGTGGTGTCAGATCCGGAGATCTAGCCGGTCACTCGATTTCACCCCTCCTTCCAATCCATCTACGAGGAAACTGAACATCCAAATATTCTCGAACGTCTCGACCAAAATGAGCGGCTGCTCCATCCTGCTGAAACCAAGTTACATCGTAATCATCACCTGCTATCTCTCTAATTCGTGGTATTATTTGATCCCTTAGTAACTGTTCGTATAAAGCTGCAGTGAGATTACCGTCGATAAAGAAAGGGACTACGAGAGTATCGTTAAAGATACCAGCCCACACATTCACCTTTTGTGGATATTGTGTGTGGTTTTCCAACATCCATGCAGGATTTGAGTCAGACCAATATCTGCAATTTTGTCTATTAACCTCATCATTTAAAGTGAAAGTAGCCTCATCCGAAAAAACTATATTGTATAAAAAATTAGGATCTGCGTCTATTCTATTCATCATCGTTTCGCAAAACTCGAGCCGACGATCCGGATCATCTTCATTAAGCTCCTGTACCAAATGGATTTTATAAGGATGAAAATGAATGCTTTTCAGAATTTTTCGTACGCATTCATGAGAAACGTCATGCTAATGCCCAGCTTTATGTAAACTGAGATGCGGATTTTCAATAAACGCTTCAGCAATTTCAATCTGCTTCTCCTCAGTTGCAACAGATGTTGGGCGACCAGTTCTCTGAAGATAACTAATAGTCCCAAATTCTGCGAAGCGCCGTATAGTCCTTTCGACTGTAGATTTTGAAATAGGCGTTTGTCCATCTTGATTACGGAAATCGTTATTGAACAGTGTGCGCACTTCAAGGTAAGATCGAACTCGATCTCCCCAACCACGCATCATCAACAAACTTATCCGTTCTCGCTCCGAAAGTTTAGCATACGCCATTTTTTAATTAGATAAGAATAGTACACAAATTGAAACCAAAAGAAAAACTTATCAGTTGCAAAGGAAAACGAGTTTTTCCAAAAGGAATTTTTAGATAAAATAAATTGTGAGTACTTAAATACCTACGAATTTGAACTACCAATTTGAACTCTAAAACTTATTTTGTTCGAAAACTATCAGCCGGAAGTACAATCCAGGAACAACGCAAAATATCTAATAAATTCTGTTTTTTTTAAATGCTTAATTAGCAAGAGTCCTTAAATTCAGGAACCGCTAACTCATAAACTGTAATGATAAATTCCTGACATTAATCTTTGTCTTTACCTATTTACAAACATAAATGAGTTTGGAAACAATTTTAACAAACGTTTATTTTATCTAACAATCATTTTCTTTTGTAAACGTTCCTTTTAAGTGACTATTCTGTCTTGAAATATTTTACTTGGGGGTTTTTGGGGTCGCTGAGTTAGAATCTACTACTAAAATTTCGATTTTTCCAAATCCAAAATGGCGAATTCAAGATGGCGGATGAAAATCTTGGGAACAGCACATTTTTGTCTGGAAATGAGTACTCGGGGATTTTTGGGGTCGCTGAGTTAGGATCTACTACCGAAATTTCATTTTCTTCAAATCCAAGATGTTATTGCCATTAAACTTTGGACCTCTAAGGGAGAGGCAAGGGGACTCACGTTAATCAAGCACGCCAAGGGAAACAGATCTTACTACGTCCACGTCGTTGTTTCTGGGTAACTCTAAAAGTGAGAATAAGGACTGAATGTAAAATTTCTCGCTCTATCGGTTTCCGGTATTATTACTGGGATTTCCGATTAAAAAAACCAGTTGACCTTCAAATGACCTTCAAGGTCAAGTCCAAAGTCAAATTGAAGGTCACAATTACATCCCTTGTTCAACACATCTATACTTGAAATTTCTCGCTCCTTCCGAATTCGGTATCAAAAATAAGGGTTTCCATTTGAAAATATGAGGTCGACCTCGATACAACCTTGAAAATGAGGTTCAAGGTCAAATCCAAGGTCACCGTCGGGTACCCCGTAAAGATTTACCTAGGGTATGACCTTTGTTAGTTTTGTTTTACCACTGAACTCGCGAGATTTTTGAGAAGTCATTATTTGACCTCTATTTGACCTCTAGGGGTTACCTCAACCCCATACCTCAATACATATCCGGATGTAAAATTTTTCGCTCTTTCCGATTCCACTATAAAAAATAGGGGTTCCCGTTTGAAAAAATGAGGTTGACCTCAAAATAACCTTGAAAATGAGGTTCAAGGTCAAATCCAAGGTCACCGTTGGGTTCCTTGTTCAAAGTTACTTAAGGAATGACCTTGACCTCTTCCAGAAAAGCAGTACTTTAGAAAATATTCAGCCGTCCCGGGACTTAATTGACACCCTGTATAGATTAAGATTAACAAACTGCCCTAGAACCTGTTAGATAGAATAAATATATTTGAATGACAGTAAGCGTTACTAATCGAACTAAACACTGTATGAATCAGTTTCCTGATAGCTGGTAGGTTTTAACAATGTCTAAAGATATTGTTGGTGGTAGGAATGTGTAGAGAAAATCTAAATTAACCTAATGGAAAAGTATATGAATCGCTTTGCTGAAACCTAGTAGGCTTTAGAAATAGATTTGAATTACAGTAAGCGTTACTAATCGAACTGAACACTGTATGAAGCAGTTTCCTGGTACCTGGTAGGTTGTACCAATGTCCAATGATATTACTGTTGCTAATAATGTAAAGAAAAAATCAAACGTAACCTAATAGTACGGTGTATGAATCGCTTCCCTGGAACCTATTAGGCTTTAGAAATAAATGAGAATGAATTAAAGCAAAAAATGGTTTTTAATATTCTCAGAATGAGCATTTAACAAGATAGTTAAGATTTTAAATTTCTTTCCTGAGTAATCAAAAACACGTACCAAGGTTTATATTTGAATTTTATAAAAATAAAACGTCAAATCTTGTACCAAAAAATAATAAAACAGACAAAATCACACTTTTTATCACATTCATTCGAATTATTACAATTTTCTACGAACAAATAATAAAACAGACAAAGTCACATTTTTTATCACATTCATCCGAATTATTACAATTTTCTACCAACAAATAATGAAACAGACAAAGTCACATATTTTATCAAATCCATCCGAATTACTAGAATTTTGCTATCATTCATACGTTTTTAAAATAAGATTTTTGTTTTTTTATTCAATAGTTATTATTGTGGCAGGCATTTCACTCCAACATCTCATATAATGATTTTTAATGAGTAATTGAAAATTCTAAGCTTGTTTTAGATGTTCACAGTGTTAACAACCTGACTTTTTACATGTATCGCAAGGTACCCTTAGCAAAGGCATAAATTTATACTAGTTTATGAAGTTTTTGTTCGATGACAAATATGGTCGTCAAATTATAGCGCAAAGGTACGTTGTTCATGATAAGTTAGTAAAACATTTATAAAAGAAACTTTAGCAGTTGGAGATGCTCACACTGAAATGTAATTGATAAATGAAAATTCACATAAAATATCGCATGATTTTCTTCAACCTTCAACAGCCCTGGTAGCACGATTTTACTGCATATTCTGCAATTTGGTGTTATTCAGCTGCTTGTAAGCAAACTTGCGTAAGAATATACCTTATCTGTATCTCACTTTCGTTATAGTTCTGTTGTACGTGTTATTACTGAAGTGTAATGAGTGCAGCTACTCTTCAGATTGACAGCAGATGACTTGATAGTCAGTCAACATCATATAATGCAAGCATACTTGTAACAGTTTACCTCAAGATCACGAAAGTAGACTTGAGTAAGGAACTTTGAGTCAGAATTACATGATAATTTAGTAATCATGAGTTCCGTCGACAGGTGTGTTAAGAGCATGGCACGTGCGTCAGATTACAGCAGATGTATGATAGTAAGCTTGCAGAACATTTCTTACGGCAAACTTGAACAGTTTTGTACACGATATCTTGAGCATTTTTGCCAGTGGCAGATTTACACAAGATTGTTCAAATAAGCTAGAGTGACATAACATTTATTGACATAACTTTGATGCACTTTCTCTGATGTAAATCTGCTGTTGACTTGTTACAAATTCCCTGCTGTAAGTTCAATTTAACAATTTGTCATCAATCTAACGTAATCACGCGTGATCAAATAGATTTTTCCGATGCACTTGATTGTCTGTAAGATCCGTGTAATTCTCTTTTAAAGTATCTGCTGCAAGTGAACTTGCAAAATCTTGACTGTTTCTGATGCAATAACGCGTGATTGGTCGACCAAATTTTGATGCACTTTCTCCGCTGTAAATCTGCTGTTGACTTGTTGCAAGGTCCCTGCTGTAATTGACTAATCACAGACTTTCATTTGAATGCAGAAACAGACCTGTGAATTCTGACGCACTTGAGCGTATGCAAGATGCGTTACCAGGGAGGGTTGAGTATTCATTATTGCGAGAATGAGTTCACAGTCCACAATAGAATCCTTAGTAGTTTATAAAACTGTTGCTGAGTTATAAATGTACGTTCCTCAAAATATGCTACAAAGTTACATTGTTTTTGGTATGTTAGTGAAACATATAAGGTAAATATTTCTCTGACTCGATACTCGATCAAAAATTAATTATTACTGAATAGATATTTATTTTAACTTAATTTTAAATATTTTCTGAAATTATACTTCAGAATTTATTAGTTTTATGATTAAATCAACTATATTCATACTTTTATCTTGCTTTGCAATATATAAAAAAGATTATGTATAAAGCTACGTTCTCGTTATGGGCAGTGCACGTGCATTCTTAAGAGTTAGGCAAGGAAACGCCACTTTTTTGTAAAAGTTTTTTAAAATTTTCTCTCTGTTTTCCATTTTGAAAGTTTATAAGGCATACAAAGAGTGTATTTAATAGAAACAAAGTCGTAATATGTGAAAAAAATATTATTTTATATAAAGAAATTAGTGTCCATTTACTAGTACGCTAAAAACTGTGATTGTTCAATACATGGACTTACTTTTTTCGGTGTTGTTTTTATCACATAAGATAGGTTATAAATACACTCCAATATTATGTCTTTAAAATTATTATATATCAAATTGGCACATGAAAAACGAAACTGAACATTGTATGAAGGGTTTCATCTTATCGCTAAGACGCATATCATTTTTGAAAAATAATGTAAATAACCTTTGTTCTGAAATGATTTACATACACTGTTCTGCAACATTGTTTATCGCCAAGTTTGCATAATGACGTTGGTCACTTAATACTATAGACTAATCTTATTGACTACAAGGCAAATTGGCACATGAAGAACGAAGTTAAATACTGTATTAAGCGATTCGTTTTTTTGCATATTTGTGTAATTTTTGAAAAACAATATAAATTAAATAACCTTTGCCCTTAAATGAAATTCATACACAGTTGTGAAACGTGTAATTTTTTGAGTACCAAAATGGTCTAGTATCCGACCCGAACTCAATAAATTAAAGAATCTACCCGATTCACCGACAGTTTATCAGTGCAACTTAAATTTATATACTCTATATGAAAAGTGCTAGTCTTCGTGGCAGTAAAACAAATTTATTTGCAATTTTGGAAAAACCTTTAATCTTTTAGATGAGAATGATCCCCCATTACTTATAAAAGCATTTTTATGCTTCGCACTGGACTAAGCTTTGATGTGGAAAACATTTACAATCCGTAATATACTTTCTGAGAAATTTACAAAAAATATCATCGTTGCCATGAAAGAATTTCATTATTCCAAAATTATTTTTGAACGTTTATAAAAGCTTTCTGTTGAGTTGAGATTTATGATGGAAAACAATATGCCTTAAGGGGGCACACCACCTTTAAAATGTGAAACAAAAAAATTGATTAGGAATTTTTATTTTGATATTTATTTTAATAAGGGTTTATTTTCCTGAAAGTATACATAAAAACCTACCAATTTGTATATTTTTTACCTTCGTTGGACCTTCTATGCCTCCATGGCAAACCAGACTGTTTTTGAAGACTTTCATCACTGTCCGTAAGATTCCAAGTCTACGCATGGATGGATTGGGCTAAAAATTTTTGGAGATACTCATTATAGTAGTATTTTTAGTATGAACGTAGGGATTTTGATTTGAGCGAGTAGAAGTATTTTTTTATATAAACTGAGACGGCCTGTACCTATACCCTTATTATCAAGAACGGTACCATTAATTATTATTGTTAATGTTAATATGATATTAACATTAGTAATCATTATAAGCAAAATAAATTAGTTAATACACTTAGGATATAAAAAAAAACGTAGTATTAATTAAAAGTTAGTTTTTTTATAAGAAATCATTTAATTAATTATTTAATTATTGCGGAAATGATTCGGTTTTATATTTGTTAACTAAGATGATACGGCGGGGCCAACGTAATGGCTAAGAACGCGCGCGTGTGCATATACACACACGAGCGCGCAGACATACGAAAGCGTGTTCAGCGAGGAGCAACGAATTCGCGAATATTGGAAGAGTGGGGATTCGCGAATATCGTGAGAAGGAGGACGGGAGCGAGAGAGAGATGGAGAGAGTGGGCTCGGGTATATATCGGCGACGCACAGCCGAGGAAGCACTGAGTTTTCTCTGACCTCTCAAGCCGTGGCTAGTCAGCGAGCAGGCCTCGCGCTCGGGATACTAGGGTGAACTCGGGCCGCTTCTTGTGGTGAACACACGGTGATGTGGCGAATCCTCGCCTATCTACCGCGTGTAATCTCTCTCTTTCGCTTCCCTCTATCGCAACTCCACTCCTCTTTAATTGTACTTTTACCCTCAATAAAAAACCAAGTTTCACACTAATAATTATAACTCATTTTTTCCCGCCTCCACCTATTATTCGGGTGCGCCGGACGTCCTTCAGTAGCCACTGGAGGGGGAAACGCGCTAACGAATTTCATAAAAGGCATAGCTCGGGGCGGCCAACGCGCTGCCCGAGACTACGTCTTCAGGGTTTTACCCGAGAAAAGCGCGCTGGTGCCTTTCTTGGGGTTTTGACTGCTTGCCCGGCGGAGAGCTAACGCGCCCTCCTGCTGGTTCGAGTTAGCATACCAAAACCCAAAGCACAGTTACACTTCTGCAGCTCCGACCTCGGCGGCTGCAGGAGCGTAACTATCAGGGGGAATTCCGGAAGAGGTTGTTTCTCGCGCACTTCTTCGGGTCCGTACGCGAACCGCGTGTAACAAAAACACAACTGGAAAACGAACTCTCCTACGTTGGAGTAGAAGAACGGCTTAAGTCCGTCACATTGGCGCCCGAACAGGGACTCGAGGAAAAAAACACGTAGAAACAGCCTTAAATGATTCCGGAATGGGACGGGACGTTCACAGAAACGCGTATACATTCGCGTATTACAGACACGCAAAAATTGATAAATCGGTTAATTAAGATTGATGAGGAGAGATGGAGAACGATATTAAGTCTTGACGAGGAAGTACGAAATTTAAAAACAGAGAATGATAATTTAAAGAATAAAATTGCACATCAGCGTCAAGACATGCAAAATCTATGGAAGTCGTTAGATGAGGCGATACAAGTTGTCAACAAATTAACGATAAAAACCGAAAAATTGAGTGGCCATCTGGGAATAGTTACAGGAAAAATGATAACAAAATTCGGGAAATTCGAAAAAATACAGCAGGAACAAGATGATAAGATCATTGAGCTCACGCGCCGTATAAATTCGTTAAAAATTGAATAAATTTAATGAAGGGAAAGTTCAATCCATTTTTTGCAAAACGAGCGAAAATTTAAATGATAGATGAAAAATTAGGTCATTAAAATTATAATTTCTGGCGGATATTTATATTAATAAAAATATATTATTTATAAAAATAAAATATTTTACAAGTATTTTTTTTATTAATATTTTTTCTTATAAAAAAAATACAAAATGCCGCAAAATAAAAGGTTATCGGGGGCGTTTATGACAGACATCGAGACGACAGCTCCCGTGGAGAGTCTCGATGATGAGCAACGTAAGCACCGCGATTGGGAAAAGGCAGGTTCCGAGGAATTAAAATGCCTAGATGAGAGACAGGACGAATTAGAAAGTAAAATTACTAATTTAGTTAAAACTCCGGATGGACTAGAGTCACCTCCTTTAAATACTTCACGTATTGAAGCGATAAAAACCGATTTAGTTGCACGCATAAATGCACTGTCAGACTTGTTAAAAAAAACCCAAGACGCGAGCACCGCAGAAACGCAGCGGGGCGCGAAACTAGAAGCGGCCGTGAAAGCCTTAGAAAATCGTGTCAAAATACTGGAAACGGAAAATGATAATTTAATAACGGAAAATACAGAGTTATATTCAAATTACGAGAAGTTGAGTAAATAATTTGAAGATAGTGATAGCGGGGGAGAATTGAAAAAATACTTAATCGCGCGATTAGATGAGGTATATGAGAAAAACGAACAGGCGGTTAAAAAACTCGAAAATTCGATCAACAAACACAATGCGGGGCGTGCCAGTTCGGCAGGGACCAGCGGAAGTGAAGCATCGAGAAAAATAAAATTAAATATACCTAAATTTAAGGGGTTACCCTCGGAAAGACCGATGAAATTTATATTTGAGTTAGAAAACTATTTTACATTAATACGGCCGGATGCCGATGAAACACTATGTGTAATTTCGCAGGCACTAATAGACGATGCTCATAACTGGTGGTACCTGCAGGAGGGCCAAATAAAAGATTATGACGATTTTTTAAACAAATTCAAAGAGAGGTACTGGAATTCGAATATGCGACGAGTGGCGAAAAGAAAAGTAGAGTTCGGGCAGTGGTATACTTCAGCGTCCATGAATCGCGTAAATTACGCGATTTATATCCTGGGATTAACGAAAGAACTTGAACTCGAATTACCCGAGGAAGACCTGGTATTAAAAATCGGCGAGCATTTTGAGAGGGGTATCAGGTTAGCTATAGCAGGGCAAAGGGTAAAAGATAAAAATAGTCTATTGAAAATACTAGCAGAATACGACAGCGATGATCAACGCACAAAAGGCGACCGCGCGCCCGTTAACGCGGTAGAAACAAAAAAATTCACGAGTAACGCGCCGAGCCCATCCGCGGCTCCTGTTGCAAATACGGAAGGTAAAAAACCTTGGCAAACGAAAAATATAAGTGCCATGCAAAATGCGAAACCAACCGAAAGTCAAAGAACCGGGAATAATACGTATAAAAATCCTAAAAAATGGGAAAACAACCAAACCAATAAGTGGAGAGATAAGAAAAATCAATCGGACATAAACGTGTTCGATATAGATATCAGCGATGTTCGAACCCCGGGAAACGGGGATTAGTTGCGTCACGTAATTCGGATCTAGAAGTAAAAAATAGACGGGGCGCAACTGAGCAATTAAATGTAGCTTCTATAATAGAAGACCCGCGGGAAACACTATTATACGATGTAGAACCCGCTGGAGAAAATGCCGAAACCACGTGTTGTCCGGAAATCAGCATAAGCGTATACGGAAACGAAGTAAAAGCGTTAATCGACACGGGGAGTGAAGTCACGGCGATTTCAGAAGAATTTTATTACGCAAATATTGATAAACTTAAAGAATGCCCTACACTACCTATAAGTGGAAAAGTCATTAAAGGCGCGACGGGGGCAAAATCGGCGAGATTAAAGTTCCAAATACTGCTAACTATAACTATCGGAGGATTAGAGGCAAAATTAATAATTCTAGTAGTGCCAAAATTGGTAAAACCGTGTATCATCGGGTATGACTCAATAAAAGCGTTAAAAATGCTAATTGACACGGTAAATCAAAACTTATTATTTCAAGTAAATCAGAAAGACGGTGTTATCGGTTACACAGATAGGCGGTTCGCGTCGAACGAATATACGTCTCTGTGCATCGAGCATGCAAATGAGTACCTCGAAAATGAGGTAGATCTCAGGAATCACTTCGACGAGGACGATGGAAAAGGTACGGAATCCCGCGAAGAATCGTACGATATCTCAGTAGAAGAAATCGACGATAAAGTAAATTTATGTGAAAATCTAAATGAATCACAAAAAACGAAATTAAAAGAATTACTTGTAAAATATAAAAAAGTGTTTGAAAAAAAACCCGGTTTGCTAACTACCTATGAGCACGAGCTAATTTTGAAGGACGATACACCCTTCTATACTAAGCCCTATCCTATACCACTAGCATATCGCGAGCAGGTAAAAAAGGAAATAAACCGAATGTTGGAATTAGGAATCATTAGGCGCTCGACCAGCCCGTATATTAACCCAGTAGCCGTAGTTAAAAAAAAGGACGGTTCTGTGCGATTATGTTTAGACGCTCGAAAACTGAACGCGCGGCTTATTGATGATTACGAGGGGCCGCCAGGCGTTGAGGAGGTATTGCAAAGATGCGCGGGAAAGCCGATAACAACTACCTCAGACTTCACGTGTAGTTATTGGCAGGTAAAGCTCGCGGAGTGGTGCAAAAAATATACGGCTTTTAAGTGTGATAATCACATTTATGAGCATAACGTGGTACCCTTTGGGATAAAAACTAGCGGATCAGCCTTAATTAGAGGACTAGATCAAACAACGTCAGATTTTGACGAATTTTTAGTATTGTTTGTGGACGACATGGTGATAAAATCAAAAAATTTCGAAACACACCTGTCGCACTTAGCTGCGCTGTATGAAAGACTCTTAGCCCATAATCTAAGATTAAATTTTAAAAAATCAAACTTTATGTGCGAGGAAATCGAATTTCTAGGCCACTTTATATCAGCACACGGAATCAGGCCGGATCCCGAGAAAATAAAAACAATAAAAAATTTTAAAAGACCCCGTAATGTAAAGGAGTTACAGAGTTTTCTGGGGTTTGTCAATTTTTACACTAAATTCGTAAAAAATTATTCGCACCACACAAAACTTTTGATTGAGCTGCTTAAAAAGGGTTCATTTTTTGATTGGACCGCAGTGCAACAAAGAGCTTTTAACAATATAAAAGAAATTTTTGATGAAAACATTATTTTAAAATACGCAGACCCGAAACGGCCTTACATACTTTCCACCGACTCTTCGGATTTTGCGTGCGCCGCGGCACTATCGCAATTAAATGACGAGGGTGAAGAAGAAGTCGTGTGTTTTGTAAGTAGAACTTTAAAAGGGAGCGAGGGCGCATACTTTACCACTGAGAAAGAAATGGTTGCATTAGTATGGGCATTAAAGAGATTGGACACGTTTTTACGGGGGGCAATAAATATTTACGTGAGGACAGATCATGAAGCTCTGGCCTTTTTAAAAACATGCAAGTACCGTAATGCCAGGTTACAAAGATGGAATTTAGCTATACAAGACTTTAATATCGACCCGGAATATATACCGGGCAAAGAAAACGTCGTCGCGGACTATCTAAGCCGCGTCACCGATTTAGAGCCGAACCGCGCGGAAAAAACTGAAATAATTATAGCCGCAGTGGTACAACAAAAGCCAAGCCCGGCGTTAATCAATTTGTGTAAAAATATGGATAAATTACAAAGAAGTGAGCCATACGCGTCTCAGATTATGGAAAAACTAAGGGCTGGGGACGCTAAAATAAAAAAGAAATTCGAAATTCGAGAAAATATATTATATAGAATTATGATTAATTGTGCAAAAATATATATACCAGAGGGGAACTTAAAACCACTTGTAACGGAGGTACACGTGATATATGGACATGTGGGGCCGCGAAAAGTATATAAAATAATTTTAGAGCATTTTTACTCACGAAATTTACGAAAAAGGGTAGCTGAAATACTAAAAACGTGTGATACATGCCAAAAAACTAAATATTTAACGCAGCGATATGACGAAATCACGCAACCTATATTAACTAATAAACCGCGAGAAATGTTATCGATAGACTTTTTTGGTCCCTTACCCGTGTCGAGAGGTGGTGTAAAATACATTTTAACTACTATAGACGTATTCAGTAAATACGTAGTATTTTATCCTCTAAAAAAGGCGAACACGACAGCGGTAATTAGAAAATTAATGAATGATTACATACCAACTTATGGGAAACCGGAGGCAATAATATCAGACCATGGGACGCAGTTTACGAGCAAAAAATGGATTGATACATTAAAAAACGAGGGGATACGCATAATATATTCATCTATCAGACACCCTCAAAGTAACATAATCGAACGTGTACACCGAGAATTGGCAAGGTTTTTACGCACTTTCGTAAAGGATAAACACGGCGGGTGGGCTCTGTATATTCGAAAAATTCAAAACATTATAAATGAAATCCCTCATGAAACGACGAACCACACACCTATCTTATTGCATATGGGCCATAAGCCAACAAGGATATGGGAAAAATATTTAAAAATACCAGAAGAGGACAACGATGTGTCCCGCGACAATAGAATATCACTAGCTCGCGACTATGCGCACAAATTCTTAAAGAATAGAGCAGCGAAACGGAATGCGAATAAAACACACTTTAAATTTAAAGACGGCGACAAAGTGTTAGTGAAAGCTTTAAACGTATCGGATGCGGAGAACGGCAAAATAGCAAAATTTTTTGATGTTTTTGAAGGACCATTTATCGTGCAACAAGACGTGGGAATCGATACGTATTTACTTTACGACCCGGTATTAAAAAAAGAACGGGGAAAATTTCACTTGGCAAATTTAAAACCGTATTACAGTGAGTAAGTAATCAAAAGAAAAATCTATTATTGAAACAAAAAATTGACAAATTAGATAAACTAGAATAAACTTTTATAGTATAAACTTGTTTTTGTTCACACGAAAATAATCATAAATTGGGCAAGTGAAATTTGATACCGTTAGGGTATTCTCTCTCTGGCACGGTCAAATAAAATTTTCAAATTTTTTTTCAAAAATTCAAACTTTTTTTGGGGGGCAGTAGGGAGAGAGAAACACACAATAGAATAGAACAGGCTTAAGAGTTTATAAATTTTAGATTTAAACAAATGTAAAAGAGCATAACATGTAATTAAGCGAAAAACAAAAACACATATGTAAAAACGAAATGTAATTATTTAAATAATGCAGAACAGAACATTATAAACAATAAGAGGCACCGTGAAATCGGCCCAATACATAATTAAGGTATATGCATTATTAAAATAAATTAAGTAAACAAAGAGACACTTGAACCATAAAATAATAGAATACAATAATTCAATGAGTGCACGTATATATTGGACACTACGTGTATACACGTATACGTGCAAACATCAATTAAAACAAATTATAAAATTAAAAATAAAAGAGGCACCGTGAAATCGGCCCAAAGAAAAAAGAATATGGTTCAAAATACTCTAAGAAAGCAATGTAGCGAGAAAGAATAGAATTAAAAGGTAGATAGAGATAGGGACAAGAAGAGAGCCAAATCGAAGAAACATGCGATGTTTTCGGAGAAACACAAGCAGGGAGGACCGCAGGTCCGGTACGCGCATGGGAGAATTCAAACGTAAACAAGGAGCTGGCACGTGTGCGAAAATTCGGCAGAAGGGAGGGGAAAAGCCGAGGTGACGAGTCAAGGTGCAAGACAAAAGGACCTCACAGTCGATTTAGATCGAGCATCATGTGCGAAACCCGAAACGCGACCCGCGACGCAGCGACGAGTACCGAAAGGCACGTGCGATTCGGTATGTGCGATCAGGAGACGGTCGTGTGCGAAAGAGACCTAGCGCTGGGAAGCGGGTACCATAGGACGGTGCCATATAAAACGACACGCATCTCCTGCGTACGCTTTAAATGCGCAAGGAAGGGAGGATTCCAGCGAGCCGAGGGACCTGCTCGATGGAACCCACCCGGAGGGCCAAAAGAGGACAAGCGGCTGGGCCCGGACACAATGTCGAAGCAGAAGGGAACGCAGGTGGCCGGAGACATGGAGAAATCCATACGGAAACACCGAGGGTGGGTGTTTTTTGGAAGCGCGCAAGCTCGGCGACCCGGAGCTTCACCAAGGAAGCCCGAATTTTACGGACCCACTCCAACAGACATCGAACTGACACCCGACCCGGAACCAACGCAAGCCCTAAAGAAGGGCCGAAAGAGGAAAAGGGGAATAACGCATTTACTACCATCTCCCACTGCGCTAAGCGACATGGAGAAAATCGCAACGGCCCAAAAGGCCTTACCAAGTCTAAGCGACGGCGAGGAATACGAGCCCCGAGCCATAGACCAGCTAGAAGACAGTTCCTGGAAACTACAGGCACGCCAAAACATCATAGCGAGGTACGCAAAATTTAGCACAAAACGAGGAAAAAAAAAAAAAAAAAAATCGGCTTTTCGGGCATTAAAAAATAAAAATCATGCGTAAAACAGGCAAAAGGCCAGGGAGGGACAGAGCGATGTACAGGAGGGAAGTTCAACCGATAACCCCGAGCAAAACCCAATCTCAATGGCACACGATATCGGAGGATCGGACGTCGACAAAGTATTAGCAGAGCTAGAGGCCCCATGCCAACACCTTCAATCGGACGCCCTGATGGATGCCATCAACGACTTTGAAGAGTGGCTTCAACAAGTCGAAAATTAGGAATTTTATTTTTTTTAATTTTTAATTATTTGTTATTTCGATTATTGTTTCATGTTTTTTTTATAGAATAAATAAAAACAGAATACGTTATCTGACGCGTTACTTTTTTATTAGGAGAGCGAGCCAGTAAAGGTATACGCCGCCTGGAAAACAAAATAAAATTTTCAAATTTGGTTTCCAAAATTGAAACTTTTATTGGGGGGCACTGAGACGGCCTGTACCTATACCCTTATTATCAAGAACGGTACCATTAATTATTATTGTTAATGTTAATATGATATTAACATTAGTAATCATTATAAGCAAAATAAATTAGTTAATACACTTAGGATATAAAAAAAAACGTAGTATTAATTAAAAGTTAGTTTTTTTATAAGAAATCATTTAATTAATTATTTAATTATTGCGGAAATGATTCGGTTTTATATTTGTTAACTAAGATGATACGGCGGGGCCAACGTAATGGCTAAGAACGCGCGCGTGTGCATATACACACACGAGCGCGCAGACATACGAAAGCGTGTTCAGCGAGGAGCAACGAATTCGCGAATATTGGAAGAGTGGGGATTCGCGAATATCGTGAGAAGGAGGACGGGAGCGAGAGAGATGGAGAGAGTGGGCTCGGGTATATATCGGCGACGCACAGCCGAGGAAGCACTGAGTTTTCTCTGACCTCTCAAGCCGTGGCTAGTCAGCGAGCAGGCCTCGCGCTCGGGATACTAGGGTGAACTCGGGCCGCTTCTTGTGGTGAACACACGGTGATGTGGCGAATCCTCGCCTATCTACCGCGTGTAATCTCTCTCTTTCGCTTCCCTCTATCGCAACTCCACTCCTCTTTAATTGTACTTTTACCCTCAATAAAAAACCAAGTTTCACACTAATAATTATAACTCATTTTTTCCCGCCTCCACCTATTATTCGGGTGCGCCGGACGTCCTTCAGTAGCCACTGGAGGGGGAAACGCGCTAACGAATTTCATAAAAGGCATAGCTCGGGGCGGCCAACGCGCTGCCCGAGACTACGTCTTCAGGGTTTTACCCGAGAAAAGCGCGCTGGTGCCTTTCTCGGGGTTTTGACTGCTTGCCCGGCGGAGAGCTAACGCGCCCTCCTGCTGGTTCGAGTTAGCATACCAAAACCCAAAGCACAGTTACACTTCTGCAGCTCCGACCTCGGCGGCTGCAGGAGCGTAACTATCAGGGGGAATTCCGGAAGAGGTTGTTTCTCGCGCACTTCTTCGGGTCCGTACGCGAACCGCGTGTAACAAAAACACAACTGGAAAACGAACTCTCCTACGTTGGAGTAGAAGAACGGCTTAAGTCCGTCACAAAACATTGTCAATATAACACTTATTTTTTAATAATTTTATCACTTTTATAGATGTAAAAAATTTTCTACTCGTTCAAATCAAAATCCCTACGTTCATACTAAAATTACTACTATAATGAGTATCTCCAAAAATTTTTAGCCCAATCCATGCATGCGTAGACTTGGAATCTTACGGACAGTGCTGAAAGTCTTCAAAAACAGTGAATATTGTTACAAGCGACATCTGTTACCTGTATGGTGAAAAATACATAATAATGAGGGGGAAAAAATATTTTGGCGAAATTTAATACTTTAAGTGGATTTTCCAGACTTCAAGAAATGTACTTTACTAATTATGTAGAGATCCAGCAGTCGAACAAGCATCACATAATTAGCTATCAATAATTAAAAGGAAATTTCTACTAATACTTATACGTTATTTTTCTGTTTTTAACATTTTCTTACATTTTGTTAATTTCATAATTTCCACAGGGTTTGATAGGTAACTAAATTCTATATTTATATAACATTTTTTTGTTTTTCCTGATTTTTAATACATATTACATTATCCTTATAATACATTATTCTTTCAAAACTAAATATTGGTTAGCTAATAAAAAATCTGTAACGGAACACATCCAAGTTCCCTATTAATAGCCAATAATTTTTTATGAATGCATGTATTAAATGAACGTTAGTATTGTTAGTATTGAAAGTAGGATTGTAAGAGTGTGAAAATAAAAGAATAAAGTATTGACATAATAAACGAATAAAATTATTTATTTTTCTTATACTATACAAGAATGTTGTTGACCGGGGTTTAAACTTACATTTACTAATGCATATTAAGAAGAATACATAATAAATTTGGTTGATTGTTCTGAATTTTACAAAACGGAAACCTTAAGGAGGCAATCCACTTTAAACGCTTAAATGAAAAGAAAATGTATTAGTCATAAAAACTTTTTCTTCCAAAAGCAATTATTCTGAAAAAATTTTCACTATAAATACTTGCTAATATATTTATGTTTACCGGTGTAAAATCTCAAAATCTTGATCCTACGTGTCACAATAAATTACCCTTTTCTACTCCTTTTTTTTTATAGAAACTTTACTGAGTACACGATTCTAGGTGACATGACAACCAAAATTATTTTGTTCGACAGTGATTCGACTCCTTTCGACATGTACTAAAATTTAAGTAAAGCACTTTTTCTTTAGAAGCTTTTATAATTTTTTTTTCAGAATAGAACTAATTTTTTCTAAAATTATTGATAAGAATTTGTAAAAAATGGGGATGTTTAGATTTTAGTACATATGAAAAGGAGTAGAATCACCGTGGAAAAAAATAATTTCGTTTATTATATCGCCTAGACTTGAGGTTTTACACCGGTAAACATAAATATATTATCAAGTATTTATAGTGAAAAATTTTTCAGAATAATTGCATTTGGAAGAAAAAATTTTCATGAACGAATACATTCTCTTTTCATTTAAGCGTTTAAAGGGTGTTTGCCCCCTTGATAATACAATTAAAATGGCTACAATTACATAATGTAATTGAGTTAGTGATAACTGGGTATTTAGATTGCGACTTTACGAATATATTTTATATATATAATAAATCACAGTACAAAGTTTCATTATATTTGAACTTCTTATATTTAATAATCACAGTTTTTAAATACTGTAATGAAAACTTTCGGGGTTCTGTGTCATGGTCGAAGCAAAGCAGTAACGACAATTTTTTCTGCCTAAAATAAGCATGCACAATGGATAAGTTTTGAAACTAATGATATCCTAACAGCAATTATACTTAGAAACGAGATTGCAATGGATTTATACATAAAAGTGAAGGAATAAGTGATATAATACTGAAATTAAATATGACATAGCTATATATTAACTCTATTTGAACTGACTGTTGTATTTTTAAATCAAATCTATTTTTGAATCATCTTTTAAAGTGTCTAAAGGCTGTTACAAAATTATTTTCTATATAGATTCTGAAATTGCACAACATACAGAATTGTCTAATATAATCAGTTTTCGTTTTAGTTTTATCCTGAACTCGGCTATGCATTTGCAGCCAATCTCGTTTCGCTTGCTTCCTTTGAAGCGAAGCTTTGTCGTCCTTCACTTGATCTGAAAAAATAAAAATTGCAAAAAAAAAGTTTTAAAATATAATATAATATAAATATTAAAATATAATGAAATTTTAAATTTTTGTATTTCTTACCAATCTTTGTCGACCTGGAAGGTGACTTCATCGTATGCAAATGGGGTGGCGTGGAAGGCCTTTTCAGCCTCGGCTGGTTTTCAGCTTCATCTATAAAAGAAAAGAAAAAAAAAAACAAATTATTAGATTATTATTTATTATTTAATTTTAACATAAAAAAATTAATAAAAAAATAGTTACCTTCAGCTTTCCTCTTTCGCTCGTTGTTGCTGTTGCCGCTGCTGCTGCTCGGCGATGAAAGTTTTGGTATTCGACCAACATCGTGTATACTTTTTCCTTTCGCTGCCTTTAAGCTGCCCCTTGAGCTCGAGCTAGAGCTGGAACTAGAGCTCGAGCTGGAACTCGAGCTGGAACTCGAGCTGGATCTCGAGCTCGACCTTGATCTCGGCGAGCGAGCAACCGGTGCGCTCTCTTGAGGTATTATTCCCTCGTACAACTGTTGCATAGCAGCAACAGGGGGTAGTGGTGGTACTGAAAAATAAATAAACATTTAACATAATACTATTTTAATTATTATTAATAAAATTCTATAAAATGTTACTTACATGAATGTATCGCATCCATTGCCCATGACACATGGTCAAGCATCATGAGCAATGTGGGCCCGTTAGACATGAGCCACTGGATACTATCCCGCATCATTTGCAAATTTGTCTTGTTATTTGATGCCATTTCGAATTTTTCTTTCAAATTTCAAGTTGATATAGTTTGCGCCCTAGAATTTATATCGTCAAAAGAGCTTACCCCTTCTTTCACTTTTTCAAGAAATTCTGCGATTGGTTAAAAATTCTTCTCCCTTAATTAGAAAAACGTCTGCCTTGCAGACATTTTCCTCCCAGAATTTTTTAAGACCCACCTCCTTGTCGGTCACATCCACGCCTACACATTTTTTTCGTGAAAGTTTCTACAATCTTGATGTCGAGAAAGTGCATCTCTAGAAGCTGGCGTCAACTTTGCTGGGAAAAGTGCCACCTGCGCGAAGTCCTTCAACGTGTACCAAGCCTTGCTGTAATAAATCGTTTCTCACCGAAAAACTGGCAGCGTATAGGCCTAAAAACAGCAAGCGTGCGCGCAGTAAGCCTTTCTCTAAGGGTCGTGTATTGTTGGGGACAATTTACTACTACCTGCACAAGGAGCTTCAACACGCGCTATGCCTCACTATAATAAATCTTTTCTCGCCAAAAAACTGTCAGTGTTTTGGCTCGAAAATTGACTTTTCGAATCCATGCGCGCAGTATGCCTTTCTCAAAAGGTTGTTTATTGCTGGGAAAAGTGCCACCTGCGCGAAGTCCTTCAACCTGTACCAAGCCTTGCTGTAATAAATCTTTTCTCGCCGAAAAGCTGACAGCGTATGGGCCTATAAAAAGCAAGCGTGCGCGCAGTAAGCCTTTCTCTAAGGGTCGTGTATTGCTGGGGACAATTTACTACTACCTGCACAAGGACCTTTAACACGCGCTATGCCTTACTGTAGTATAGCGTGTATGGCGGAGAAAAACTGACAGTGTTTTGGCTCGAAAATAGACTTTTCGAATGTATGCGCGCAGTATGCCTTTCTCAAAAGGTTATTTATTGCTGGAAAGTAATTTACTACTACCTGCGCGAGGACCTTCAAACTTGCGCCATGCCTTACTGTAATAAATTCGTTTTAAGCGGAAAAAAAAATAGCAGCGTATCAGCCTAAAGAAAAATAAATTTCCGAATGCCTGCTTACAGTAAGTTTTTGAAAGCCGTTTACTGATGCAATCTTCCTGCTATCTGCGCGCATCTACAGCGCATACCTGCGACGAAGACGTTTATTGCTAGTAAAGTCAGTGAGCAACGTTCTTTCTATTTTTAAAAGCAGAGGAAAGAAAGGCTGACCCTTTCTTTTCATTCATTTTCGGCTACTTTCCATTTCCTACGCATGCCATCTGTTTCTTCGAAAAGAGGAGCAAAGAGGCTGCTCTTTTCCCTCTCTTCGGGTGGGAGTAAAACGCTTACGTATTCGGGCCTACAGAGTGGGGATAGAAAAAATCAGATACGAATTCTACATCACTTTAATAGGGGACAGTTCAGAGGCGGGGCTTAAAACACGCACAATGCGAATCCGGGAAAAATTGGAGAAGGGACCAGGCATAGGCCTTATACACACTACCGATTCTGTATCACTTTGAAAGGGGGTAAATCCATTGGAGGGACTTAAAACATACAATACGAATGCTCAAAAATTGGAGAAGGGACCAGGCATAGGCCTTATACACACTACCGATTCTGTATCACTTTGAGAGGGGGTAAATCCAGGGGAGGGGCTTAAAACATACAATACGAATGCTGAAAAATTGGAGAAGGGGACAAACAGGGATAGGGCTTATACACACGATGAATACTGGATCACTTTGGCAGGGGAGGGGGTGATACAGAACCTGCATGAGCCAGTATGCCTACAGCCTATCTACTGACTCATAATTTGGAGTCATGGTGTTCTTCTAGCAATCCTGACACTTCTAGCATCCAAAAATTATCAGAATGTATTTTAGAATATAAGTTGTGATAATCAGATGTACAAAACCTACAAAAGCGTTATAATGCGCTGTTTAACATTTTGCATTATAATATTTTTATGAAAAATACTTTATATAATAAAAAATATATTATAATATATAATATTAAGTTAAAATGTATGAAAATTTTTGTATTGCGTAAATTATAATGGGACACATAGTGTCACGGCCGAAGCAAACCAGTAACGACACTTCTTTCTTCGAAAATAAGCATTTAAAGCGGATAAATTTTAAAACTGATTATATTAGACAATTCTGTATGTTGTGCAATTTCAGAATCTATATAGAAAATAATTTTGTAACAGCCTTTAGACACTTTAAAAGATGATTCAAAAATAGATTTGATTTAAAAATACAACAGTCAGTTCAAATAGAGTTAATATATAGCTATGTCATATTTCATTTCAGTATTATATCACTTATTCCTTCACTTTTATGTATAAATCCATTGCAATCTCGTTTCTAAGTATAATTGCTGTTAGGATATCATTAGTTTCAAAACTTATCCATTGTGCATGCTTATTTTAGGCAGAAAAAATTGTCGTTACTGCTTTGCTTCGACCATGACACAGAACCCCGAAAGTTTTCATTACAGTATTTAAAAACTGTGATTATTAAATATAAGAAGTTCAAATATAATAAAACTTTGTACTGTGATTTATTATATATATAAAATATATTCGTAAAGTCGCAATCTAAATACCCAGTTATCACTAACTCAATTACATTATGTAATTGTAGCCATTTTAATTGTATTATCAAGGGGGCAAACAACCTTTAAACGCTTAAATGAAAAGAGAATGTATTCGTTCATGAAAATTTTTTCTTCCAAATGCAATTATTCTGAAAAATTTTTCACTATAAATACTTGATAATATATTTATGTTTACCGGTGTAAAACCTCAAGTCTAGGCGATATAATAAACGAAATTATTTTTTTCCACGGTGATTCTACTCCTTTTCATATGTACTAAAATCTAAACATCCCCATTTTTTACAAATTCTTATCAATAATTTTAGAAAAAATTAGTTCTATTCTGAAAAAAAAATTATAAAAGCTTCTAAAGAAAAAGTGCTTTACTTAAATTTTAGTACATGTCGAAAGGAGTCGAATCACTGTCGAACAAAATAATTTTGGTTGTCATGTCACCTAGAATCGTGTACTCAGTAAAGTTTCTATAAAAAAAAAGGAGTAGAAAAGGGTAATTTATTGTGACACGTAGGATCAAGATTTTGAGATTTTACACCGGTAAACATAAATATATTAGCAAGTATTTATAGTGAAAATTTTTTCAGAATAATTGCTTTTGGAAGAAAAAGTTTTTATGACTAATACATTTTCTTTTCATTTAAGCGTTTAAAGTGGATTGCCTCCTTAAGGTTTCCGTTTTGTAAAATTCAGAACAATCAACCAAATTTATTATGTATTCTTCTTAATATGCATTAGTAAATGTAAGTTTAAACCCCGGTCAACAACATTCTTGTATAGTATAAGAAAAATAAATAATTTTATTCGTTTATTATGTCAATACTTTATTCTTTTATTTTCACACTCTTACAATCCTACTCCAACGTTCATTTAATACATGCATTCATAAAAAATTATTGGCTATTAATAGGGAACTTGGATGTGTTCCGTTACAGATTTTTTATTAGCTAACCAATATTTAGTTTTGAAAGAATAATGTATTATAAGGATAATGTAATATGTATTAAAAATCAGGAAAAACAAAAAAATGTTATATAAATATAGAATTTAGTTACCTATCAAACCCATCATGTCTAACGGGCCCACATTGCTCATGATGCTTGACCATGTGTCATGGGCAATGGATGCGATACATTCATGTAAGTAACATTTTATAGAATTTTATTAATAATAATTAAAATAATATTATGTTAAATGTTTATTTATTTTTCAGTACCACCACTACCCCCTGTTGCTGCTATGCAACAGTTGTACGAGGGAATAATACCTCAAGAGAGCGCACCGGTTGCTCGCTCGCCGAGATCAAGGTCGAGCTCGAGATCCAGCTCGAGTTCCAGCTCGAGTTCCAGCTCGAGCTCTAGTTCCAGCTCTAGCTCGAGCTCAAGGGGCAGCTTAAAGGCAGCGAAAGGAAAAAGTATACACGATGTTGGTCGAATACCAAAACTTTCATCGCCGAGCAGCAGCAGCGGCAACAGCAACAACGAGCGAAAGAGGAAAGCTGAAGGTAACTATTTTTTTATTCATTTTTTTATGTTAAAATTAAATAATAAATAATAATCTAATAATTTGTTTTTTTTTTCTTTTCTTTTATAGATGAAGCTGAAAACCAGCCGAGGCTGAAAAGGCCTTCCACGCCACCCCATTTGCATACGATGAAGTCACCTTCCAGGTCGACAAAGATTGGTAAGAAATACAAAAATTTAAAATTTCATTATATTTTAATATTTATATTATATTATATTTTAAAACTTTTTTTTTTGCAATTTTTATTTTTTCAGATCAAGTGAAGGACGACAAAGCTTCGCTTCAAAGGAAGCAAGCGAAACGAGATTGGCTGCAAATGCATAGCCGAGTTCAGGATAAAACTCAAACGAAGATAGCAGCAACAGTAGCACCACCATCACCATCACTACCATCACCTCCACCACCACCACCACCACCGCGACCATCAATAGTAAAACCTCGCCTATTATGTAATAATATATATATATATATATATATATATATATATATATATATATATATATATATATATATATATATATATATACATATGTAAAAAATAATTATTTTATTATATATTAATTTTAATGTAATAAGTGTTTTTTGAATATAATGAAAAAATATTTTTTCAACTTGTTTTCGTTTATTCCCATTGTCATTTCCTCCATTTTCCTCCGATTTCCTTATAAGTAAGTAAATTTCAAAGCAATGTAAATCTTATAAGTAAGTAAATTTCAAAGCAATGTAAATCTTATAAGTAAGTAAATTTCAAAGCAATGTAAATCTTATAAGTAAGTAAATTTCAAAGCAATGTAAATCTTATAAGTAAGTAAATTTCAAAGCAATGAAAATCTTATAAGTAAGTAAATTTCAAAGCAATGTAAATCTTATAAGTAAGTAAATTTCAAAGCAATGTAAATCTTATAAGTAAGTAAATTTCAAAGCAATGTAAATCTTATAAGTAAGTAAATTTCAAAGCAATGTAAATCTTATAAGTAAGTAAATTTCAAAGCAATGTAAATCTTATAAGTAAGTAAATTTCAAAGCAATGTAAATCTTATAAGTAAGTAAATTTCAAAGCAATGTAAATCTTATAAGTAAGTAAATTTCAAAGCAATGTAAATCTTATAAGTAAGTAAATTTCAAAGCAATGTAAATCTTATAAGTAAGTAAATTTCAAAGCAATGTAAATCTTTGTAAATACAAAAAATGTTCTTTTTTTCTTTTTTTTAATGAAATACGGCTGATATACTTAACGAAAAACCGTCTAAGAAAAAAAAGTCTAAGAAAAATAGTGTTTTGCACATTGATATTGTGTATTCTCTATATGATGAACAATGGTTTATTCTAATTAATGTAAAATATCCGCAATAACACCCACATGTACCCTATGTTTGCTATACATTTTATCTATTATATTTTAATTTTATATTTGTGAAAAAATAATATCGTACAATGATTTTTCTTTTACTCTATCATCAAGCTTCTCTTTTTTTACAGAATATTTAATAAAAATTTATTTCCAATATAAACATGAGCATGTATTCCTTTTAGAAATGATATCTACTTCATTTTGGCCAAATTTAGCATCCAAATAATCCAGTAGCCATGCTCGTATTGAGATAACGTTATGTACAGCGCATATAGGTTTCCTTCTAATGCAGAGAATGTGATTAAAACATACGTAATGCTTATCGCTCGATATCACATTTGAAATTAATCTGTAAATAAAAACAAAAACGTAAGAAATACGAGCATAGAAAAGTAAAAGGAAAAGTATGAAAAAGTATGAAAAAGTATGAAAAAGTATAAAAAGTAATGAAAAAGTATGAAAAAAGTATGAAAAAGTATGATAAAAGTATGAAAAAATATGAAAAAGTATGAAAAAAGTATAAAAATAGTACGAAAAAAGTATGAAATGTATGAAAAAAAGTATGAAAGTAGAGTTATATTATATATCACTTTCACATTTGGTATGAGATTTCTTAGCCATTGCACTTTCTGCTCTCCCTTAACGTATAATTTCTCAATCCCTTGCGAGCAAATTTGGAAAATTCGTTGAAGACGATGATAAGGAATATCTCCAGCGTCCCATGCAATTCCATGATGATACTTCTCCACCCAGTGAGTCATACATTTTTCTTCTGCAGTCAGTTCTTCCAATGTCATAGAAGGTTTAAAGAGGTATGCAGTCGGTAAAGCAGTTTTCTTTAAATTGAGAAAACATACTTCTTTGAAAATGAAAGAATCCTCTGCTATTCTTTGGAATCCTTGAATGACACAAATATAAACATTCTCTTCTTGAAATTGCAGTATGGCATTTCTGAACATCAAGTCTTAGTCACGTGTTCTAGCCATCTTACAGCTCTGTAGTTGATAGTTCAGTACGAAGTGAACTCGGAGAATGAATAGGCAAATTCTCTCATCCTGATTTTATAACAAGAAACTCCGCCTCATGCTCTTTTAGGATTGGTCGTTCAAAAAAGAAAGTTTATTCTTGATTGGAGGGATGAAAAGCTGCTTTTTGGTTGGTTCAGATGGAAGAAAATTCATTCCCTCCCTTAGAAAATCTCCCTCCTCTTCCCAAAAAAAAAACTATTTTAGTTGGTTTAAATGAAAGAAAATTCATCCCTACCTAAGAAAATCTCCCAAAATTGCCTACAAAAAGGGAAGCAGTTTCTTGAATAAGCACAGTTCATCTATCGCGGTCAACGAGTTTTAGTCTTGACTATCGTGCAAATTTGTGAAGTGCTATTATAGTGCTATTCTAGTGCTATTCCAGTGCTATTACAGTGAGCAAAAAACAAATATGGCATCCATCGATCTTTTTGAATGCCTTGTTCAGCTTCTTCGTGATACTTTACAAAGTATAAATGATTTAAGTAATAACGATATTCATTATTGGTTGGACATGTGTAATTCAACCATAAAAGAATTAAATGAAAAAATTGCAAAATCTAAACTTACAAGAGGAGAGAAACAGAAATGTCAAACTTGCATGACTGATCTTTCGTGTGTGCAAGTTAAATTTGAACAACATCTTCAACGAGGAGGTAATCTACAATCTGAAAAAAAAGAAGCTAGTGTAGAGTGGTGAGACGTGCAGTCGGCATTCCAAAATCGAATCAAGACTGGCGTAGTTGTAAATATAAAACACATGTACATTCTGAGTTTCTTAAGTGATGCACAAAAGCTCTTCAAAGTTAAGGCACAAGAATGCTTAGAAGAATACAATGCTGTGAAAATAAATTCAGATTTTATCTCGGAATTTTCTATGCAGAAAAGTGGAGAGGAAACGACCAATATTAAATATTTCACGAGTGAAAGTGCTACAGTATACATGTCAACAAATTTAGAGGAATGGTTTAAAGACTATATCAAAGAGCCCATTCTTACACAACTAGAAGAATTTTAGGAAAAGGATTCCGGCTGGATATTGAGAGTATTAAAAGTTTGTGTATAAATATGAAAAAATATTCTCCATTCAAGGGCAGTTTTTACATTCCTCTCCCAAAGTTTATAGAAAACAAAAAAGCACGTGTTCATAACAATGACAATCAGTGTTTCAAGTATGCTATTCTTTCAGCATTATATCCCAGAAAATACAATTCCAACAGAGTTAATCAATATCGTGAACATGAGAACGAGTTGATCTTTAGTGATATACAGTTCCCAGTAAAACTGAAAGATATCTCAAAATTCGAAAAATTGAATAATATTTTAGTAAATGTATACATGCTCAGAAAGTATGGTTCAAAATTTGAAGTATCGCCTTGTCACGTTACGTCAGAAAAGAAGGCTGAACAAGCAAATCAAGCAGAAGAGGATGATCAACATGTAAATCTACCAGAAGAGGAAGATCAACATGTAAATCTACCAGAAGAGGAAGATCAACATGTAAATCTACCAGAAAATAATAATCAACCAGAAAAGAAGGGTAGACATGTAAATCTACTTATCACTCAAGATTTTTACATTGATGAGCATGAAGAAAATAATTTTGCTGATGGCGATGAAAGCATGCCTAAATACCATTACGTTTGGATCAAAAGATTGTCTCGTCTTCTGAGTTCTCAACTGTCTAAAGCTAATAAAAAATCATACCACTGTGAAAGGTGTTTACAAGTTTTCTATAATGAAAAAAGATTGGAAATTCATAAAAATCATTGTAAAAATATGAATAATTGCCGAATCAATCTGCCAGACTCAAAGAACAACATTCTCAAATTCGAAGATTACAAAAAGAGAGAAAAAGTTCCTTTCGTTATTTATGCTGATTTTGAATGTTTATTGAAGCCTACTGAGAATGAGAATGTTTTTCAACTTCATGAAGCATACAGCATAGGTTACTACACAAAATGCAGCTTTGATGGCAGATTATCTGTCTATAAATCTTACAGACAAAAATTTGGAGATCAAGAGACACCTGCAGAATGGTTTCTTCGAGAACTAAAATCAATAAGTGAGAAGATAGATCATCTCTACAAGAATCCTAAACCAATGAAACTCACAGCTCTAGAAGAATAATCTTTCCAGAGGTCAACCGTTTGTCATATATGTCGAAAATCAATCCGTGATGAAGAACTTGCAGTGCGAGACCATTGTCATTTTACAGGACGGTATGTTTTTAGTTTAGTTATATTTCAAATTAATTCTTGGTGATTCCCAAAGAAAAAAAAATGAATTCTTTTTTCTCTTCAGTTTCAGAGGTGCAGCTCACAATTCATGTAATTTGAATTATAAGATCTCAAGATTCATTCCCGTTGTTTTTCATAATCTCATAATAAGGATATATATTTCGTTCACGAAATACATAGATGACTGCGACATCAGCTTTAGATTCATAGATTCTTGGCGTTTTCTACCATCATCATTGGAAAAGCTCGCATCATATCTACAAAACGTGCCTATAGCGGTGAAAGAGTTTCGATCAGATGGATTCACAGATGAAATGATAGATCTTCTCAGACTGAAAGGTATATTTCCATATGATTATGTAGACGCATTTGATAAGCTATCGTCTACAAAATTGCCAGAAAAGAATGAGTTTTATAATAAACTAACAGATTCCCATATTGCTGAAGAAGACTACAAACATGCTGTTCGAGTCTGGGATAAGTTCAATATAAAAACATTGGGAGAGTATTCAGATCTTTACTTAAAAACAGATGTTCTACTATTGGCATGACGTTTTCGAAAGTTTTCGAGAGACATCTCTTAAAGCTTATGATTTATGTCCTGCTCACTTTTACACTACGCCAGGGTTAACATTTTCAGCAGCTCTTAAAATGACAAAGGTAGAATTAGAGCTTTTTACAGATATTGACATGCTAATGTTTATTGAAGCAGGCATTCGGGGAGGAATAAGCCAGTGTTGTAATCGATATGCTAAGGCAAACAATCATACATGGGTTCTTAATACGATGAGAAACAGAAAACGAAGACACTCTTGTATTTTGATATAAATAATCTGTATGGGTGGGCGATGGTACAGCATTTACCGATTGGAAAATTCAAATGGATTGACTTTGAGGCGAATCCAAGCTTCTTTAATACACCACCAGATTCAGATATAGGTTACATTGATGAAGTAGACTTGGAGTATCCTGAGGAAATACATGATGAAAATCGAGACTTGCCTTCCTGCGCAGAGCACCGTGCACCACCTGGCTCAAAGCAGAACAAACTTCTCACTACTCTGAACGATAAGAAAAAGTATGTGATTCACTATCGAACACTTAAACAGGCTCTGGATAATGGACTTCGTTTGAAAAAGGTGCATAGAATTCTGAGTTTCGAGCAGATGGCCTGGCTTAAACCTTATGTCGAATTAAATACTGAGAAGAGAAAGCAAGCGAAGAATGAGTTTGAAAAACTCTTCTACAAATTATTAATTAACGCTGTCTATGGAAAATGTATCGAGCGAGAGCGGTCTCGTGTTGATGTACGATTAGTAAATAAATTCACAGGCAGATATGGGGCAGAAGCACGCATAGCTCAACCACATTTTCACAGCTGTACAATCTTTGATGAAAATTTAGTTGCTATTCAGCTAAAGAGAACAAGTATCACAATCAAGAAACCGATATACGTTGGTCTTTGTATCCTTGATTTGTCCAAGACATTAGTTTATGATTTCCATTACTCGTATATGAAACAGCGAGTAGGAGAAAAATGTAAACTTCTTTATACAGATACTGATAGTTTGATATATGAAGTTGAGGACATTGATATGTATAAAATAATGAAAGAAGACATTCACAGGTTTGATACTTCTGATTATGATGAGAATAATCAGTTTAACATTCCACGTGTCAATAAAAAAGTCCCAGGATTAATGAAAGACGCATGCTGTGGCAAGATCATGATGGAATTTATAGGTTTACGAAGCAAAATGTACAGTATTTTAGTTGATGGAGGAGAGACAGTGAAAAAAGCCAAAGGTATAAAATCCAGCGTTGTGAAGAAGACAATTACTTTCGATGATTATAGAAGATGTCTTCAGGATCTTATTATTGTAAAACGTGATCAATGCAACATTCGTTCAAAATTGCACATAGTGCATACTGAAAGACAGAATAAAATTGCTCTTAGTCCTCACGATGATAAGAGATTCTTATTGCCTCAGAGTACAGACACTTTACCTTGGGGTCATTTTCGAATCATGGATGAGCAGATGGCGCAAGCTGCACTTCGAATAGAGGAGGATGCTGAAAAACAAGAAATAGTGGTAGGGATAGAAGTGGAGAGGGGGTATGAAGTATCCAATGAAAGTGGGGCAACGTGAGTGAAGATGGATGTTGCAGAAGTTGAAAGAGAGGGGGAAATACGAGGAGGGGGAAGCGATACTAAACGAGCAAACGACGAGTGAAGAAGTCTTGTGCAACATTGTTGACTGAAATCGAGCATTCTGTAAACTCACGGCCACTGACTCATGTGTCGGCGGATCCGAGCGATAATGAAGCTTTAACACCTAATCATTTTCTTATAGGATGTTCTTCCGGTGAAATTAATTTAGGAAAGTATGACGCGCAAGCGGTGAAGCAGCCAATGAAAATGATGTAAGGCGAGAGGGGGTGACACTTTATGACAATGAATGTGAACAAATCAGAATTGAATATGATGTGTTAGAGGAGTTTATGCATGACTGGAATCCATCAATGGAGGGGATACGCTCTAAGGGAGGAGAGAGAAGGGATATATTACAGAAGGCAATGGAAGGGACAGAAATTGTGGTGGGGAATGGACTATATCAACAGGCAGACCACGACGAGGAGGACATTCGAGCAATCGAAGAGTTCGAGAATTATCATCCTTGCGGGAAGAAACCAAGACTGAACTAAATTTCTAAGTAAGTTCACAGATAATTCTCACCAATTTTTTTTTTGCTCTAACTAATCTTTTCTCTATTAGAAGTTCTTTTTTTTTTTACTTTTTCCAGAATGGATCTATCTACATTTAATAAGATCGCTGAACGCGACTTCTTGCCGAGGAAGAAAGTAACAGACTTGGAAAAAGATCATCAGTACCTGGTAACAGCACTTAAGGAGGTGAAGACGAGATTCGGTACGAAGGTCGTAGCCGAACTCGACGAAAGTTTTCAAATCTTTTTACCAGAGAAGGTTTCATCAGCCATCCTAAGAGATCAAGAGTTTTTTGACAGACTCTCCAATACTGCAAATAAAATGAATTTATTTGTGACATATCAGGGTGGATCTTCCTTTAAGTTTGAATGAAATACGCAGCTTGCTTTGATTATAATACTTATTTTATTCAGATTAAAAATTGTACATAATAATACATAAATAAATACAATAACATAATATGATTGCTTTCTTATTTACTAGTACCTACATTATTGCATTTATATTAATATTTTTGGTTAAATCTTGGCTAAATCAAATAATTATTTTTTTATCTATCCAACTATTATGCTCATTACTAAAGCCTAACCATTTAATATATGCACAGTTTCCACTTTTCTTTAAAACTTTTCCTACTATATAAATTTCTGGATACATAGTTTTCTGAATTTCCATTTCATAAAAGCCGCCAGAGATGGGTTTATCATAATAATCTTTGACATGATAAGTTACCGGATTGGTTTTTACAACTCGTGATATAGTGAAAATTTCAGTAGACCAATTTGGTGTATAACCTTTTTCAAAAACATGTTTTATCTTACTTATCCGCAGTTTATCTCCTACTTTAAATTTCGGTTTTTTCACAGGTAACTTTTCATTTGAAAAATGCTTCTTGACCTCTCTTTCATTTGCCTGCGTAACATTTTTAGGCTCAATTCCTATTGTCCGATGTTTTCTTGAATAGTAAGCTTTCACCAACTGAGGCAGGATATCCCACCATTTATAGCTCCCTTGTTTGCTGAACTCTATCCACATTGCATTTTTTAACGTTCTATTAAAACGGTCACATATGCTTGCATGAAGATTACTATGTGAAGAGTATAGGTTTATCTTGTACTTCTTCATGAGTTTCTGAAAGTTTGAATTGTAAAATTCTTTTCCTTGGTAAGTTTGTAGATTTGTCGGTACGCGTTCTTGTTTCAGTATTGACTCCATAGCTAGAGTAACATCATTACCACTCTTTGACTTGATTGGTATGGCCCATGCATACTTTGAAAATGTATCTATGACAGTAAGTAAGTAGCGAAAACCTTTGATTTCGTTGGCGTATGAAATCATTTCTACAAGATCAGCTTGCCAAGTCTCATCTATTCCACGTATATCATATTTTCTTCGCTTGTAGATGCGGGGAGCTGGTTTGTGCAACTCTTCAGCTATTTTTTGTCGCTCCATTTTTTTTCGATAATATGTTTAAGGTTTAAGAAAAATTCGTGATTATAAAACTTTTATTGAGTCAGAATTTTTTTTTTTTCAAAGCATTCTTTCAATTTTGTCTCAAGATTATCTAATCGAATTTTAAGATGGGAAAGAACATTATTGATTGTATTTAATTCAGTGTTTATGGGAATCTCTAAGTCAACTTGCGTTACAGCCATTATGTTAGTTAGATTTCTAACTTCTTTACTTATAGTTGTCAGAATCACTTCCAAGGTGACTGCATCACTAGGATGACTTGGATAAGCAAGGTTACATAACCTTTTATTTTGTAAATCAAAATTACCATCTAATGTAAGATTATAACCAATGCTAGTGGACCGCGACTCACTTCTTGCGTGCCCTCAAGTTTTCTTCCGAACACGTTGAGACTCATGATGCTACTGATCTTATAACAAAAGATGCATTTCAATATATATGTCCAGCTTCACGTAGTTCCTCAATGATCGATTGTATTTCATTGTCGTGATTGTTATTTCCAGCAGATCGTTCCGCAACTAATAATCGCAGTCGCTCGATAAGCTCGTTTGGATCATCCCTTGTAGACTAGATCTATAGAAGAATTTTTCTTTGCTATTTTATATTTAGGTATGAGGCCTCTTCCGGTGGTAGATTTATTTGTACGATCGCTGCGGAACATGGGTCCTATGATATTCATATATTTTCTACTCTTCGAAGTGCGTATACTCTCATCTTTGCTGTATCTTTTCCGATGAGCATTTGATGCTTCCAGGATGCTGCGATAATATTTTCGAACAAGTTGAACTTATAAGATTGTTATCTGGTTGTTTCTTGAAGAGTAATTGCATTAGACCCCCACTTTTAGGATAACTTTTATCTCTCACATTTACCATTTTATCATGAAATAGAATTTCTGAATCGCCAATCATATACACTCCATTCACGTTCCGCACTCCGTATATGTTATCGATTTTGCTGCGGCTTTCATTTAACAATGATAAAAAGTCACTTGATTAATTTCCTTCAAGGGCAGATTTGAATGTTGAATTCATAATTGTGCCATCTATCGAAGAAAAATCTGCATCATTATCATCATCATATGCGGAACCCGACTCATTTATATCGTTTACTATATAACTTGATCGATCGAATCTCAATCTCTTCCTCGGTTTCCTGTTGCTGTCTATATTCAAAATGTGATCTAAAGGTGGCAAGCTTTCGACTTTCGAATCGACGAGCTTCTCGAGTAGTGTAATGACTGGTTTCAATGTATCACCAATAACTTTTTCAAAATCTTCTCTCTCCTTTTTCAATAAAGAGTATTTTTGTTTAATAGCCTCACGTGCTCGCAAGAGCTCGCTGAGAATATTCTTTTCTTTCTTGAAGTCTGAAATGCTAACGAGATGCTGTCTACAATGGAACTGTAAGTTTCGGATTCATAACTTCTTTTTTATTGTAAAACAGTCAAATCCTTTTCTGTATCTACCATCATCCATCACTCTATCTTTGTCGATAACAACAAATCCATACTTATCATTCTTCCAGCATTCAGAACAAAGATTTCGAAATTCATTGAAAGTTAAATCAGTATTGACATGATCTTCATAGATATGTTTTAGATTAACATCGTCTTGACGATAAATTACTAACATGTTAATATTGTCCCTTACGAGGTGTTTCGGTATATGAGCGTACGACTGACATAGATAAAAGCTGTCTACACTTTTATGTCTTCCCATACAGAAAAATGCTCTGACGTTGTCCTGCTTCTCACAAGCCACATCATCAAAAATCATAATTGAATTTGGTCGGGCTTCATCTGGAGATACTACAGATTCATGTTCACTAAAAGGTAGATATGATACACCTTTTATCGGTTCCAAAATTTTTTCGAGAAATTGATACTTTGGCTAATTCAAGGATTTAGCGTATACATACAAATTTTCAAATCTAAGACCATTGGGATGTATAATTAGAGCCAATAAACTATTTGTTTTTCCACAGTTAGATGGCCCGCAGAATAGTGCTCGTATAGTATCAGGTAGTAATTCTCCATGACGCTTCCTTCTCTTCTGTTTTCCGAAATCAAAGTTTGTGACGGAGAGTTTGACGCTCTGCTCGCTAAAATCCATATTCACGTGTCAAAGTCTAGTTTGATATTGAACTGTGGAAATATAAACGCATGTTTTATATTTTCATCTTTAGTTATAAAACAACACTTGAAGAGAGATGATCGTACATAAATCTCGGAAACAACCAAAAGGTTATGGATTGCTTGATAAAGTGATCAATAACTTGCCAATTGAAATGCATCTTCCTGGATATCAATACTGTGGTCCCGGAACTAAATTGAAAAAACGATTGAAAAGAGGTGATCCTGGAATTAATCCGCTTGATCAGGCACGCAAAGAACATGACATAGTGTACTCTGATAAAAATGGAGATCGTAAAACAGCTGACATGAAGCTCGCTGATAAAGCTTGGCAACGTGTTAAAGCCAAGGATGCTAGTCTTGGTGAAAAAGCATATGCTTTTGCTGTTACAAATTAAAAGGAATTAAAAGGAATAACTGGAATGGGTCTAAAATTTAGTAAGTTAGTGACGGCTGCTAAAAAATCAATGTCACCAAGTAAATGTTCCCGCAAAGTTATTCAATCCGCCTTGAAAGGTGCACCTCAAACTGTTAAGAAAGTTGGTGGTAAGAGGAAAGTTATCATTCCACGTGTTCTTCCAATTCCATCCAAAATTGGTGGAGTTCTTCCGTTTCTTATACCACTATTCGCAGGACTAAGTGCGACCGGTTCTCTAGCAGGGGAAGCTGCAGGAATAGCTAAAGCAGTAAATGATGCTAAAGCTGCACAGAAAAACCATGAAGAAAGTAAGAGACATAATAAGGCAATGGAAGCTATTGCTTTAGGCGAAAGTCTCTATCTTAAACCATATAAAACTGGAATGGGATTATTTATAAAACCTCATGTTGATTATGGTCAAGTTACTAAAAACAAAAAAACTTCGATTTAACTTTGCCAAATTGTCCACTGACTGACTATGATCTTCTAAAATATACTCGTATGTTGCAAATTCCACATTTCCGAGGTGTTTTTATGAGAAATATTCTGCCTTCCGATGGTCCATGGAGTAATGAATCTGCTATTGTTAACTTGGATGACATGAAAAATAAAGGCACTCACTGGGTGTGTTATTGAAAACAGGGTTCCAAAGTAATTTACTTTGACAGTTTTGGTGATCTGAAACCTCCCATAGAGCTCATGTTATAACAATATAATATAACAGTGTTATATTTCAACGTGAAAGAAGTAAAATATAACTATAAAAGATATCAAAATTTTGATTCATTCATTTGTGGTCATCTTAGTCTTCAATTTTTAACCGGAAGACTATAAAAGAGAAGATTTCAAACGAATGGGAATCATTCTCTTCCAATCAGTCATTGAAAACAGTTTCACTTTGAGTCTTTCAGGAAAATCTTCTGTTCTAGAAGCACAATATTTTCCTTCAATTGAACTACCTCAGCATAAGAATTTTGTTTTGGGTTTAGTTGATCTTTTAACATTCAACTCGATTCCCAATGTGGACTATTCGAATAATAAACTTCATGTGAATGGAAATATTATCACTATCCCTACTGGCAGTTACGAGATTAATACTATTAATAAATTTTTACAAGAAACTTTGAAATCTAAAGGAATTGAATTTTTTTTGAGAACTCACAACAATACTCTCAGAAGTGAAATTAATTGCAGTCATCCGTTAGATCTCACTCCTCATGATTCAATAGGTCGTCTTCTTGGCTTCACTCTTCGCATTCTCAATGAAAAAACTCATCACAGTTCTGATTTACCTGTGTAAATATTGAAAATCAACGCACTCAGAGTGGAGTGCAATATTACCGCAGGTGCTTACATCAACAGCAAAAAAGTTCATACAATCCATGAGTTCTTTCCCAGAGTTCCACCAGGATATAAAATCTTGGAAGTTCCATCTCATGTCATATATCTACCACTCAGATGGAAATTTAGTGAATTTCCGTGGAGAAGAAATTACTATTAGACTCCACATCAAATCTGTATAATGGGCATCGTTTACAATTCTAGAGTGCATATAAGTCAACCAACATGTCAATCGGTCATCAATCGACCGAAGAAACTCAAACCGTTAACACGGAAGAGTATTCAGTTCCTCAGAAGCCTAGGTCTAAAAGTTCGTGGAGAAAATTCACGTGTATAATTCTCTGCTGCTTCCAGAAAAATGGACGAAATTCTAAGCATTCAATCAGGTGTCGTATTCGATGACTCTATTGCTCATTACGAGGTTCACGCACATCAACCTTACTCGACACTAAGCTTCGATAATAGTGATGAAATTCGTATTTCTATACAACATCAAGATCTATGTCTCTTACCATCGCGCAGTTCTATCCATGTATGTGGAAAACTGCAAAAACCAGATGGAACAGCACTAACTAAAACTAAATTCGTGACAGTGGCATTTGTCATCTGTTTGATGAAATTCGTTACGAAATTAATGCTGTGGAGATAGATAAAAGTAAAAATGTTGGTTTAAGTAGTCTCATGAAAGGATGGACATCATTCAATCCGAATCAGACTCTCATGTTAGAAAATGCAGGCTGGCTTGACGTTAAAGAAGAAAGCAAAACTTTGGTAGATGCACACGGCAACTCTGACGTTTCCATTCCTCTGAGTATGATCTTGGGCTTTGCAGAAGACTATAAAAAAATTATAGTTAATGTGAAGCATGAACTCATTCTTACAAGATCAAGAAAGCCACTGCTGACAAAGTCTGAATTTATCAACCTTGAACCACTCATAGTTATTGACTGTTCACGACAAAACGAATCTATAAAGAGCGCTCCTGTCGATGTACGTCTAGAGTTTGAGTCTAAAAAAGACTTTCCAGCTAACACTTCAGCTTATTGCATGATCTTACACGATCGCATCGTTCAGTACAATCCCATCAGTTGGGATATCAAGTAGCTTGTCTAAACAGCATATTATCCAACACACTTTCGTTTCAACACTCATTCCAAGATGGAGTATGCAGTAGACATGATTCGTTTCAAGCAAATGGGAGATGATTATGTTTTAAAAGAAATAGCTATCATTCCTCTCAATGAAAGTGGTGATCCTATCGTTCGTCTATTCAAGAAACCCTTTTCATGGAAAAGACTCTCTAACAAATTGCAAAGGGAAAACATTTGGCTGGAACATCATTATCATGGAATAGCCTGGAACACGGATGGGCTTGACTACTCACAAATTGGATCATTACTCCGTGACTCTTTACACGATGCTACCAAAATTTTTGTAATGGGTGAATTTAAACAGAAATGGCTGGAACGATTCAATTTTTCTGCAATTCATAACATTCAGCAATACGGCTATCCGTCAAAAACCTATATAGTCAAGTGCGTTACAGTATGTACAAACCATAATCCCATCTACAAGACTGCCTGCGCACTTCACACCGTCAAACTCATAAAATTATTCTATCATTCCTGTAAACATTTGCAAAGAAAATAAAGAAAAAAAAGTACAAAACACTATAGGCATTCTGGTTCACGTGAGAGAAAGGGAAGCTCTCCCACTCTCTCGATTTCGGATTCTGGATCATTCTGGGTGATTTGGAATCCGAACGGGTTCTGGATCACTTTGAGAGGGGAGGGGGTGATACAGAACCCGCATGAGCCAGTATGCCTATAGCCTATCTACTTCAGTCCCAAAAATGTGATTTGAACAGTGTATGAGGATATGATTAAAAAATCAGCTGTTTGGAGGGAATGAAAATTACTTTGATAAATATCACTTACAAAATCATATAAGTTTCAGGCTATCGTATCCTGAATGATTAATTTTCGAAGGCGGGTTACTAAATCAGCAATAAGCTTTGAAATTAATCGTCCCAAAAATGTATTTTGAACAATGCATGACGTATAAATTATGTAAATTACAGGTTAAGGTATCCTTAGTGATTATTTCTGTCATGGTTACTAGAAGAACAGCATGACTCGAAATTATCGAGTCCTAAAAATGTATTTAGAACAATGTATAACGAGATCATTAATAAAATCAGCTGCTTTAAGGGAACGAAGATTAGATTGATAAATACCACTTTAGGTATACTTAACGATTAGTTTTGGAAAGGTTACTAAAAGACCAATTTGCCTCGAATTATGTCGACCTTGAAATGTGTTTTGAACTGTGTATCCTTAAAGAAACCAGCTGTATTAAAGGATCGAAAGTTAGCTGGATAAATATATCTTATAAAATCAATTCATTTTCAGGATAAGGTATCCACATTGCTTAATTCTGGAAGGGTCACTTAAATAATAATATGCCTCGTATTATAGGGAAACGCTATGATCAGAATACTATACCTTTTTAACTATATTCAGATAGAAGATTTTAAATTTTATTTTGATAACATTATAAAAAAACTATGTTACGTTTTCACTTATTTAGAAAAAAAGCTTGACATATTGTCGATAACTATCTATTTGCCATGTCTTTTCTGAGTATAGTAAAAACAATTGTTTGATTACTGTCATTGAAATTTATTTCTAAAGCCTAATAGGTTCCAGAGAAATGATTCATACACTATTCTGTTAGTTTAATTTTAATTTTCTCTACACATACCCACCAACAACAATATCTTTGAACATCCTTAAACATGCCAGGTACCAAGAAACTGCTTCATACAGTATTCAGTTTGGTTAGTAACGCTGTTATCAAAATATTATACCTTTTTAATTATTTTTAGATATAAGATTATAATTTTTATTTTTATAAATTGAAAGAAAAGTAGTGCTACCTGTTTTGGTTATTTAGGAAATTCGTTTGACATATTTTCGAAAACTATCTAGTTAGAATGCCTTTTCTGAGTATTGTAATAGTACATTTCGACACGGGTGTGGAAGGTGATTATTTAGCTCGTGTGACGTTTTTTACACAAGCCAAGCGAGTGAGAAAAGTCACATGAGGTAAAAATCTTCTTACGCACCAGTTTCGTTATTACTAAAGCCTAAAAGGTTTCTCAGAAGTGATTAAAACACTGTTCAATTAGGTTAATTTTTATTGTCTCTACGCATGCCTACCAACAACAATATTTTTGGACATTGCTAAAACCTACCGGGTACCAAAAAACTGCTTCAAACAGTATTCGGTATCGTTAGTAATGCTTTGATCAGAGTGCTATAACTGTTTAATTATTTTTCGATTGAAAATTTTAAGTTTTATTTCGATAAAATTAAAAAATAAACACTTACACCTTTTTTCGGTTATTTAGGAAATAAACTTGACAGATTGTCGGAAACTATCAAGTTACAATGCATTTACTGAGAATACTAGTAATAATTATTTGCTTTAATGTCATTTAAATCTATTTCTAAAGCCTAATAGATTCTAGGGAAGTGATTCATACAGTGTTCGAGTAGGTTTATTTGGTTTTCTCTACATATTCATATCAACAATATTTTTGGACTTTGCTGAAAGCTACCAGGTGCCAGTGTGCTGATTCATACAGTCTTTAATTCGGTTAGTAACGCTATGATCAGAATAATATAACTATTTAATTATTTTTAGATAGAAGATTTCAAGTTTTATTTTGATAAAATTAAAAAATCAACACTTGGCCGTATTTTTGGTTACTCAGGAAATAAGCTTAACACTTTGTCGGAAACTATCTA
Organism: Gastracanthus pulcherrimus; assembly: GCA_949152435.1. NCBI lineage: Eukaryota > Metazoa > Arthropoda > Insecta > Hymenoptera > Pteromalidae > Gastracanthus > Gastracanthus pulcherrimus. The sequence continues at coordinate 171,417,737 of OX424572.1, read as the reverse complement.
GTTACAATGTCCGTTCTGAGAATATTGAAAACAGTTGTTTGCCTTACTATCATTCTAATCTATTTCTAAAACCAACTAGGTTCCAGAGAAATTCTTTATACACTGTTCCAATAGGTTAATGTAGATTTTCTCTGACGTGAATACTTAAGGAGGTTCACCAGTTGACAGTAAAATTAGAAAGTTAATTTTGGAAAAATTCATCATTAATAGCAGTATATATAATAAATTTATAGTAAAATGATCTCTGACTTTGTTAATCAAACTAACGTAAACCAACTTCTATTCTCAATCAAACTGGCTGGCAATTCCTTGAAGCAAAGAAACCCACCTCTTTTCCTCCAAGAACCGTCACCAGATATATCCAGTCCAGGGTTGGTACTTAGCGCAGCAACAATTTATTTTCTTACAATAGCACTCATGGACTCTTCTAAAATAATTTAACAAGCCTAACTATTACAAGCATTCTTACCTTATCATTAAATTAATTAAAAATACAAGAAATATATTATTGGAAAATAAGTCAAAATGATTATAAAAAAGATATTAATATTTATTTTAGATATATATATAGTCAATTTAAATTAATTACAAAACTGTTCTTAACACTTACACGCACACAGTAATATTAAAGTCTTTGGTTACTGAATTTGTTAGCCCTTTGTTAATGAATTTAACTAACGGCACAAATGCCCGACGCCCTCGTAAATTCAAACGCTCTCTCTTCGGCACAACTGCCCTTCGCGATCTCTCGAACGGTTCTCTTTTGTTCGTGCGATCCCGCTCGCTCTCTCTTCGCGTTGCCAACTTAACTCTGACTATTACTCACATTCACACTTACGAATGAACACACTTTTCATATGAACACACTTTACTTTAGAATAAAACAAAATATGAATATATAGAATAAAATATGAATCTAATACTCGGCCATCCTAGCTATAGCTTGGACCCCAAGCTACTTTTATCACAGTTACATTTGGAAGTCGTTAAACTTTTGCGGAAGTTTACGGTTTCGCGTACCTCTGCATTGAACAGGTTGCTCGTCTTCAGGCTTACTAACTAACATAGCTGGTTGTACAGCATCCGGAATAATTGTGCTTTTATTTACGCTCTGATTGTCGCTAATAAAATCGGATAAGTCGATCTCTTCATCCACAAAACCCCGCCACAATTTAAGCTGACTAACATGAGCTGTTGTAGCTACCTTTGACTCACCTTTCGCGCTTAGGTGTTGAACACAGTAAGTGTCTGACGGTAATACTTTCGTAATTACAAGTGGTCCCTTATATCTAGGTTGAAGTTTCGTAGACTCCCCTGTCCCAATCGGGTTTGAATTTATAAAAACAATATCTCCCACTGCATATTTAACGTTTTTAACTCTAGCTTGATTTTATCTCTTTTTGGCTGCTAGCTGTTCTACCTCAATATTATACAATGCATCGCGCCTAACATCCTCTGGTAATTGATACTTCTCCGAGTTTATCGTAAGTTCTCGACTAAACCCTTCTTTAAGAGGATGTCGGAGCTAAAATCATGTTTTTTCTTTTAGTGATTACTTTTGAAGAATAGAATGCATGGGAAAATCAAAAGGAGAGCTGCGTAGTGCTCTGTATAATAAAGCTTTTGCATGCAAGATAAAGTTGATCTGTTAAGTTATTTTTCTAATTAATTTGAAATACGATAGGTTGGTTACGCATGGAAACCTAACCTCAAAATTTTAATCCTACCAAACTTTTGCAAATAACTTTTTATAACGTTATTTTACAGTAAAATTCGGAGCAGACCCGTGTAGTGCTTACTATAATTAACCGACCTGTACAAGATAAAGTTAATCAGACTTGTAGTTTTTACATATGATTAGAAATACAAAATAGGTCGGACAGCAAAAAGGGGGGGGGGGGGGGGCTCCGACATCCCCTTAAGTCTCGGAATGTAACTGTAAAGTATTTCAAATGAAGTGCGACCTGTAGTCTTACTAATCGAACTGTTAAGATCGCGCTCCAACTTATCTAACTGCTTATCTCAAGTACTTTCTTCCCCGTTAATTAAGTTAGATTGCAATGCAGGTAAAATTGTTTGATTAAGTCGTTCTACCTGTCCGTTCGCTTGCGCATGTCGACTCGAATTTAGAGTATGTTTAATACTATTTTCGATACAAAAATCTTTAAATTTCGCCGATGTAAATGTTGTTCCAGGATCAGTTATAAATCGTTCGGGTGCACCAAACCTTTCAAATAACTTTTCTACATTACGCACAGTTATCGATGCCTTGACATCTTTTATAGCATATAGTTGAGCAAACTTTGTAAGATTGCAGACAGCTGCAAGTACATACTTATTTTTCCGTGTTGAAGTGACAAATGGACCAAGATGATCTAAATGTACTATCTCGAAATGTCGTTTTCCCACTGGAATCGGATGTAATTTTCCGCTCTGTTTTCCTACCTCGTTTTTAGCTAACAAACATTTAATACATGATGCGATGTGTTACCTAACATATCGACGCATTCCCGGAAAATAGTAAAAATTACGAATCCTCGCTATAGTACGATCAATTCCAAAATGACTACATATATCATGATTTTTATCACAACCGCCTTTCTCATTGCACTTGGTACGACATACAATTCTTTGTCTGTTTGATTGCGTTTATATAAAACACCGTTTCTCAAAATATAATTACATACCTCCCCCTTCTCTCTACGAGATCGTTCACGATCTGGTTTTTCCAAAATATCAATTTTCCTAGCCAACAATTCATCGCTACGCTGATATATGAGTATCTCATCTTCGTGTACTGACAAATTGAACATAGAAGCAGAAGTAAAAAATTCATCGGCTTGTTCTACCGGAGCTCGAGAAAGTGCATCTACATGCTACATTAGCACGCCCTTGCGGTGATGAATTTCATAATCATATTCCTCAATGAATCCTAACCACCGCACGAGTTGAGGATTTTTGGTTTTTAAAGAGTTAACATATACTAAAGCTTGACAATCTGTATATACCTTAAACGGAATCTCTATTAACCAAGGTCTCAATCTCTCCATGGCCCATAGAACTGCTAAAAACTCTAATTTACTGGAGTGATAATTTTGCTCTACTTCAGATGTTCTTCTACTAATAGCATAAACTAAATGTAATTCATTTCTCTCATTTAATTGCATGAGCATTGCTCCAAGACCATCTGATGACGCATCTGTATGTAATTCTGTACGATCGGCTCTAGGATTGAAATGAGCTAAAACAGGTTTACTTGCTAATTTTTCTTTTATTTCACGAAAAGCTATCTCCTGTGTTTCACCCCACTCAAATTTTAAATCTTTCTTTAACAGATCAATAATAGTAGACATTATTTTCGCGAATCCTGGAATGAAACGTCGAAAAAAACTAGCCACTCTGTGAAAACGTCGCGATTCGTGTATATTACGTGGAGCAGTTAAATCTAAAATGGCTTTGACTTTTCTTTCGCTGGGACCGATGCTATTTTTACCAATAATAAGCCCTAGAAAATTTACTTCTTCAAGTCCGAACTTACATTTTTTAAGTTTAAAGTAAGACCTGCATCTTTTAAAAGACGTAAAACTAACTCTAATTTTTCAAAAAATTCATCCCAGATTTTCGCATGTAACAAAAAATCATAAAAAATCTAAGCATTAATTTATTCTCATAATTACCGAAAACCTTTTTTAAAAGTTTTGCAAAATAAAAAGGTGCGTTCATCAAACCTAGCATTGCGCGCTCAAACTGACCCGTATCATCAGGCGATATAAAAACGGTTTTTTCTTTGACCCGCTCCGTTAATGGAATTTGTAAGTAGCCATGAGCTAAATCTAAAACTGCAAATTTTTACTTCCATACAATTCTTCTAATCCGTCATCCATATTTGAGAGAGAAAAATTCATACGCACGGTTTGTTTATTTAATCTACAATAATCTACAACTAACCTATGTAAACCATCCGATTTTTGTACTAAAAATCACGAATTTGCATACGCCGAATTCGTATCTTTTACAATACCTGTTCGCTTCCAATCATCGACAATATTTTTCATAATCGCGCGCTGTGTGGCACTCGCCTTATATGGCTTACAATAAACTGGCTCACTGCCTGGTTTTTCCTCAATATGCATAAACTACTTTTCTGAATAACCGATCTCATACTCATTCATAGCTAAACTTTCACGATTCTTATTTAATAAAAATATCAATGTATTTTTCTGCTCATCATTTATTGACGAGGACAAATATACATCTTTCTCAGTAACCGAATCTGTACGCCGTCGCATTTCAGCAATGTTTCCTTTTCTAGCTAACATACACTTACCAAGCGCATTATTTTTAGTCACGGTTACTTTACGATCGCTCACATTCTCTATTGGTAAGGAGAGCTCGTTGTTTCCTACTTTAACACTAACAAAATTAATACTCGCACGCGGAATACTAACTAATTCGTTAACGTTTAATTGTAGTTGAGCGGTTTTTGGCATTTCTATCACCGGATTAACGCTAAATACAAAGTTTTCGCGATTACTGTAAATTAATTTATTATCTACTTTATAATATGCTACATGAGGTAATTCAGTAAAATTACGCCCAATTATAACGTCATACGGTTGAACGTCATCAGGCACGACTCTAAAAGTAACGCTCTCGGCTGAGCAATCATCAACAGTTAATTTTTATTTAATTATACCGTTTTATTTGACTAAGAGGACAAAACTTAGGCACATAATAAGTAAAAGGCATCTTGATTTTACCATATATCCGTACATCATTTTAAAGATACTGTTACCTAACATATCCGAAAAAGCTTTGCAAATAAAGTGGATCTATCTTGGGCGACTTTTAATATAATAGATAACAAATTTTTTAAATATACATAATTTTACAAAAATTCATTTAATAATGTGAAGAGATTTTTAACGATGTCCCGAGACATCGACTAACCTCCTTAAATAAAATAAGAAAAAAAATAAGAACAGCAAAATTAATAAATATGAAAAGATTAATAGAAATAATATTATAAATACCAAACAATAAATTAGTGTTACATCTATTCATCTATTTTATATTATTCTTTAAAAAAGACTATAATGCTTAAAAAAGTAACATAACTATTAAAATTACAAATTATAAAACTATAGATCAATTAACAACTCTTTATTACATTAAAATTAAAAGATAATTGTATAAAAAAAAACATTAGCACTTTAGGTATTTCACTGGATAATCGATTTTCTCATTAAAATGTTTTAATACTTTTATTACTTGGCAACTTAAGTGTATTTTAGACAAGATTAAAATACTGATCTCCCTTAGGGTATTCAAAAAGTTGCGATATTCTGCTTCAAGTTTCAATCTTTAATATGGGATCCATATTCTGAGCTCTCACAAAAGCAAACACTTTAGAAGTAATATATAAAAAGCTAAAAAGAGTAAGCAGTACTTTTTTTTAAAAGATATAGCTATCTAAAGCTATGCTCTATAATGTTATTAATATACCTATATCGTGTTATGGTGTATGCAAAAGTTAATGCTGTACTTCGGTTGTTGGTGTTATTTCATCAATTTTACATTCTCTATTAATATGTATCAATGCTTTACACTGTAAATTGAAGTCTTTTTACTATAAATATTGACATTTCATGATGAGTTTTTCGAGAATTAACTTTCTAATCTTACTGTCAATTGGTGAATCTCCTTAAGTATTTATACAATTTGAAGTAAATACAAATTATTTTTAAAGTATTCAATTTATAGTGACTTTCTGGCCCTCTAGCTAAAGGCTAATATTGAGAAAAAATCTAAGAAACAAGCTCTGATATGAATAATATCTATTACTTCAAGTACTAAACAGCACCATGTCTAATAATCATAGAATATTTTATGCTCAGATGACAGGTGTATGATATTTACCAAAAAATACGTAAAGAAATTAAATCATAATTTTTTACCTATTATGTTTCACAAAGTGTAAAAAGATAAGCAAAACAGAAAGTTAAAACAAAATGTTTGATAATGAAACAATAGTATAAATATATTAATGACAATCATTGTAATGTATTAATTAAAATTATTACTATTTTCACTTAAACTTAAAATTGTACACGAGCAAATCTCACAAACCTTTTACTTTTCGGAAGTCGGTACAGTCAAATTTCTAAAGGCTGTTATTCAGGTGCCAGAAACGGCACATAACTGTACCTGGGCTCAAACTGTGTGTTCTGTAGTCAAAAAATACATCCTGATATTCTTATTAGAGTGCTTTGAACGCTGCAGTCGAGGTTTGCATAACACTACAAACTGAGTTTCGTTTTTACATAAATATTGCATGAAAAAAGCTAAAGTTTATCATTCTTATAGAAATATTAACTGCACCATTTCATGAACTGTTATTAAAAAGCCAGCAATCGATTGTTGGATTTGAAATGAAGATTTTAAGACCAGATAGAGTCATATATGTGCTTATTCAGAAACCTGAGTATCAAGTTTTGGAATACTCACACTTCGTAATACATAAAAGCTGAGATTTCTGAGCTTCCAAAAAAGGCGCATGACTCTATTTGGTAGTGTTATACAAATATTGACTGCAACGTTCAAAGCACTCTAATAAAAATATCAGGAGGTATTTTTTTGCTACAAAACACACAATTTGAGTCTAGGTAGAGTTATATGACTTTTCAGGAATCCGAGTAACAACCTTTAGAAATTTGACTGTACCGATTTCCGAAAAATAAAAGGTTTGTGAGATTTGATCATATATCCTTTCGATATTGTGAATTATAATATAAATTATTAATTTATGTAAGATACTGTTATACCTTCATTGAAGTAAAGTTGCAATTTTAAAATAATGAACTGAATTTTGACGTCTTAAAAAAAGGATATAATACTTAAATAGTAATATAAATAAATGCATTGATTAATGTTATATCAATCAACAACTCCTTAATATGTTAAAATTTTAAAATTTAAAAGATAATTATACAGAAACATTAACAGTTAAGTATTTATTTCGGTTGTTGTCTTTTAAATTCAAGTGTATTTATTATATATATTGGCTATTTAATATGTGGCATGTAAAATGCCACAATGAAAGAGTAAACAGAGAAGTAAGGTGAGGTTATATTGGGCAGGTAGGGTTAGTATTGGGTAGATTACACAGGTTTACAAAATAAAAAAAGTTGAGGACTATTTGACCGGACCACATCACTCTTATGTATTTCGATACGCTGAATACGAATCCGAGGCCCGTTAACCTCTATCACGTCAAGTTCAAGGTCATTTGAAGGTCGAATGTGTTTATTGCAACGAAAATGAAAATCTGATCACGGATTCGGGAAGGGCGGTAAATTTTACGTTCAAATACATATTTTTTATTTTTTTCAACATGACGCTTGGAGGTCACCTGAAAGTCAAACAAGTGATAGATAGGCCAAATTTCCTTTCGATTCTTTTGAACCGGCATTTCAGATGTCCTATATGCTTCAATCATATACAATCATATATTTTTGTACCCATAGTGCAAACATGGGATACATTTATACCCATCGAGTTATGGTCAAGGTCATTTCAAGGTCATTTCGTTCATTTTGCAAAAAAGAAATATAACCTTGAAACGTGAAACCTTATTTCCTCAACCTTCAAGCCCTGTAACACCTGCACGGCTATGAGTCCAGACCTTTACTTCCGAATTTCTTAGTCCTCGAGCACGTAACCTTTCTACGCTATAGTCCCGACCCTCTTAACCCCGAATTCCTGAACCCTCGAGCACGTAACCTTTCTACGCTGTAACCCCGACCCATTCACCCCAATTTTCTCAACCTTATAGCACATAATCCTGGCACAATGTCACCCAGATCTCCCACACTCTAATTTCCTTAACCCCCGAGAACAAAAAACCCTGCCACGCTGTAACTACGACCCCCACGCCTCAATTTCCGTAACCCTCATGCCTGGAACCTTGCTATTCTGTAACCCCTACATCCCAAATCGCTTAAACCACCTACCCGGAACCTCAAAACACTATAACCCCCATCCCCCACACCCCAGTTTCCTTAACCCTTGAGTCCAGAACCTTGCTACTTTATAACTCCTGCACTCCAAATTCCTTAGTCCTCTATACCGGAACTCTGCTACTCTACATCCCCGATCTGAAATCCCTAATACTCTAAAACCCCGATCCGAAGAAAAATAGTTGGATATCCCGTGCAGCATCGCTTCTGTCCAACAGTCCTTCTCAGGATAATTGGATATCCCGTGCAGCATCGGTTCTCTCCAACAGTCCTTCTCAGGATAGTTGGATATCCCGTGCAGCATCGGTTCTCTCCAACAGTCCTTCTCAGGATAGTTGGATATCCCGTGCAGCATCGGTTCTCTCCAACAGTCCTTTTCAGGATATTTGTTTATCCCGTGCAGCATCGGTTCCCTCCAACAGTCCTTAGGATAGTTGGATATCCGGTGCAGCAGCTCTTATTTCAGTGGTTACTGAGTTGTTTCTTCCAAAATAAAACTTGATTTATCATCTATTATAAAAATGGACCAATGCTCAAAAAATTTCTGTGTTATGTGCGGAAAATATAATATCACTAAAAACCTTATTTCTTTTTCTGGAAAAATTCGAGAGACTTACGTAGAGTGTTTTAACATCACTGATATTGTTTTGAATCAATCATGGGTCCCGAAACTCATCTGTCGAGTTTGTGATTCGCGTTTAAGACGTTGGAAAAGTGGAACGCGACGAATGTTTTTCTCTTCGCCTATGATTTGGCGTGCACCTCAAAATCACGTCAGTGATTGCTATTCCTGTATAAACATCAAATTCGGAATCAATTCAAAAACCAGTAAATCATTAGTTTACAAAACAACTTCGTCCGTTACAATGCCAATTTTAGTAAGTGATACCAGTCATGATAACGTTGAAGCAATGGAAATCGATGTAAGTGACGAAATCCTTCCAGAATCCTACAGTAACACGGGTGATGAAAATGAAAAAGGAGATAAAGAAGAGGACGATGTCGAAGAAGATGATGAATTAGATGGCGAAGACAGTAACGAAGAAGATGACGACGAAATTGATTCTGATTTCAGTACAATAGGTTACTCTAAAACCCCTTCAAAGTTTGATCAGAGTGAACTCAACGATTTGGTAATAGATTTAGGGCTATCTAAGGCGCAATCTGAACTACTAGCATCACGACTTAAAGAGAAAGGATGCGTGCATAGGAAAACAAATGTAACATTCTATAGAAACAGAGATAAGCCTTTTCGAAAATACTTCATTCAAGATGATTCTTTGGTATATTGCGATGATATAGATGGGTTGTTTAGCGAATTCGGAGTTGAACATGATCCTAAAGAATGGCGGTTATTCATCGATTCTTCTAAAAGAAGCCTCAAAGCTGTGTTACTGAACAATGGAAATAAACTAGCCTCTGTTCCATTGGCTCACTCAACGACAATGGATGAAAATTATGTAAATATGGAACTTTTACTTAATAAAATAAATTACGGGACATATCAATGGAAAATCTGCACGGATTTGAAAGTTGTCACAATCGTTTTGGGACAACAAAGTGGTTTTACAAAATTCCCATGTTTTCTATGTGAATGGGATAGCAGAGCTCGTGACGATCATTACAGGAAAAAGGAGTGGCCGGCAAGGAATAACTTTGTTCTAGGGCAGAAGAATATTATAAATGATAAGTTGGTAGATCCGGCTAATATAATACTGCCTCCTCTTCATATAAAATTAGGCTTAATCAAACAGCTAGTGAAGGCTTTGAAGAATACAAATAGTACAGCCTTTCAATATCTCCTTGTGAGGTTCCCAAAGTTATCAGAAGCAAAAATTAAGGAAGGAGTTTTTGATGGACCTCAAACAAGAGAATTGATTAAAGATCTAGAATTCCCGAAGAAAATGTCGGTGGTTGAACAGAAAGCTTGGCAAAGCTTTGTCGACGTTTGCACAAAATTTTTAGGCAACAACAAAGATCTAAATTATAAACAAGTAGTTAGGGACTTGGTCGTCAACTACAAAGCTCTTGGATGCCTGATGAGTCTAAAGCTCCACTTTTTAGATTCTCATTTCGACAAATTTCCAGAAAATCTTGGAGATTATAGTGAAGAGCAAGGTGAAAGATTTCACCAAGATATTAAAGAAATGGAAAGACGTTACCAAGGATTTTGGGATGTCAATATGATGTCGGATTACTGCTGGAATCTCAAGAGGGATACCGTAGTCAAACTCAAAAGAAAAGCGCTGAAAAGAACATTTCATGAAACATGCAGACCGCACATAAAAGTGCGCTTACATTAAAGAGTGATACATTTATTACCAGAAATTTTCCTATGTTTTTCTCAAATTTACCTCTAAATGACTTTGGAAAGTTTAATGATCTTGAATTGTGATTCAAAGACATTGAGACCGTTACGAACCGTCTGATACGATTGAAAATATAGGGCTTACTTTTTCACAAGGGAAAGAATCATTAGCCTACCTACTGCACATCGAGTAGCCAGGCGTCTAAGCAGGACTGTTGGATCCTTACTGAGGAGTCCAATCCAACAGTCTTGGACGGGACTAGAGGGTTAAGGAAATCCAGATTAAAAGTCTAGGGTTACAGTTTCGCAGTTTACAGGGCTCGAGGAATAACGAAAGTGGGGTGCGGTGGTTCGGGTTTACAGCGTGGTAGGGTTTTGTTCTTGGGGGTTAAGGAAATTAGGGTGTGGGGGATCGAGTTGACATTGTGCCAGGATTATGTGCTATAAGGTAGAGAAAATTGGGGTGAATGGGTCGGGGTTACAGCGTAGAAAGGTTACGTGCTCGAGGGTTCAGGAATTCGGGGTTAAGAGGGTCGGGACTATAGCGTAGAAAGGTTACGTGCTCGAGGACTAAGAAATTCGGAAGTAAAGGTCTGGACTCATAGCCGTGCAGGTGTTACAGGGCTTGAAGGTTGAGGAAATAAGGTTTCACGTTTCAAGGTTATATTTCTTTTTTGCAAAGCCTTCACTAGCTGTTTGATTAAGCCTAATTTTATATGAAGAGGAGGCAGTATTATATTAGCCGGATCTACCAACTTATCATTTATAATATTCTTCTGCCCTAGAACAAAGTTATTCCTTGCCGGCCACTCCTTTTTCCTGTAATGATCGTCACGAGCTCTGCTATCCCATTCACATAGAAAACATGGGAATTTTGTAAAACCACTTTGTTGTCCCAAAACGATTGTGACAACTTTCAAATCCGTGCAGATTTTCCATTGATATGTCCCGTAATTTATTTTATTAAGTAAAAGTTCCATATTTACATAATTTTCATCCATTGTCGTTGAGTGAGCCAATGGAACAGAGGCTAGTTTATTTCCATTGTTCAGTAACACAGCTTTGAGGCTTCTTTTAGAAGAATCGATGAATAACCGCCATTCTTTAGGATCATGTTCAACTCCGAATTCGCTAAACAACCCATCTATATCATCGCAATATACCAAAGAATCATCTTGAATGAAGTATTTTCGAAAAGGCTTATCTCTGTTTCTATAGAATGTTACATTTGTTTTCCTATGCACGCATCCTTTCTCTTTAAGTCGTGATGCTAGTAGTTCAGATTGCGCCTTAGATAGCCCTAAATCTATTACCAAATCGTTGAGTTCACTCTGATCAAACTTTGAAGGGGTTTTAGAGTAACCTATTGTACTGAAATCAGAATCAATTTCGTCGTCATCTTCTTCGTTACTGTCTTCGCCATCTAATTCATCATCTTCTTCGACATCGTCCTCTTCTTTATCTCCTTTTTCATTTTCATCACCCGTGTTACTGTAGGATTCTGGAAGGATTTCGTCACTTACATCGATTTCCATTGCTTCAACGTTATCATGACTGGTATCACTTACTAAAATTGGCATTGTAACGGACGAAGTTGTTTTGTAAACTAATGATTTACTGGTTTTTGAATTGATTCCGAATTTGATGTTTATACAGGAATAGCAATCACTGACGTGATTTTGAGGTGCACGCCAAATCATAGGCGAAGAGAAAAACATTCGTCGCGTTCCACTTTTCCAACGTCTTAAACGCGAATCACAAACTCGACAGATGAGTTTCGGGACCCATGATTGATTCAAAACAATATCAGTGATGTTAAAACACTCTACGTAAGTCTCTCGAATTTTTCCAGAAAAAGAAATAAGGTTTTTAGTGATATTATATTTTCCGCACATAACACAGAAATTTTTTGAGCATTGGTCCATTTTTATAATAGATGATAAATCAAGTTTTATTTTGGAAGAAACAACTCAGTAACCACTGAAATAAGAGCTGCTGCACCGGATATCCAACTATCCTAAGGACTGTTGGAGGGAACCGATGCTGCACGGGATAAACAAATATCCTGAAAAGGACTGTTGGAGAGAACCGATGCTGCACGGGATATCCAACTATCCTGAGAAGGACTGTTGGAGAGAACCGATGCTGCACGGGATATCCAACTATCCTGAGAAGGACTGTTGGAGAGAACCGATGCTGCACGGGATATCCAATTATCCTGAGAAGGACTGTTGGACAGAAGCGATGCTGCACGGGATATCCAACTATTTTTCTTCGGATCGGGGTTTTAGAGTATTAGGGATTTCAGATCGGGGATGTAGAGTAGCAGAGTTCCGGTATAGAGGACTAAGGAATTTGGAGTGCAGGAGTTATAAAGTAGCAAGGTTCTGGACTCAAGGGTTAAGGAAACTGGGGTGTGGGGGATGGGGGTTATAGTGTTTTGAGGTTCCGGGTAGGTGGTTTAAGCGATTTGGGATGTAGGGGTTACAGAATAGCAAGGTTCCAGGCATGAGGGTTACGGAAATTGAGGCGTGGGGGTCGTAGTTACAGCGTGGCAGGGTTTTTTGTTCTCGGGGGTTAAGGAAATTAGAGTGTGGGAGATCTGGGTGACATTGTGCCAGGATTATGTGCTATAAGGTTGAGAAAATTGGGGTGAATGGGTCGGGGTTACAGCGTAGAAAGGTTACGTGCTCGAGGGTTCAGGAATTCGGGGTTAAGAGGGTCGGGACTATAGCGTAGAAAGGTTACGTGCTCGAGGACTAAGAAATTCGGAAGTAAAGGTCTGGACTCATAGCCGTGCAGGTGTTACAGGGCTTGAAGGTTGAGGAAATAAGGTTTCACGTTTCAAGGTTATATTTCTTTTTTGCAAAATGAACGAAATGACCTTGAAATGACCTTGACCATAACTCGATGGGTATAAATGTATCCCATGTTTGCACTATGGGTACAAAAATATATGATTGTATATGATTGAAGCATATAGGACATCTGAAATGCCGGTTCAAAAGAATCGAAAGGAAATTTGGCCTATCTATCACTTGTTTGACTTTCAGGTGACCTCCAAGCGTCATGTTGAAAAAAATAAAAAATATGTATTTGAACGTAAAATTTACCGCCCTTCCCGAATCCGTGGTCAGATTTTCATTTTCGTTGCAATAAACACATTCGACCTTCAAATAACCTTGAATTTGACGTGATAGAGGTTAACGGGCCTCAGATTCGTATGCAGCGTATCGAAATACATAAGAGTGATGTGGTCCGGTCAAATAGTCCTCAACTTTTTTTATTTTGTAAACCTGTGTTATTAATGTCAATTAGGAGGGATAAACAAACTCCGGGCGGAATCACGCACGCACCAAAACACCGAACGCACGCTATTTTAAATTGCTAATTTTTTCATTAAGATAATAAACCGCGAATATTATTTATGTTTCACTGGAGGAGATTGACGGCTCAACACCACACACAAACACCACCAGCACAGACACACCACAAAAGCAGCAGCAGATGTAGCAAACACCTCCAGACAAGCTGAGCAGCACAAGGAAGCGGCGACTCCGGAGAAGAGGTCGAGGCCGATATTTGTTTCAGGTAGCAGCCGCCCTAGAAAGAGAGAAACTGGAGACGACACGAGCGGCCGCGAGCCGCGGGGCCGAGGCAGCAGCAGCAGTACAGCAGCAGTAACACAGCAGCGGCAGCACGGCGGCAGCAGAAGAAACGTACTCACACACACATACACACTCGCGTACGCGGAGACCCGAGAGAGAGCGATCGGAGCGCGAGGAGGCTCAACGGCGTCATTCGTAAGGACAACGACGGGAGCAGATGATGAGGAGGCGGGCGCGTGTCATGCGAATAGAACCGAGCGGGGAGAGTAGAGGGAGAGCCGAGCGGCAAGAGAGAGACGGAGGACGAAGTATCAAATAAGATGAGAAGAGAGGCGCGCGCACGGAGAAGGGAGCAAGGCGCGTTTACAATGAACGCGTCGCGCTCCGTCCGTTCGCATGTAATAAATATCGAGTAATGGGATGAGTATCGGAGAAGCGTGCAGTATAGAGGGCGCTATTAATATTTTAAATTCGCGTGTCCCCGGGGCGAACTGCATGACGGGTAAAACTAGAGCAGTAACTAACCTCCGGTTACTACTCTAGTAAAAATCGAGTTTAGGGCCTATGCCCATAGGTGTTAGAAAAGGAGAAAAGATTGAGTAAGGCAGAATAGAGGGAGCTAGGGTATAAGGACGCCACGAGGAGAGGACTCGAGTCCTTCCGCCCTGCCCATTCCGCCCGGAGCCTTCGCCGCAGACAGTCGTGTCACATTATTCCATTACCACAAGAAACTTAGCTGTCCGCGTGGAGAAAAGGAAGCTTGTCCGAGTAGTACTAGGATTCTCTGATATAGATAGTTCGTAACGTGAGTACTTATTGGTCGGCCGTTATTTGCCCACAAAGCGCCCGACATTAAGATTCAAGAGAGATTGTAATTTTGCCTTGAAAAATTACTTGGTGAGATCCTTCCGTACATATTCATTTGTTTCAGTGCCGTCGAGATTTGGGAGACTTGGTGGAGAGTCGGAGCTACAGTTGTGTGTGTTCACCGCCGAATATTTTTTGTTGTTTTAGGTCGAGAGTTCCCGAGTTCGAGACAATTTTATTATTTACAGGTGGTAGAAAATACCGGCAACGCGGTCGGCACTTGGTGCGTGCTAGTAAAGGCGGGAGCGGCCATTGGACCGCCCACGTGCAACCATAGTCCTTTAGCGAAGTAGTTAAAAGCGGGAAATAAGTAGAGTCGTGGTGATTAGCGGGAATTAACGTAGTAAATTTTGGGGTTTTATAATTATTATAGAAAATTCGCGGTTTATTATCTTAATGAAAAAATTAGCAATTTAAAATAGCGTGCGTTCGGTGTTTTGGTGCGTGCGTGATTCCGTCCGGAGTTTGTTTATCCCTCCTAATTGACATTAATAAACTACCCAATACTAACCCTACCTTCCTATTATAATCTCACCTTACTTCTCTGTTTACTCTTTCATTGTGGCATTTTACATGCCACAAATACTCCCCTCCTAAACCGGAGATCACTCCAACGGAGTGGATCTCTGGTTTAAATTATTTTAAACGCCGAGAGATATCTCTCTCTCGAAGGAATCACGCCCACAAAGCCTCCGACACCGAACGCTCGCTTGTTTATTGTACAATTCCATCCGCCACCAACATTACATAACGATAGGTAATATGAAATAATTGAACACAACATTATATGGTGGAGTGGTGTATATTTTTCTTAATAACCAACCGTTATTACCGCCTTCTCCTTACATCCATAACTTGATGACCCCCCCCCCCCCCCCACTACTCGATTCATCATGGATAGCCAATTATTCGCGAGGTTTGCCCATCCACTCCCGGAGGAGTAGGTCTTGTGTGTCCACCAGGAGGTGGGCAATCCTCCTCACGAACTCCATCAGCCCTTCCGTTGGGGACGTCCCCATTTGAAGTCGTCTGCCTCTAGGTGTCGCCTGGGGTTGTACCTGCGCCTCTTCCCATTGGGACCTCTCAACCGGGGCAGATCGCTGAGGGTGGCAGGAGCCGGTGGTGGAATTGGGGATGGCGGTGGGGCCATCTCCTCACGATCCCACTCCATCAGCTCATCTCCCCAAGGCTCGATTTCAAGATAATCTACTCCTGAAATCAAATCCTCAACTGGCACCCCTAACTCGATCCGACTCGCCCTCTCGCTGTCTATTACCCCGATCTTACCTTCGGGGTCTTCTCGCCTTGTTAGCCGGGTCTCCTCCCCTAAACTCGATACAGTTGACGGTGGTCCTCCGACGAGCTCTGCGCTTGTGACCTCCGCTACCCGGGGTCGGGGGCGAGGGGGAATCGCCCCTTGAGGATGGGAGCGGATTGGTTCCACCGTCACCCGGGGTATCCGGGGCAGCGTGGCCAGGGCAGCCCGTCGGGCCTCTCTGGTCTCCGGGTCCGATTCCTCCGGAGAGTCCATGTAAAACAAGAGGCTCTCCGGAGTTGGCCCGATCGCAGTTGGCGCAGAAGGGGGGAGGCACCGGGCGATGGCGGCCCGGACCATATCTGTATCTGGACGACCGGAACGGTCGGTTGCCTCCCCGTCTCCGCGGGGTCGTTCTAGGGAGTTTCCCCGAGAATCAGCCAAAGGGAATATATTCCCCAGAGCGGCTGCACTCACAGCCAACTCTAAACCCTCCGGGGGAAAGCTCCCTTGGCTTTCTCTCGGGGACTGGTTCCTCGGGGTTCCCTCCTCCTCTCCAACTCCGCGGTCAACAGAGCCAGCTTCTTCCGGTCCCCCCTCCCTCCGCATTTCCTCCTCCTGGATGGCCGCCAATTCATCAGCATAGCTAGGTCGGGGCTCGATCCTTACGAAGGGCGGAGGAATGAACCCTCCGTCCGGACGATGGCGGGGGCTAGCCTCCCGGGATGATGAACGGCGACTGCGGACTTCGGTCTCGACATCTGAAACAAATTAAACTCAACCACTATTCCTCATGTTTAACTACGGTACCAGGACAACACAATTGACAATACTTCTCTTTAACTCGACGACGTTCCTGAAATACACTCGCGACATGTACCCCACAAGACACGATGCCGGAGGGAATACCAGTTTCGGGAATAGGAAAATTACCCTCTCGCTCTCCCCTTCCCCTCTTTCCGGGTGTAATTCTGTCTTCCCGTGACTCGATAATTACCCCCCCGGGCCCTCATACCACGACGCCCCTCTATCACGATCGGTATTTCTTCGTACTACCCACTCGCCGACTGTGAACTGGCTCTGCATCTGTAATGGGAACTTGATTTATACATGCTCACGAGGACGAAACAAGGGCAGATTTAGGTTAGTGCAGGATGGTTTCGCGGGGGAATATACCGTTTCAATTCCGAGACATGCACCTTGGCGTTCCTCCTCCCATCCGTGGTCTCGAGCACGTAAACCGTTGGGAACTTAATTTGGATTATCGCAAAAGGACCATCAAATTTTGGGGCCAGTTTGGCGGAGAACCTATTGGCCGCATTTGATAGCACATGCAACTTTCTCATTACTAGATCTCCTAGGTTAAACGTTACGTTACGCTTCCCTTTATTATATTGCTTCGTCTGCTTCTCCCGGGTCTGATCTATGTGTCTGAGCACTAGATCCCGTAACGCGTTTAACCTTTTTACCCGATCTGCCCACACGCTGGGGTCTAATGGTAATTTTGGTCCCCTCTCGACCTCCCTGCGCAGGCTTTTCACCGGTGCCGGATGCCGTCGATAGTTCAGGAATGCTGGCGAAACCCTAGTACTGGATTGCATTGCCGTATTGACGGCATGCCTGAACTCGTGTAGGTGTTGGTCCCCTACGAAGGTGGCTATCAATGTTTTCAACGTCCGATTACTCCTCTCCACTGGATTAGCTTGAGGATGATATGGGGGGGTAGTCACATGTTTGACCCCATATTCCTCAAGCTTCATATTCAGATGTTTATTGTCGAACTCTTTACCGTTGTCTGTGAGTAGATAATCGGGAGTCTCCCACCTGAATAGAATCAGCTCCTCGAACGCCTTGGCTACTGCTTTTCTATCTGCTTTCTGCAGTGGTCTCATCTCAATCCATCTGGTGAACAAATCCTGGAAAACCAGAATGTATTTGTATTGTCCCTTGCTGTTGGGAAACTCCATCATATCGGCTGCCACCACTGCCCAGGGTCTCTCCACGATTCTCTGGCCCATCAGACCTTGTGGTCCAGTTTGTGCGGTTTTATATCTTTGACACTCGTCGCATTCTTGCACGAACTCTTGAACGTCATGCCACACCCCCGGCCAATAATATTCACGAACAACTCGATCGTAAGTTTTCTCTATCCCCAAATGACCCGCTGATGCGTCTCGGTGAGCATCTTCCATGACTCGATTACGTCTTTCCCATGGGACCACCAATCTCCACCCTTCGTCTCGATTCGTAATGGGATCCAACAATGGGTCATTCCGAAATCGATACAACATTTTATCTTCAATTCTCCAGTTCAGGAACTTCTTAGGGAATTTTTGCACGTCTTCTAACCTCTGTATATACCAGGCATCCTGAATTTCCTCAAACACTGCTACTTCTTCGTCCCCTATCTCGAACCCTCGTGACAGTTCATCTGTCACGTAGTGGATGGCCCCTTTCCAGTGTATTATCTCGAAATCCCATTGTTGCATCTCTAATGCCCATCTTGCTAACCTTCCTGTGGAATCTTTGAGGTTCCTGAGCCATTTCAGTGCCGTATGATCGGTGATTGCCGTGAACTGGTAGCCTTCCAGGTACGGTCGTAGCTTTTTAATGGCTCACAAGAGCGCTAGACATTCTCGTTCCGAGGTGGTATAATTTCTCTCGGCAGAGGTCAGCACTCTACTTACGTAGACAATGGGATGCTCCCCATCCTCGAAATCCTGTGTCGTTAATCCTGCTTCCTGTAATTTCCTTAACACGATCTCCAGCCACTTCATGTGTTCCTCCAACGTTTTTGACACGATGATTATATGGTCCAGGTACCCAAAGATAAACGGCGCGAACTCAGGGCCAAATAACGCATCGATTAACCTTTGGAAGGTCATTGGCGCGTTCGTTAAACCAAAGGGCATTCTAGTGAATTGCCAGAGGCCCGACCCGGGCACTGCTAAGGCCGTATACCTTCTACTCGAGGCCGCCATGGGAATCTGGAAATATGCTTGTCTTAAGTAAATTTTAGATATGACTTTAGCTTTCCTTAATTTGTCTAGGATGGAATCTATACTTGGTATCGGGTACGCATACTTCCTGGTACGCTTATTCAGATCCCGATAGTCAATGCAGAACCTGTTACTGCCATCGGATTTCTTGATGATCATTGGAGCGCTGCACCAATCACTCGCCGATCTCTCGATGATTCCATGTTTGTACATTTTATCTACCTCCTCCTTGGCTACGTGCCACATCTTCGGCGACATTCTGCGGGGGCTATGCTTCACTGGCAACGTGCCTTCTACTTCCATACTGTGCTCCGTTAGGTTGGTACTCCCGAACGTTTCAGGGGTGTCCTCTGAGAGCCATCTTTTTACCACTAACTCGAATCGTTGCTGTTCGCTCAGCGATAGCTCAGAAATGCCTGCGCATTCTGCATATAACTCGACTGCCTCGCCACCAACTCCATTATGGAACGGGTGCCACTCTCCCTCTGGAATCCTCCATAACGTTTGTTTCTTAATTAGCTCGATATCGAAGTCTCTACAAAAATCTATCCCTAATACCATTTCGTAAACTGGGTTCTGGATGATTTTGAACGACAGATCTCCGACTTTACCGTCCACCTCGAGCTTGACTTTAACGCAACCCAGGACTTTAGACAAGTCTCCTGTAATACTAAGTACGTACGTATTACTGTCTTGACATCTATCTCGAACTGTTTCTGCTATCTTTGGGCCTATCAACAATATCGTAGAACCTGAATCGTATAAAGCAGTATAACTACGTCCTCCCAGTACCACTTTCAGGAAGTTTCTGTTATCCGTTGCCGAGGCATCCACGGCCTCTTCAATCCCCCCTTCCAACCTATACTCGATAGACGATGCTGTAGGTGGCGTCTCGACCGTATGCAGTATGGTCTTACCCCCCTCCTAGACTGTCCGTGACGGCTCGCCGGCCACGACATGTCCATAAGCCTGCAGCTCGGACGCCCCGGTCCGCGGCACCTCCGTGGAAACTCTGGTGGCCGTGGACATGCCGAGGTCCTGCAGTTGCAACGCCCTTTTCGATCTCCGCTAACATGGGATAGTCTTCTCTTTCATCAGACGCCCCTTCGTTGTTTACTAATCTCTCGAGTGTAAGTGTGGCTGCTGCTTTCCGGTCTTCGACTCTCGACTTTCCTAGTTTCGAAAACTCCTTGCAGATAGGTGATGGGACATTTTCTGCTGCAAACCTCGTTCGTGATTCCTCCGCTGTCACATTTCCTGTTGCCTCTTTCACTTCGGACTTCGGAACCGCTGCTTGACCCACATGCGATGGCGATTGCTTTTCGGGTCCATCAGTGTTGGCTGGTTGCGTTTCCTCTTCCTCTGAGTCCCTCTCGGATAATATGGAATCGAGTGATTGTCTTTCACTCTCCCTTGATCGTCCTAGGTTCAATGTACCTCCTCCAAACTCCTTGGCTCGAGGTATCTGCGACAGAGATCGCTCTTCCTCTTCTGCCAACTGTTCTGGTCTGTGCGTTATACTCCTACCTGGCCCCGTGGCCTGAAATTTTAAATAGTTGTTCGATTCGCCGGACAGCTGCCTCTGAGATGATATCGACTGGAGACGCTCTTCATCTTGTGCCGTCTGCCGTGCTGATACTCTAACTCCCGCTATTGCATTACGGACCACCATGGCCTGAAATGTTCGCTTCACACTCCCCACAGGTTGGTCCACCTCCTCACGATTTAAATCAGCCGACGATTGCATTGAAGATGGTTGTGACTGGGGACACTTTTCATCTCGTACAATCTGTCGTGATTGTACTCTTCCCTCCGGTATTGGAGTACGAACCACCATGGCCTGAAATGTTCGTTTCACACTCCCCACGGGTTGGTCCTCCTCCTCACGATTTAAATCAGACGACGATTGCATTGGAAATGGTTGTGACTGGGGACACTTTTCATCTCGTACAATCTGTGGTGCTTGTACTCTTCCCTCCGGTATTGGAGTACGGACCACCATGGCCAGAAATGTTCGTTTCACACTCCCCACGGGTTGGTCCGCTTCCTCACGATTTAATCAGCCGACGATTGCATTGGAGATGGTTGTGACTGGGGACACTTTTCATCTCTTACAATCTGTCGTACTGGTACTCTGCCAAACCTCACCGAACGTGGTGTCTGCGATTGGGATCGCTCCATCCTTTCGATGATTGGTTCTGCTACGCTATTTTGTTTCACTCCCGAGGACGTCCAAAACCTTGATGATTCCAACTGTGGTTGACTTCCGTTCAGGTTGGGCTGTTCTCTTATTATTTCCTCTTTTACTACCTCATACTCGAACGAACGGACTGGGTTTGGTTGCAACTGGGATTGCGTCACCTCCCTTACCTTTCGTTCTCTTTCTTTTACTTCTTCGCTATCCTCCGATGATCTAGCGCTACCCTCACACGACCTCTCCTTCTTCCTTGCACCCCGATGGTCTCGATTTTTCCCCTTTCATTATCCATCGATTTCTCTGCCACTCCGTTAACTCGACCATCGGTACTGTTTTCAAGATTCGACAGTTGAGTTCCTATCGTTGTGCAGGGGACAGGGAACTGGACTGCGCCCCTGCTCCACCGTTTCCCAACTCTCTGCGGTAAGTTACGTAGAATTCGTTGGTGCACGGTGTGAGTATTACTCCCAATCTACCACATATAACACAACTCAATGTGTTATGACCCGTGGTCCGTGGTGTATCTTGTACTCTGCATTCCGACTTGCGGTGACCTACTTGATTGCATTTAAAACACCTTCTTTGTGGACATTCCGCCGCTCGGTGTCCCACTCCCCGGCACTCAAAACAAGGTCCATAGTAAGCTTGGGTGCTCTGGTTTCCCTGAGTGAAATTACCTGTAGCTATACCTCCCCTAACACCTGCTGCTCCCGTTACGCCTGCACTCGACTGAAAGCCTTCTGTTGGTCTGGATTGACCTCCGCCCTGGTTTCTTTGGTTACAGTTTGAATTGTTCTTTGACCAATTCTGATTCACATTTCTATTATTATTCTGGTTTGACCAGTTTTGTTGGCGGTTATTACTTCCTTGCATTGCTTAAGCATAGCTCGTGAGCCTTTGATTTTGCGTTGCTATCTGTATTGCTGCGGACACCGGCGTCTCTCTTACTGCTGCTACTTCTAAACTTCTCGCCTGCTCCTTTACCACTGGTTTCCGCTGTCTCGAGCTATCTTACTATACCGCTGCCACCTTGCTTGACTTACCCTCCTTCGGTGCTGACACATACGCTGCTCCTTGAATTTTCATTTTCTCTTTGGATGGTGGGGGTTCCCACCGCTCGTTTAATTCCTTGTGCCGTTCCCATTCTCGCCCGTAATGCTCGATGTCCTCCAGAGTTCTTAATCGTCTATCTTTCATATAGTTTCTGTACTCCGATCTTATTTTTTCATACGCTGTAGACACCTGTTCTCGCATCGAAGGTGGCCGTCTAAAATGGCTAACTATCAATTTAAAACATGATATGAAGTTCGTAATTTTCTCTCCTGGCCCCTGTGTTCGTTTGCGTAAGTCACTCTCTACATCTTTTTCATCAATTCTTCCCACATACTGGTTTTTAAATGCCCTCTTAAATTCTCTCCACGACTCGATATCTCGAAGGATTGTTCTATACCATGTGCTTGCTGATTTAGTCAGCACGCATGGTAATGCTGCCAGTAGTTGTCTGTCCGACATCCCTGCGCTCGATCTACAGTCGTTGATTTGTTCAATGAACTCCTCTGCGCCTTCTTTATTTTCGCCCGAGAATTTTGTGCACCACGCCTGTAGCGTTTTAATGAGCTGACCGTTGACTGGTCCTGCTCCGTGACGTTGGTCTCTTTCTCTTCCCTGACCCCTTCGTCTCCTTTGATTTTCACCTCTGTCTGACTCACTGCTGATGCTTCTTCTTCGTTGATCTTCCCTTCGACGACCACCTCGATTCCCTCGCCTGCCATAGTCATCCTTCCGACTACTACTGCTAGCTCGACTGGCGTTCCTACGGTTATCTCTCGATGTGCTTCTCTGTCGTCTGCTCCGATGACTATCTCTCGAGGTGCTTCGACGACATCTGCTATGGTGACTATCTCTCGAGATGCTTCTTAGACGTCTGCCATGGTGGCTATCTCTCGAGGTGCTTTGACGACATCTGCTATGGTGACTATCTCTCAAGATGCTTCTACGACGTCTGCCATGGTGGCTATCTCTCGAGGTGCTTCGACGACATCTGCTATGGTGACTATCTCTCGAGATGCTTCGACGACATCTGCTATGGTGACTATCTCTCGAGATGCTTCTACGACGTCTGCTATGGTGGCTATCTCTCGAGATGCTTCTACGACGTCTGCTATGGTGGCTATCTCTCGAGATGCTTCTACGACGTCTGCTATGGTGGCTATAAACTCCTTGCCTCCGATCTCGAGAAGTAATTCTGTCCCTGGGTAGACTCCTACTTCTCTGACGCTGGCTTGTAATATGTTCTGTTTGATTCCTCCTTACTCCCCCTCTCGATTCCATATCCTTTTTTAGAGCCCTATCTCTGTGCTCGTTCTCCATTATTGTGTTATTCCTATTGGTTTCTTGTGGTCCTCGAGGTTCTCTCTGTGCAGCTCTCAACTCCCACCTTGAGTTGATTCTCCTGTCTCTCGACCTATTGTCCTCCTCCTCATCCCAGAACTCGAACTGGGAAGGTGGGGATAATCTGCGTCTCGGCCTTACTTGGTTCCTTTCTTCTTGTAGGTTAAGACTCCCATAAGCCGTCTCTAATTGCTCCAACAATGTGTTTGTGATCTGGTATTTGGATGGTATCTCTTTTCTCCTTGTTCCCGTTAAATTGTTTACGGTTAGGTTTTCCCGTGTTCTTACTTCATTTGAAATTCTGGTGGAAGTGCTATTTGTTGTGGTAATGATTGACCGTGGCGCCGTTGTGGTTGTTGAATACGTTGCCGTAGTCGTCGATGACGTGGTTACTATCGCCGGTACTGTTACCGTACGTCTATCTACTTAACTACTCAGTTGCTCTTTTATTCTCTGTACTGGCGTCGGGGTTTCCCTCTCTTCCCCTTGTCCGTCGTTCTCCTCCTCTGAAAATTCTATCACCGGTGGTGGTAGCGTTGTGCCCCCTGCCGCCGCTTCCTCTTCATCGACCTCTGGGTACCACGGTACATCGTTAAGCTTTCCCGTATGGATCAGCCCTATTCTGAATAATCGCTCTTGCCTTACTTGAGCACTGCCCCCTATATTCAACTGTAATTCCTGAAGTCGAACCGTTAACTCCTGTTCTGGCATTCTGCGTATATTCCGCAATATTCCCGTGAACTCTCTTGACCTCTGTATAATATCTCTCATCTTCGCTGCGTACCCCTCCATTTTGAATAGCTTATTTTCTTCTATTTCAGTTAGCCTTACTCCCCTAACACGAACTGGGAAAAACAATTTCTCGGGTCGCCAATGATACGCGCTATTAGTTTAGACCCTTGTTTGTTTGGGTTTCGGTCTACTCACGATTTGGGCAAGGTCCTACTATTCGCAATTGAGACGGGTCTACTACACACACAGATTGTATCTCAATAAATATATATAGGGGCACTATTTTGCGATTACCAATATCCTAAATTCCGTCTTACTCGATTTTATTTCCTTCGTACCTACTGTACGTTCTCAATCTGTAACAAAGATAATTCCTGTGAACCTGTAACATAAAATTCTTGACGAACCTGAAACAAAAAATTTATGGAAAAACCTGTAACAGAAAATTTCTTCTTGCTCTCTTGCACCCCCAACTCGAGAATCAGAGATGACTCTTGTCTGGACCTGTGAATTTGAAAACAAAGCAACGTAGATAGTAACATCCAATAATTCGAATAATTTTTAACAATCTGTGTGTGTTTTATATATATTTCCGAATAGCCAATCGTCTTGCTATAGGCTATATAAATTGTTATAGGGCTGGTACTATGACTGTTGATATATCAGCACAACCACATAAAAATAACCACAAAAAAAATATAATAATAATCAATATCGTTATGTAATATTGTTACAATGTTTACATGAATAATGTGTATTTCTCACTAGTCGCAATGAGAATAACCCAAAAAAAAACTTGGTGAGCTCTTAGACTTGTTGGAGAGTGTGTGCGTTCGCCGCTTGCTAATATCCTAAAAAAAAATTCTAAATAATAGTACTCGCACTTCTACTTACAACCACTAACCGAAAAAAAAAATATGTATATATGGTTGTATCTCCGCCTCCTACTTGCTAACAAAACCTAAACGCAAAATTAACCTTTAGGGTTCCTAAAAACAACGAAATCTCTATACGTGGACTACCCGCTAAGTTGTAATTCCAACTAAAAACATAAAAATTTACTAGTCCCCCATGTTCCTAATGCTTGCTTGCAAAGAAAAAATTTTTTATATTCAAAATTTAAAAAAAAAACAAAATTTCAAAACCGGTATCCTGAAAATTTTCTAAGTCCCTAATTGTTAAAATTTTCTAAGTCCAAAAAAAAAATTTTTTCAAGTTAAACTTTTATAGTTACTACCGTGGCGTTATACCAAAAAAAAAATTTTCCTACTTTTTCTAGCGTGGTGGTGTAAAAAAAATTTTCCTGCTTTTTCCCTATTGTTTCCCTATCACTCGAGACTGGATCGCGTTTTCAGCATTGCCCGACGTTGGACGCCATTTATGATGTTGTATTTTTAACCGATATGGATTCTGTCCATACAACTCATTAATTATTTTATTATTCGATCAATACAGCGCTTTATTACTCGACAATTACCCTCTGGTGGACTCCTACGATCTCGAGAGGAGGTTCGCTGAGCGGACGCCTGGATAAACGGCGCCACCCACGGAGATCCAATCTCGATTTATTTAAATAAATAATTATTAACAATTTCAATTATTATGGCTCATATAGGTGCTCATATGCATATAATCTTTTCTAAATTTATTTATCGATAATAATATCTATACATCAAATTGGCATTTATCGCTAATAACTATAAGTAATTATATGTCGGTTCGTTAACATTTAATATGCCGCCATAACTTTACTTGATTCACTAATTGTAACATTTAATTTCTTAAATATATAATTATAAAACCCCCAAAATTTACTACGTTAATTTTCTATAATAATTATAAAACCCCAAAATTTACTACGTTAATTCCCGCTAATCACCACGACTCTACTTATTTCCCACTTTTAACTACTTCGCTAAAGAATTATGGTTGCACGTGGGCGGTCCAATGGCCGATCCTGCCTTTACTAGCATGCACCAAGTGCCGACCGCGTTGCCGGTATTATCTACCACCTGTAAATAATAAAATTGTCTCGAACTCGGGAACTCTCGACCTAAAACAACAAAAAATATTCGGCGGCGAACACACACAACTGTAGCTCCGACTCTCCACCAAGTCTCCCAAATCTCGACTGCAGTGAAACAAATGAATATGTACGGAAGGATCTCACCAAGTAATTTTTCAGGGCAAAATTACAAACTCTCTTGAATCTTAATGTCGGGCGCTTTGTGGACAAATAACGGCCGACCAATAAGTACTCACGTTACGAACTATCTATATCAGAGAATCCTAGTACTACTCGGATACGCTTCCTTTTCTCCACGCGGACAGCTAAGTTTCTTGTGGTAATGGAATAATGTGACACGACTGTCTGCGGCGAAGGTTCCGGACGGAATGGGCAGGGCGGAAGGACTCAAGTCCTCTCGTCGTGGCGTCTTTATACCCTAGCTCCCTCTATTCTGTAAAATGCCACAATGAAAGAGTAAACAGAGAAGTAAGGTGAGGTTATAATGGGCAGGTAGGGTTAGTATTGGGTAGATTATTAATGTCAATTAGGAGGGATAAACAAACTCCGGACGGAATAACGCACGCACCAAACCACCGAACGCACGCTATTTTAAATTGCTAATTTTTTCATTATAATAATAAACCGCGAATATTATTTATGTTTCACGGGGGGAGATTGACGGCGCAACACCACACACACACCACCAGCACAGACACACCACAAAAGCCGCAGCAGATGTAGCAAACACCTCCAGACAAGCTGAGCAGCACAAGGAAGCGGCGACTCCGGACGGAATCGAGTAATAAAGCGCAGTATTGACCGAATAATAAAATAATTAATGAGTTGTATGGACAGAATCCATATCGGTTAAAAATACAACATCATAAATGATGAATTTTTTGAAAATTAATTTTATAATCTTACTGTCAACAGGTGAACGTCCTTATGTTAATTATTTATGACAGAGAGACTTATTTATATACAATATGAATATATGAATAAATTAATCAATCAGCTGTTAGATAAAAAATCTTAGGATAGTAACTATGGTTAAGATGAGTAGAAAATACAAAAAATTAAAAAAGAGAAATATTCACCAAAAGAAGGGTCCCTGGAACGTAGTCATATGTTTGACGATAAAGTTGAACATTAATACTCAGATTTTAATGTACAATATACATGGTATGGTGGTTGTTTACGACCTAAACAAATGTCAATTTATGTTCGTACATGACTACTGTGATCTAAAATTAGAAACAATATATTTTTGTTAACTTTTGAAGTATTTATTTACTTAAGAGGGATAACCAAGGAATTTGAATCACAGATTTTGATGAAATTTTGGACGTCGCTTTTTTTGTATAATAAATTAAATGTATTTTATTAACGTTAATAGTATAAATGTTTAACATTGCTACATAAGCAATACTAATGTTTCTAGCTGTATCTCAAATACTAGAACCCATCAGATAAAGCTACGGATATTGTGAATTTCTTTCGGGTACCAAAAGACGATCCCCAAAGTTAGATTAAAATCCATGACCCACAAACTGTACTCTTTAATTGTTAGAGAAACGTATAAAAACTAGTTGTCATGAACTCGTATTTGTTCGACGACCAAGTACAATTCATTACATTAAAATCTGTCCAATAACAGCTGTGGTCGACGTGTACGATATCCTGCTGTCAAGTCTTTGAATAAAACCTAAATGAGCCTTGGAAACTCTGAAAAAACAGGTGCCGCTTAGTCCCCCTCCCAGTCTCCCTTTTCTCTTTCAGCTATATAGAACAGCAGGCCCGATCCCAGGGTACTCAAAGAGAGGGTTGGTCTTACTCACAGTGTCGTTTCGGAGCAGGACGCGCGCACACGCATCAGTTACAAAGCATCAAGCCAGCTAGGGACGCTCAAGAGAAGACACCATTATTCCCAACGCATTTCTTTGATATAAGCATACAAATTCTAATGCAGATTGGAGTAGCAGGTATGACAAATAAAATTATTATTTGGATTAAATAACTGAACGCCTCTTGTAGCGTCTTCACAGTCAATACAAGCTTTGTTGTTGCGACACTTTATTATATATACAATTTTGTTGTTGTTGTGACACTTTATATACGTTATATATACTCGATATACTGATGTACAGAAATTGTAAACTTATTACATTTAAAGATATAACCAAAAAAGTTGCAGCAAATGTTTGTGCACGAAAAAATTTTACACAAATATTTATTATACAAAAACACTCTATTTTTTTCTAATAAGAAAAGAAACATATTTAGATTTTTTATTTAAACAAACTTTTTTAGTTGATTATGTGTATTACAGATTAGCAGTATGGATGATCCTGTTTGCATAATTTGTGAAGAAAGAGAAGGAGAGTTAACAACCATCCAAAAGTAAGCTATTGATAAGCTGATTGGTTCGAGTAAAAAAAGAAGATGTGGTAATTAAAAGAAGAAATGGGTCCAACTGTCCTCAGCGTCTGTCCACAAACTGTGTTCAGACACATATAATCGCGAAAGTGCGATTAAACAGGCTGCTTCAGAGTACAGCAAAAAATCGGTGAAAGGTAAAAATATCATCAATAATATCAGGCACTTAAAGAACGAGATACGACTGACATTTTTAACACAAATTTGTTAGCGCATTTGAATCAATGTAAAGATTTTGTGCAGGTACAAGCTCGCGACCATGTACAGTGCATGTCTACATTTTATGTTAATGGAATGTCTGATCAGGTTGGACGTCCCGCATTTAAAAATACAAAAGACTTGATTCAACATTGTATGAATTACATTGAAGAAAACAAAAGTAAAAGTCAGTTTTCCCTAAATGAGATCAAAAAAGAATTCGACGGTGATTTTCCGGATTTGCAGACTATTAAAACAAATTTATTAAAGTATTATTCTGACGGTGAACTTGAATTTATACATTTGAAAAGAGACCTCATTATTCTTTTTATACATAAAATCAGTAATCAAATGTGGAAAGATTGGTGTAACAATCAAGAAAAAAATCATGAACTAGAACGCATAAGAATTGTCAAAATCGCTGGTAATATTATCTTAGAGGACATCCGTAAGACTGTTTACGATATAAATAATTACGTTCTTCCACAATTTAATGAAAAAAATATCTTTGAAAATATTCCTAAATCGATAATCAATTTTCTTGATATTTTTATCAAAACTCACAAAGATAAGAGTAAAAAAAATGACGTTTGCAACAATCAATTTTTTACTAAATGTTAATAATTTGTTGAAATATTTAAGTAATTCTTAAAAACTAATTATACCATTCAATTCTACGGAAAAAATACAAAAGATCCTTAGTTTCATTACTTGATAAAAAACGTTTTTATATTTACATTAATAATTAATAAATGAATGAAACTACATTAATTGAGGTTTTTTAAAGGCATTTGTAATTTGATCTTCTCTTTCTTCAATATCGCTTCTATTTGTAGTTTCATTTTCTCCTTCATCAATATCGGTCAGATAACCTGAGGATTCTTCGGATAATTGATTTTCCGTGATCAAGCAAAAGCCTGGCTGCTCCATTTCAGCAGAATTATCTTCGGATTCATCGAAATCTTCTGAAATTTTTTCAACATTCAAACAATTGTCCGAACCACGACATTTTGTACGCACATCACTATATCGAAGCCCGTGTTTTCGACAACCACATCTATTGCCTTCGCAACTGGTTTCACAGCTACAAGAAATTATTTTTAATAATTCTTCAGGAATGACAAAATCTTCAGTAAAACGTGGCATGAGAATTTTCAAATTATCGACAATAACTTCTTTCCAGTCCCACTTTGTTGGTGTTGTTTCGTTTCCAAGCAACGTTTGAAGCTGGTAGTATACTCTATAAGAGTGTTGTATTGCCGCACCAACAGTTGGTGGTAATTTGTCCAGTCTGAATGTTGACTTTGCAGTTGATGTCATATACTGTTGAAATCTTAATTCGTTCAGAGATAATTCTTTTTTGCCTTTGTAAATTGATGTAATTAACTTGCAACCATTCTGAGCAATAATTGTTGAATCTGTGTCAGTCTCATAAAAAAGCTTTACGAACTCTGTTAACTGTGGAGTTGCGATGAGTGAATTAAATGTTGTTTTTTTTCCTTTGCCAGCAAAAGCAGAGGTTGTATCGCAGCCAGAAAAACAATGTAAAAATCCAATGATAGAACGGTAATCTTTATGTATAAAACTGTTTGATGAATATATAGAATCGCTTACATTGCCTGAACCCGTCTATAAAAAGTACATTTCTGTATCTGTAAAATGTAATTGATTCAATGTGACCAAAAGATCGATGCCTTGACCAACAACAACCACCTTTTTTGTATATTCCGCTACTCCTGTTGCTGTATTTATAACTTTATTTTGTTTGACAATTTCTATTGCTGTATGAATATTTAAAGAATCTGCGTCTTCCTTTGCTTGCTTAGTTCTAAATCCTTCAAATCTGAATGCTTTTGATAATTCTTTTATTAATTCATTTTTGTTTTTATAATTTGACAAAATATTGTCTTGCGAGAATGTTATTTTTGTGTGTAGCTCCAACTGAAGAAAAGGTGTACCCAAAGAACTTTTTTGCCTTAACCGTTCAGCTGTTTTTGAAGACGATGTAGTTTCATTATCAATGTCATGGTCCGCATAACCATCAAATATTATATAACTATTGTTTGTATAATGGTTGCGTACAAAAGTTAAATATTTTCCGATAATCGCTTAAATCGTATCATTTTTTTGCCAAACCACCTTGTGCAACAAAAATCCACCGTCAATAACATACACAACATTTATAGTACTTGGTAAAGCTTCAGTGCGTGTAAAGTGATCAAATAGTTGTGATTTTACGTTTTTCCTGAAGCCGCTTTCTGTAAAAAGTGATAGCGGGAACGGAGCAAGTTGGAATTTTAAATATTTCTTCATGTCTCTTTTACTATTAATATTTACACATAATCGTTGAAACAATAATAATGGATTTATTGGAATAATCTCATTATTTACTTTGACTGATGATTGAACAGTTTAAAGGGATAAAACTTTGTTTTTTGGTGTAAATTTAACACTTTCAAAATCCTGGCCTATTATTGATTTAACAGATTTCATACCTACTTCGTATGCCCTGTGACAGTTAATCGAATCATTTCTAACAATTCCAGAAAATATTGACATAATATTTGTAGTCTCTGGAAACGGATTGTACCTATTGCAGAATTCGAGTAATTTTTGAAGACCTGCAACTTCTCTAGTAATCCTAGATACTTTGGAATCAACATGCTGTTAAGACGTGGAATAAGAAACATTGCAAAAAATTTCCACTT
Source organism: Gastracanthus pulcherrimus (assembly GCA_949152435.1). Lineage (NCBI taxonomy): Eukaryota > Metazoa > Arthropoda > Insecta > Hymenoptera > Pteromalidae > Gastracanthus > Gastracanthus pulcherrimus. The sequence goes on along the minus strand of OX424572.1, from coordinate 171,386,012 downwards.
TGTTACAAACTTCAATTAGAATGATCATAGTTAATACGAATTTAGTTAAAACGCTTTCATCCATTCCACGCCCGTGTGGCAGTTCATCCTGTCATATCTGACCGAACTCCACACCAATACTTGTCAGAGCGTCTAATCGTGAAATAGCCTTTTGTCGTAAAATGTTCAAATTGATGCTCATCCATTACGTCTTTCAACATTAACATATCCTGCAGATATAAATGAGCTGATTTCGTATAATTATTATGTCCGCTCGCATGAAAGTATGGAATCATTTGTTCCATGCATTTCAAATGTACATCCCAGTTGCCCGAACGATCTGCTTTGATAAATGTTTTCACTATTGCCAACATATCCCAGTATTGAATCCAAAGTTGTGCAGTCGGTCCCCATTTTCGAAATTCTTCAATCTGTTTCATAAATCTATCTCTTATTACGAGTATTGTAAATTCTTCTTTTTGCATGTCTTCTTAAAAATTTTCTGCGCCCACATTTAGCAATAATGCATCAAACATTCCCTTTTCTTCTTCCGTTAATTGAAGTGATTCAAAAATTACGGTAGCTAAGGCTACTTGAACTAGGAAATGTGCTCTGATAGCTCTCGAGTAGGCATGTCCTACGAAAGCTTTTTCAGCTGAATTTTCAGCGTATATTATAGAGAAAGTTTCTTTCAGTCCATTTCCGTTCATTATAAATCCAATCGTCGCAAGAAATGACATTAATGTATGAAAACCGCCAAGTCTTACTCGAATCACTGAAAACCATGTGGAACATGCTGTGGGTCCACGCATGACAGAATATACCAAGCCTTTTATACAGAGGCTCATCAAATGTTATAAAACAGTAAAAATCGTATCGTAGTCACTCGGTGGATTATTGACAAACGGTAATGGAATTATTGTCGATGTCAAGTAATCACAATTTGCATAAAAATCTTCCATGAATCCACTATAGCCCTGTGATTTTTTATCTGAATACTTGAAAAATATTCTGAATGAACGTTGTTTTTAGTCCTTTCGCACTTTTCTTTTCAAATCGTTTGATTTCAGTAAATCCGAATTTGCCAATCGTATCTGAATATGGAACTTTTTAAACTCCAGCGACAGTTTTTTTTAGAAGTTACACATGATGACGGAGTTGCAACTTTAAGTCCTCCCATTGCGTGAAAGGTATTTTTGCCATCGATAGTGCAAGTGTTATGATGGGCGTTGTCGTAAATGTAATGAATAAAACATTCAGAATTACAAGAATGATTATCAGGATCATTAACAATTGATGCTTCGTAGCGCAAAGTTTCATCGTAGCTTGCACATAATCCTAAAAATGACAAAGCATCAATTAATCCTTTCGATGCATATTTTGTGTGCATCATCGACGATAAACCAAGTAAAATCGATGATAAAAATGATCGCGGCCTTGCTGTAATTATACTATGAGCAATTGTAGCCATTCTTTTCTGCCATTTAAAATCATTTTTTTGACTCTTATCTTTGTGAGTTTTGATAAAAATATCAAGAAAATTGATTAACGATTTAGGAATACTTTCAAAGATATTTTTTTCATTAAATTGTGGAAGAATGTAATTATTTATATCGTAAGCAGTCTTACGGATGTCCTCTAAGATAATATTACCAGCCATTTTGACAATTCTTATGCGTTTTAGTTCATGATTTTTTTCTTGATTGTTATACCAATCTTTCCACATTTGCTTACTGATTTTATGTATAAAAAGAATAATGAGGTCTGTTTTCGAATGTATAAATTCAAGTTCACCGTCAGAATAATACTTTAATAAATTTGCTTTAATAGTCTGCAAATCCGGAAAATCACCGTCGAATTCTTTTTTGATCTCATTTAGGGAAAACTGACTTTCATTTTTGTTTTCTTCAATGTAATTCATACAATGTTGTATGAAGTCTTTTGTATTTTCAGATGCGGGACGTCCAACCTGATCCGAAATTTTATTAACATAAAATGTAGACATACGCTGTACATGGTAGCGAGGTTGTACCTGCCCAAAATCTTAACATTGATTCAAATGCGCTAACAAATTTGTGTTAAAAATGTCAGACGTATCACGTCCTTTAAGAGCCTGCACGATTTTATCCCTAGTATCAGCTTTTTGAACCATTCTAATATTTTCTTTTGATTCATGACAAATGCGGTCGCAAAAAAAGGACAATGTTTTAAAATCAAAATCGATGGCACTTTTGATGATATTATTACCTTTCACCGATTTTTTGCTGTACTCTGCAGCAGCCTGTTTAATCTCACTTTCGTGATTATATGTGTCTGAACACAGTTTGTGGACAGACGCTGAGGACAGTTGGACCCATATCTTATTTTAATTACCCCATCTTCTTTTTTTACTCGAATCAATCAGCTTATCAATAGCTCTCTTTTGGATGGTTGTTAACTCTCCTTCACTTTCTTTGCAAATTATGCAAACAGGATCATCCATACTGCTAATCTGTAATACATATAATCAAGTAAAGAAGTTTGTTTAAATAAAAAATGTAAATATGTTTCTTTTGTTTATAAGAAAAAAATAGAGTGTTTTTGTGTAAATATTTGTGTAAAATTTTTTCGTGCACAAACATTTGCTGCAACTTTTTTGGTTATATCTTTAAATGTAATAAGTTTACAATTTCTGTACATCAGTATATCGAGTATATATAACGTATATAAAGTGTCACAACAACAACAAAATTGTATATATAATAAAGTGTCGCAACAACAAAGCTTGTATTGACTGTGAAGACGCTACAAGAGGCGTTCAGTTATTTAATCCAAATAATAATTTTATTTGTCATACCTGCTACTCCAATCTGCATTAGAATTTGTATGCTTATATCAAAGAAATGCGTTGGGAATAATGGCGTCTTCTCTTGAGCGTCCCTAGCTGGCTTGATGCTTTGTAACTGATGCGTGTGCGCGCGTCCTGCTCCGAAACGACACTGTGAGTCAGACCTACCCCCTCTTTGGGTACCCTAGAACCGGGCCAGCTGTTCTATATGGCTGAAAGAGAGAAGGGAGACTAGGAGGGGGACTAAGCGGCCCCTGCATGGAATCTGGTAAACTAATGACGGGCAGCGGGCGATTTAAATGAAAAATTATTATTCGACTTATATGTTCATAGTAATTCTGTTAAAAATTGAAGTTTCTGATCAAATAATGAAACTAAGGATCTTTTGTATTTTTTTTCTGTAGAATTGAATGGTTTAATTAGTTTTTAAGAATTATTTAAAAATTTCAGCAAATTATTAACATTTAGTAAAAAATTGATAGTTGCAAAAGTCATTTTTTTATTTTGTCAATGTTTGAGCATGTTTTAAAATGAGGCCTATTTTTTTTATAAGAAAGTATAACTTAAAACGAAAAAATTGCGACTTGAAAGAAGTCTCTACGATAATTTGCTACAGGACAAATTTCATTTGAAAAATAATTTTTCGGGCCGAAAAAAATTGTAGATATTTTTGAAGATTATTGCAGTATGGCAGTGTATAAATAATTTAAGATCAAAATCAAAATCATCGGTCGGGCTTTTTTTGAAAAAAATAGATTTTTGATTTTGATATTTCATTTTTATAAAGTGCCACATTACAATAGTCTCCAAAAAATTCCATTTTGTTTCACTTTTTATTTAAAACTAGTTCAGCAACACTGTACGAAGCATCATTAAGGATATTTTGATGAAAAATTACGATATATTCAAAATTGTGAACAAATTTAGGTGGCAAACTGGGAGGCCTCAAGTTTCCGGCAATTTAGCAGCGCAAGTCATTGGCAACTGGCGGGTCCCACTTTGCCACCTAAATTTTTCACCAATTTTGAACATATCGTAACTTTTTATCAAAATATTTTTAATGATGCTACGACTACTCAAATGAAAGGTTTTAATGTCAGCTTTCTTTTTATCGTCATTGCCTATTTTTTGCAATAGCAAATGGTTTTTGAAGAAAATAACGAAAAAAAAAGCCTTGGAAAAAATTACATGTACCACACTAAGACTTACTGCGTGGTTGAAATTGAATCAAACTACTAAAAAATCTAGAAATATTAAATATGTTGATATACCAACAGTTTACGTATTTGATACATTCAACAAAATTTGGATAAAACGAGAAGTATTTTCGAAAGCTATTGGAAGGATAGATAGTCCTAAACATATTGAAAGATTACATTTAAAATTAATTTTGAATCGTGTAAAAGGAGCAACTTCTTTTAAAGATTTAAAACCTTACCAAAATGTAAAATATAAAACATTTAAAGATACAGCTATCGCAATGGAGTTGATAGAACATTATAGTCAAGTTTCTAAAATCTTTGAAGAAGCGTGTAGTATTATAATGCCAAAAGAATTAAGAAAGGTTTTAGCTTGATTTCTTATTGCTGATTCTGCACTATATTCATATAAAATTTATAATAACTTTAAGAAATATCTTTCTGAAGGTTTTCCAAACAATATTGATTACCGGGCATTAAAAGAAATAAACAAATTAATAAATAATTTAGAATAATGGGATGAGTAAGGAGAAGTTTGATAAATAAAACACAATTTATTTCGCGGGAAATAAACAACTTGCCTAGGCATAAAAACTCTCACGGACTAGAGAGGAAAGTCGGGATAAGCGAACACTTTATTACAAACAAATGAGGAAATTATACAATAAAAAGAGACTGTAATAGACAAAAAGGAGAATGAGAAGTTATAAGCGCTTAATCTTAGAAGACGCAGCGAGGATCCTGTATACGCACGCTTGAGAGCTCTCTTACCTTAATCACGAGCACGGGTAACGACGTGGACGGCGCGACATAAGGCCCTGGCCGCACGCTGACTGGGATCACCTTCCTAAGCCGCAGGGCGCCTCGACGTCTCGAGGGAACTAATACCTGGACCACGAGCAGAACACAGGGATCTGCCGTGTAGGTGAATGCCCTGGGAGACGGCACGCCGAGAAAGCTCGCGCGTGGCCAAACTCCCCAAATCAAACGAAACAAACTCACGCTTCGCACACATACACACACACTCACACACACACACAACCCGACACAATAATAACGCGAGACGACCGTTCTTATAAGAACGTACGTGTCATCTCGATATCGCAACGTAAATTCGTTTTAGAGAAAACGTCGAACAATGACAGGTGCAAGCACTAAAATTGCGACCGGTCCTTTCGAGCGCGCTGTCAAAACTACATCATCCGTGCGAGAGACCCGCGAGGGCGCGCGCGAACTTCGGCCCTAGTGGCGCACGCATTCGTTCAGGTTATAGCGTCGCGGCAGCTTGCGAATTACGGCGCGAGAATTCAAATTCATTTTAGAAGTACTAATAATCTGAACAATTTTAAATTTAGAAATATTATCATGTACTGATTTTGGCTTTCCTAAACTAGAAGGAAATATTGAAATTGAAAAATCAATACAAGAATCAGAATTATTTATGAAAAACAACAGCGACTTATTTTATGAGCATAAAAATAAACTTAATGAAAATCAAAATAAATTTTTTTTATTATATAACGAACACAAGTGATACGCTGATTTTGATTGATAGTGCAGGAAGTGCGGGATAAACGTTTTTTTATAAAACATTAATATATTATTTTTTTGGGTGGTATAAAGTCGGGTTGGCACGCGAAACGCGTAGGGGACGTAGTCCCGTAGTATATATACATCGAATATTTAAATTGCCGCAGAAAAAAGTTTAAGCATAAAAAAGTTAGTTTTTGTCATAAAAAGTTTGTATATTATATATATATATATTTGGGTCAATCCATGCCAAAACGCACACGGCTCTGCCCAAAAATGGTAAAGACTTAGAAAAACTTGTATAGGGTCAAAATTTAGGGTTTTTTATGTAGAATCAATAGCTATGTGGCGCTTTTCAAAATTTTCAAAATGGCGGTCCCAAAAACCCGATTTTCTAACCAGTTTTCCGAAAATTTTCTGATTAATCGTTCATAAAAATATATATAAAAGACGAAAATTGTGAGTAAAGGTCATTTTATATGTTTTCGGGTACGCTGAATCCGAATCCGCTAACCGTTTAACCTTATCACTCCAGGATTTGCTCTAACCTCAAAAAATACCTCAAAAATGCTCAAACAGGCATGATTATGGCTAGATAAAGGTTCGTGACGATGCATTTGATCGTTTCAAGGGTCGCGTATTTCAAATCCAAGGTCCGTTCAGCTCATTTAGTCCAAAATTTGCCCCCAGCCTCAAAATATTTTTCAAAAACGCTCAAATAGGCATGAGTACGGCCAGATTAAGGATCGTGACCATAAATTTATACGTTTTCGAGATCGCTGATTTTAAGTCTAAGGTTCGTTTAGCCCGACAAGCCCAAAATTTGTCGCTAACCTCAAAAAGTACTTCAAAAATGCTCAGCGGGCATGATGACGGCCAGATGAAGAATCGTGACCATATATTTATACGTTTTTGGGGTCACTGATTTCAAATCCGAAGTCTGTTTAGTTCCATCAGCTAAAAATTTGTTTATAACCTCAAAAAGTACCTGACAAACGCTCAAATGGGCAGGTTCATGGCCAGAAATGGACTGTTATACTTTAAATCTCTACAACAACTTCCTTTTTATCACTTGAAAATTTTCTGATTATAATAATCTTGTTTCGTAGTGGAATAAAACAGCGATTGCTTGAAATTTGTGGAACAGAAGGAGCCTCGTCAAATCGTCTTTTTAATCTTCTTTGAGTGTTGCTATGTGTTACTTTTGAACAATAAAAGAACTTTATATTTTTTATTGAATGGCATGCCCACTCATAAAGCTGCTTAGCTGTTAAAATGCTGTTGATTGCTGATGCTTGGAGGCTTGCGTTCCTAGCTCCTATTTTAAGAGTTGCACCAAGGCCATCATGTGGGCCTTTTCCGTGAGCCGTCGCGCAAAAATGCCATTCTGCTTTGATACCAAAATCATTTTCATGATTACATAAATTTTGGATATTAAAACGATTTTTAAAGTCTTGTTTTGCTCCATCAGAAAAGTAGATAATCTTTGTAACTTTGTGTTGTTTCTTTAGGTAATCAATTATCATCGAATTACACACATACACCGCTGCAGAGTCCTGAGTATTTGATTCAGAAATCACGATTATATTTCCATGTTTTAATTCACCTTCATCTCGATAATAATAAACTACAGTATATACTGTGGCTTGATTATTATTATAGTGAAAACCTTGAGCTGCTTTTTAAACAACGAAAGCAAAATTCTCTGAATAATCTGGTAGCACAAGAATTTCTCCTGGCTTTAAGCTTCCCTTCAATTGCTTAAAATATTCTGATTGTTGTTTGTTAATATAATCATGAGGTTTTAATGATTTTAACCGATGACCAAGAAGTTCGAGGAAATTTTCAGTAGTTGTGTTTGATGTAATCATAGTTGTTGTATCTGTCGAATGCCAAGAGCTAGAAGTTATATCCTTTACGTCTGCTTTTTCCAAACCTGATTCAAGCTGGGATCTGAGCTTATCGTAATTAGGGCAGTTTTTGCATTCGTTAAGAAAACATTCTCTATTTGAGTTACGACATACCATGAGATTAATACAATCGGTATAGTTTTTTAATGGGAATTCCAATTTAGCCATCAGGTCAGATAAATTGATGGCATCGAGCAAAAGCTTGACATTCTCATGAATCACACATACGCAAACAATATGAGTACCATTACTTCCGAGTAAAACACAATTTTGAGGTCGTAATTAGAAAAACTTTAAAAGACCTATAGCGGTATCTGGATGCTCCCCACAGAATTTGAAATATAATTCTTTTAAGCTAAACAATGTCTCTAAACAATTTAGAGGGGCAAATAAGTAAAATAATAACGTAGTTCTTGAAACAATTTAACGTTATTATGTGGAGGAGATGTGAATGGGCATGGTGGAGTGCGGAGGGGGTGGAAGGTGGTAGAGCCAGGTGGAGGGCAAATAAATAAAAATAAACGTAGTTTTTTAAAGTATTTAACGTTATCATGTGGAGGGGATGTGAAGAACTGAGTGTCTGTTGTAATATTTAATATAAGAATCGCGCATTATAATTGTGTACAGTTTAACATTGATCAATATATCTATATTCGACAAATGCTAAATTTTACATAATTATAATGTGCATGATTCTTATGTGCATGAACCAGAACTCTATAATTTTTACTTAAGATATATCATCATTTCTTATTTAATTTAATAAGAAATAAAATAAATATTAAGTCTACGTAGTCAATGCGTGCGTTCGATTTACGTTGATTTACTGTAAGTAAATTAGTTAAAGAATATAGACAAATATAGATATACTCTATATATATATATATATATATATATATATACATATATATTGTAACACCACCCTTTGTTTGTGTTACATATTAGACAGTCGGTCGAACTTGTAGGCATATTCGAAACGAGCTGCTTAGTACAGGTCCAATGTACAACTCAATTTACATTTAGGAAACCTAACACCGAAGGAAAAGCGTAGATCGAAGTCAGGCTGTACTATTTATTTATTTATTTTATTTTATTTATTTTTAAGAGTTAAAATAAATAGTTTTACACATTTTAAAAAATATATTTTAGTCAATACAGAATATATAACAATTTAAAGAAATTTATTTGTATTTTTATGTTATATAACTTGTAATTTATAAATTATTTAAATTTTAATATATGCAGAAATAATACATGTTTTTAAAGAATTCGAGTTTACAGTATTTACAATAGATTTCTACAAAAAATTATGAATGTTTACTTGGAGTAAATATTGACTTTCTCTCACGTGTTTTGAATACCACTGAGCTGATGGAATATCGTCTGTTCCAGAGTTTCGTATCGCAAAGCTTTCTAGAATTCGTCTTCCTACTTTCTCGGGAGAGTATAAGGATTGGGAGAGCTTTCGTGATTTATTCACGACAATTGTTCATGATGCATATCGGGTTTCCGATGCGACTAAGTTACAGTGCCGTCACGGACCCAGTTCCTAATCAGTACCCAGTGCCTGATCATTTGGTTAAATTTATTACTATTTTGACTTTAATGTATACAAAATTTGTTTTAAAACAATAATTAGTACCAGTAAACTATTTCGTAGTCATATAAAAGAACTTTAAAAGTTACTAGTAAATTACATTTTTAAGATTAAAAATGTTAAAGTTGGACGTTGTTGGCAACGTCTTGATTGACACCATCTTACTGCAGTTGACTACAAGTGATCATGCAAAAAAAGTTACATCATTTCTTTAAAATGTTGTAATACGAGGGTAGTTCAATAAGTCTTTAGAATAAAGTATAAAAACAATTTTTTTTGGGTAAATTTTTTTTATTTTTCAACATAATCTCCTTGGAGCTCTATACACTTGGTCAATCGCTTTTTAAGTTTTTTTAATCCTTCAGAAAAGTGCGTTTTCGGAAGTTCCTCAAAATAAGCACTTACAAAGGCAATGACGTCTTCGTTGTTCGTAAATCTCTGTCCACCGAGCCATTTTTTCAAGTTTGGAAATAAGAAAAAGTCACTGGGGGCTAAATCTGGTGAATACGGTGGGTGTTCGACCAATTCGAATTTTAGTTCTTCAATTTTAGGCATTGAAACGAAGCATGTGTGAACTCGGGCGTTGTCGTGATGAAAGAGAATTTTTTTTCTCGCCAAATGTGGTCGTTTTTATTTAATTTCTTCTTTCAGCTGCTCTAATAATGATGCATAATACTCACCAGTAATTGTTTTACCCTTTTCCAAGTAGTCAATAAGTATAATTCCACGTGCATCCCAAAAAACTGTAGCCATAACCTTACCAGCTGACTTTACGGTCTTTGCCTTCTTTGGAGCTGGTTCGCCTGTGGAAATCCACTGTTTGGATTGTTCCTTTGTCTCAGGAGTGTAGTGGTGTATCCATGTTTCATCCACAGTCACAAATCGACGAAAAAATTCCTCAGGATTCCGACTTATGCGCGCCAAAAGAGCCTCAGAGGCGACCACTCTATTGCGTTTATTCTCAGCTGAGAGCAAACGCGGCACCCATCTTGCCGATAGCTTTTTCATGCCTAATTTTTCATGTAGAATTGAAACAACTGCACCTATAGATATCCTTGTGGCCTCAGCTAACTCACGCACTTTTAATCTTCTATCCTTCAACACCATATCGTGGATTTTATTGATGATTTCGGGAGTAGTTGCTTCTACGGGCCTTCCTGAACGTGGTTCGTCACTTATTGTTGTACGACCACGCTTAAATTCATTTACCCAGTTATAAACCATTGCTAAGGCAGGGGCAGATGTGCCATGAACTGAGTCCAATTCATTTTTTATCTCATATGGAGTTAAACCCTTTAAATGAAAATGTTTAATTACCGCTCTGAACTCGTTTTTTTCCATTTTTCTTAACAAGCAATTTTTTTTTTCAATTGGTTATAAAAACACGTAAACTCAGAAGATGTGGACTGTGACTGCACCATATATCTAGTCGGGAGTGGTGCTGACTGAAAACAGATGATTTGGAGCGATCCGCGCGCCATCTGTTGGTCATTCTAAAGACTTATTGAACTACCCTCGTAGATTGTAGAAAAATTTATGTAATTGCGTTATTCAACAGTTTAGTCGTATAAATCACTTAAAACATTCATATAAAATATTATTGATATTTGTAAATACGTGTGATTAGAAATAGAGTCCAAATTCTTATCGTTTACCCAATTCCTGATCAGTATTAATAACATGTTTTATGTGTGTTTAAAAATCTTAAAATACACAAATATTTGTAATAGCAATTCTATAAGAAGTTTTAATCCATGCGTAAATAATTTATCATGCAAAAGTCGCAGAAAACGTGACAATAAATCACAACACTATGTGCATTTTATAGGTTATAATATATGCTCGCACGTGAGTCTATATCCTGCAGTAGACAGAGTACGAATAACCGAACACTCTTACCTCGCCTAAGTTTCACATTTATAATCACAGAACCAAAAAATGTTGTATTTTAGTATATCTACTGTATTAGTATAGCTTAATAAGTTTTTGTTTAACATATAAAATACTTATGCGTCAATAATATTTTTGATCAGAAATTGGGTCTTGATATGATCAGAAACTACTCCCATGCAAGCCTCAAGTGATCAGGAATTGCTCCCACAGCTTTTTTTGCGTCTTTATATTTAACTTAATTTTGATTATTTATGTATTTTTTCAATTTTATATTAAAGATTAACAGTAACATTTGTTATTAGAAAATTCATTTTCCATGAATACCTCATCTTTACGCTTTGACATAACAAATAACGTGACGACGTGCCTTAACTGATCAGGAACTGGGTCCTTGACGGTATTTGAAACTGTGTTTGACCGGGAGTACGGCAGATTTGATTATAGATGTGTCGACCACCAGCGCTAACTATGCAAGCATATGGAAGGCGCTGATGGCTCGTTACCATAACCCGCGGTTCGTCATTAACAAGCATTTATCTACTTTTATGGAACTTCCTCACCTTAAGAGGGAGTCTGCTGAGGATTTACGCTCATTCACTGACGAAGCTCAGCGTATTGTTCGTGCTCAGCGTATTGTTTGAGTCGCGTAAACAGTGAGAGTCCAAGCTCAGTGCAAAGGATCGGCAAATCGAAGAGGTAGAGGCAAATCAGGAAGATTCCAGGTCCTCGTACTCTTCTGCAAAATTTACGGATTTAGTGGAATTTATCGAAAAAAGAGCTCAGACTCTCGGCATGATCGCTTCTGAGCGACGCGGAAAAAAAAGATCGGCTCCTCCTCTTAAGTCGGTTCATCCTCGCAAGATATTTCACACGAGTTCTTGTCGTACAGCGAAACCAGGTTCGATGAATTGTCCACTCTGTACTGGCCCGCATGCTCTCATGAGATGCAATCGGTTCAAGGAGATATCTGTCTAGAAGCGTCGAGAGAAAGTCAGGCGCCTGCATCTCTACTTTAACTGTCTAGTTCAGGGCAAACATCACACTTTTTCCAGATTCATTTCCAGGAGGCAGGAAACTCGCAAGGTTCTGCATCAGCGTCCAATGCATCCAAGGGCAGCCACGGGAATCCAGGTACCAAATCAGCTGAGGTGGGTCTGTATGCGGCTAGATCCCCGTTGTCAACGAGGAAGACTCTCCTTGCCACAGCGCGAGTGTTCGTAGTAGGTCCAAAGGGCAAGGGCACGTGTATGTGGGCGCTTTTAGACCAAGGCTCAAAAGCTCCATTTATATCAGAATCTATTGTGCAGTTACTTGAACTACCTAAGCGACATACACACGTCCCACTGTCTGGTTTTGGTGCATGTGTTGTCGGCACTGCTCGTTTGATCACTCAGATCACTCTTCGTTCGGCGGTTGATGCAGGATTTCAGGTCGAAACAGAAGTGTTAGTTCTTTCTAAACTCACGCTGCGTCTTCCTTCCCACAAACTTAGTGAAGATTTAGCACGGGAGTGAAAAAATCCGTGACTTCGCAGCTTGTTACTCAGAACACTGTCCTCGGTTGGATTGTCTTCGAACCGTTGGATGCAGAAGGATCACGGCGGGCAGATGAATCTGCGATCGATTCTCCAGTTCAGGCGCTCCATTGCAGGGATGATTTAGATCAGGTGTTGCAGCGATTTTGGGTACTCGAGGAAGTTTGTCGAGGAAACTTATGAGAGGTTAGGTCACATGTCGCGGATTCCATCGTCGGAGATCCACCGGTCTGATGCTTGGTATTTGCCTAATCATGCAGTGGTGCAAGAGGATGAATCAAAGTGGAAGCTGCGGGTTGTGTTTGACGCCTCTCTTCGTACGCGAGACAGGCATTGGTTGAATGCTCTGTTGTTCACAGGGGCTCTGTTGCAGAGCTCATCACGCTCGTCCACGTTCTGAAGAAGCCGATATATTGACTCGTTTTTCCTCTTTGGGTTGTTGAAATCGGGAAGAAGACTGCCGAAGGGCAATCGTCTCAGCATTTTAAACCCTTTCTTAAGCAAGGAGGATGGACTCATGCGAATAGAAGGTCGATTGGCCCATTCCAACCTCTTCTTCAACCAGAAACATCCCCCGACCTTACCGCAGCACTCTGCTCTCAGCTATGGATTGTAGATAGGAATCCGATCTCAACGATCTTCGGGCGCTCACACCCTCTCATTTCCTCAATGAGGGGGTTTCCATTTTCCTTCCGAACGCTGATCTGCCGAAGTTGTCAGAGAATCGTCTGAATCGGTTCCAGCTGCTCCATCGCATCCGTCACAACTTTTGGAAACGTTGCTCAGCTGATTATCTGCTTTACTTGCAAGAGCGAGAAAGATGGAGAGACCCTTGCGAAAACTTTGCGGTAGGTCAGCTAGTATTGGTTAAGGACGATCGGTACCCTCTATCAAAATGGCCATTGGGTAAGGTCACCGAAGTGCACCCTAGTCCGGATGGTTTGGTGCGGGTGGTCACCATCCAGACATCCACTTCTTCTCTTCGACATCACATTGCCCGTCTTTGCTCTCCAGTGTTGGGCGATAAGGTTAAGTGAACTGATCTTCGCCGCTCTGAGGTTCTGGTTCGTCCGTCGGACGAAGGCGGGCAGAATGTTCAGGTTATTTAAGTCTTTGGTGGGAATTTGAATTGCGCGCCGTAACTTTCCGGTCGACTTCTCGCGCCTTTCAGGAAGCATATCGGCCTGATCCTGCGTTTTTCTTCTTTCGGTTGCGTTATCCGAGACGACACGTACGTTCTTTTCAGAACGGTCGTCTCACGTAATATAAGTGCGAATATTATTAATTGCGCCGAGCTGTGTATGAGTGTGTGTATTTGTGTGGCTGTACTTCGTGTGGTTCGGGGAGGTAGGCCACGTACAAGTTCCCTCGACGTGCCGCCCCTCATCGGTGAGCATCTATGCGGTAGGGCATTTTAGGACTGCCCGTGGTCTAGGTGTTGTTCCCTCGAAACGTCGAGTCACCCTGCGACCGAGGTATTTCCCTTCAGCGTGCGGCCAGGACCTTGTGTCGTGCTGCATCGTCCATCTGCAGCTTCCTAGCTTACCCAGGTAAGAGAGCTCTCTGCGTGCATTCTAAAGGTACCTTGCGGCACATTCTGCGTTTCTTTCTCTCTCTATTTTTTCTACTAGAGTCTCTTCATATTGTACAATTTCCTTTTTGTTTCCTTTAATAAATGAAGCTTACGCTTGCCCCGGCTTTTCTCTCTCTTTCGTGCGAGTTTTTATGCCGAGGCAAGTTAGTCTTTCCCGCAAAAATTCTGTGTATTAATTTGTCAATCCAGCTTTCCCTCACTCATTCCTGTCATTTTACTCAAATATATTATTAAATTGTTAACCTTTTGTTCAGTTTTCAGCAGCTCAGGCTGATGTACTTCTAGTCTAGGTCTTCCAGGTTCTTCGCGAATTTTTAAAACTTTTGCAATATCAGGACAATCTTCACTAACTTGTTTAAAAATATTTTTTCGTTGCTTCCTATGTAACTTTTGACGCTATACTTTTTCCTGTTATGCTCGAAGATCATTTTCTTTCTTTTTCAACTCTTCCTGCAGTTTCTTAATTTTTTTATTCGTATCTCCATTCACTAGTACAGCATTTTTTTATGGTAATGTAGACTGCAGGTCTCCCTGCATTTTTAGAATTTCATTTTTCAAAGAATCTTGTACTGGAGTTTTATACCATTTCTGAGAAGCCTTATTCGCTTTAGAAGTATCTAAATCTCCAGAGATCTCATTAGTAGACAGAATAGATGAATTCGTTCCTGAAATTATACGTAGTTCATAAAACTTTATAGTATCTACTCAAACTTTTAAATATCAAGTACCAAAATTCTATAAAATTAGAAATTGTATTTAAATAGTTTTTAAAAAAGGTATTTTTTTAGTTTTTAATACAGTTTTTAAAAAAGTTAGTTTTTTAGTTTTTATTGCACATTATTTAAATACAGTTGTACCTGGGAGTTCAGCAAGAGTATTATTAAATACATTAGATATTGTACTGATTGGAAGAGCATGTAGATTTGATACTTCATGATTTTCTTAAGTGGATGTTTTAGCTGTTGAAGTGGATGCCTAAAAATAAAACATATTTTGTTAGATTCAATTTATTTAATATTACCATCTATTATAAATACTAATTTTGTGTATAATATAAGTCAATTAAAAATAGTTGCAAATATTAAAACGTATCATGTTAAAACTGTTTATTATTTATCTATTTTTATTTATTCTTAAACACAATGAAACCACAAAAGTAATTGCTTTAAAATACTTGTAGGATACTGGCACCGGTAGTCGACCATTTTGCTTATAATATTTAAAGGAAAATAAAATGACCTCATATAAGTATGGACATGTCTAGTAAGACTAATTTACTAAATTATTATCAATTAAAAATTGAAAAATATAAACTTTTATAACCTTAAAATATTGTAAATGACTAACTATTGACTCTAGGTGCTCGACTACTGGAATTTTTACCCTATACGTTTACATTCTTCCTAAACATATTTTTTCTATTTGTTAATTTTATTGTCTTATTTTTTCATGCACACATTTCAAAAATATATAAAAATTTACCTTAAAGAATATATAAGAATTTACGTAAGTATATTTTGAGCTTTCTTTCTTGTCAACTCAATTTTCCATTTGTTCAGCAATGCCTGCACTGCATCACCTTGTTCCTATTTATTCTTACATTTAAAAACACTTTCCTTCCATATATAATTAAAGTTAGCTTGTGCTGTTCCAGCTTTTAAATTCTCATTGCATAGCTTATATGACTTAAAAGCTGATTGATACAATTCCCCAAGCCTCGAAGTCATCTTTCATTATATAACCAATATTCACAACGGTATTTGTGACACTTTAATAATTTATTCTCACTAATTTATAAAGAAAACTTATTCTTAATATTAAATACGATTACCTTGCACATAAATAGAGAATAAGCAATATAAGGTTTTGTCCAATTTATTGCTCAAGAACCAAAAATCACACTATTAGATCTTCTTTCTTTCGTATTAATATAATATGATATACGCTAGCCAATCGAAAAGCACTGGATCTATTACATGATCGCTTTCTCGCGTTATCTTACCCAATCAAGCAGACGTTCACTGAAGAAAGTTCGAATGACATGCGGTGTGTGCGCTATGGCGCGATGAGTCTGTTTATGTTTCTGGCGCCTTAATTGATAGCGCTTGAAAAGCATAAACAAATTCTCCAAAATTAAAAAAAAATATTACGTACATCTTTAGTCTGACGACCTTCAAATCTACACGCAAGTTACCAGAGAGAGTCTTTGTGAGGGTATGAAGCGCTTGTCAGCAGTGGCGTGGGCAGTATCGGCTTGGGCCTCTAAGACCACTCGGTGTCTCAATGTCGAAAAACTAAAGCTATCATTTTAGGATCGGATTACAATATTAATAGACTGCAGGATTTACACCTACCAGGCATTGAGATACAGGTCAATGTCTTCATCCCCTTTGTTGATACTGTAACTAACCTCGGTATTGTCATGGATTCTAAATTCACATGGAAGCCGCAGGTGGATGCGGTTAGCCGAAAGGTTAATAGAGCTCTATATGGACTGAGGTCATTTAGATCCTGCACCACCGAGGCACTACGCAAGCAGTTCGCAAGTGCTCTAGTTATTTCTCACTTAGATTATTGCTCTCTCGTGTACCTTGATTTGTCCGGTGAACTTCAGTCTCGTTTACAGCGTTTGCAAAACTCCTGCGTACGATACATATGCGGTGTTAAAAGAGATGAGCATAATAGCCCCTATAGGAGGAAACTGGACTGGTTGAATGTGGAGGAAAGGCGGACGTATTTTGCGACGGTGCTAGTTTATAAAGCATATGTCATGAAGCAACCGCCGTACCTTGCGGCTCTCTTTAAAAAAAATCAGTCCAGAACCTTTAATAGGGCCCCTAGGGAACTGTCGGTTCCAGGATCACAGATAGACGTGGGTCTGAAGTCCTTCGGTACTCAGGGAGCAAATCTATGGAACTCATTGCCATTTAGCATTAGATGTCTGCCCTCTCATGTTAGCTCGTTTAAGTCGGCGTTCAATATACATCTACATAAAGCTCTATAGTATTAAACTGTGATAATAGTAATAATAACTCGTGATTATGTTTTTGCGTCTGTATTATAATGTCTTTTATTTTTTCTTATTTTTCTTTATATACTGGCGTATTTTTTATTTATTTGTAGTATATACTGGTGTATTTATACTAATTGACACGATAAAATATTGTTACGGATAGAATCCATTAGTAATAATAAAATGTAACTGTGTAATAAGTTCCTATGCAAAAGATCTCTAAAACTTTCTGTATAGTTCAAATGCGATGACATTCTCAAGTTTCTTATGTATGTTTTCGGCGGTCGTCAGCGGCGACTTTCGGCGGCGCGTATAGCGGCTCATTCTAACTCGAAAAAGAATGACGCAGAGACCAGATGCACTCTGGCCTTTATACAGATCGGTAGTTACAAAGCGCGTTATACTAGTAAGGCGAATGTTGTATTTAATAAATAACAGACTTTATCATAAATGTTGTATAAATTAGTTTAACAAAATCCTTAGTTTATTCTCGTCCCGAACAATTTGGTGCCAGAAACCCGGGAATAAACATCGGGATTAATTGTGTTTTGTGGGACATGTGTAAAAGGATTTTTGGAAAAAGTGTTTTTAGTGAAATGACTTAATTGAAAAAAAGTATGCCGTCAATGAAGGGAAGAAAGCTTATGAAAAATAAAGCTAATCAGGATGATTTAAGTCTAAAATATGAACGAGGCATACGCAGTGAAGCTGGCATGTACGTGAATTTGAAACCGACACCGCTGCCCAGAGAAGAAAGAAGTCAAGTCAAGACAAAGGCCTAGCTGCTTGCCGATAGCAACGACGATGCTACACCGACCTTTTAATTTTTAATTAATAGCTGATTAACCATGATTTTTGGGAATTCTGGCTTAACAAATAAAATGGAGACAAAAACATCGAGATAAGTACATTATTATCTAAAAAGCCAGAATGATTCTGTATTTATTTATTTTTGTTAAATTAAATTGCACGGTGCATTTTAATAGTTTGTGGTAATTTAATATTATATTGAAATTACGCGTGTAATAGGATTCAGTATAATTTGTTTATATTTCGTTATTGATTTAGTAGTTGAATATATTTTTATTTATTATTTGACGTTTGGTTGAAATTTAAGGACATGGGAAATGTGGAAAATAAAGTAATTTTATAAAGTACCTATTGTTTAGTTGTGAGAGCGTTTAATTAGAGCGATTAATAAAGGATTTAGTAAAGCTAGACATGTTTAACAAAATCAGTTTATCGATTAGTTTGTAATAATTAAGTTACAGTTGCAAAATAAAGTGATTTTAAGCTTAGAACTTTTGACAAGTATACCCTGTAGTGTGCTGCATGATCATTTTTCTTTAAATGGGAATTTGTTTTAATTATGATACTATTGGATACGGAAATATTACTACAGTGAAAGTATTATGAATAAATATAATGAGTGCGTATATAAGTTTTGAATGCGAGCAAAATAGACGTTCATGATTTAAAAAAAAAAAGAAAAATGTGTAACGTACAGCCGCATAAAGTAACACAAGTAATAATAATTATCGTAACTGAATGTTTGCATGAAACGTCGTATCCAATTTCAAACTGGCAAAATCAGTAGATAGAATTCTATTTAATTGACTATTTATAGAATAAAAATTTTGAGAACAATGTACATATTATTTGAAAGATTGTAAGAATATTGCGCATTTTACAAACTGGCTGCTAATCTAATGTATTTTATGAATTAATACATGGAGTTAGTACTTAATACTCAATAATAGATTTTTCGCAAATAATAATTGATATTAAAAGGTCTTAAAATAAATGAAATTTACTCGTGCAGCAACATGTTAATTTAGCTAAATTTAGAAGTGTTTTGAATGTATTGCAAGTACATTTCTGTCAGTTAGTCCTCATTACTTGTTTGTAACAGTTGAATAACGCGAGAAAGGCTTTGTCGTATTTGCCTTTTCTTAATATTGATTAAGATTCAAAATAAAAGTAGCTTGGGGGAATTCGTGTGACGCACAATGGTACACTGTATTACCGCGTGAGAGAAATGCGTCGCGGCGGGGAGCAGCCGCGCGTCCGAGCATGCTCGAAGTCGGTATAGCCGCGTATCGGGTGTCAATGTGCAGTGCTTAGTTTTCATAAGTGAGACTATTGGGATTCCTTGAAAAACAATTAAAGTAGGCCTATCGTACTTTCCCATGGCAAGAATCATTTGGAGCGTGACACAATGTGCTGTGTAATATTATAATGTAGCGTTATAGTATATTTTTTTTGTATATAAAGAATTTTGGAAAGTCAGTAACTTTTAATATTATGGGTCTGTTGAGCGCGACGTAATTAGCTTATGTTATTCTGTTTAATACTATTAATTGTAAAATTAATTTTATTTAATGTGAAATTCTTATTGCTGGTAAGCTTTGTTTTAGAGAGGATTTATCAGTAACCAAGCTGCAATTGAAAAGATCATTTTCAATGACTACATCGGCAGGCGAAGTTACGCGAGCGGAAGCAACGACGGCATGGAGGCATGCTGCTGTCAAAGGGACCAAAGCACTTATGCGCGCCTTTTTCAAGAAGCGGTTACGGTGCAGCGGCCAACGATTATAAGCGTTTTTAAACCGTAACTTATAAGATAAGAAACATATGCCTTCGTCGTGATACGTGCAATAAACGAATCAACAGGGGATTCAAAATGTGACATATATTAGAACGGGCTGAGAATTATTAAAATTTTACAGGTGAACCGATTGGGTTTTAGAGTAATAAAATAATACAAAAAAATGAAGAAAAGAACGAAAATTTTATTAACTTGCATGGGGTGAAGTATTGTAGGTAAAACATAATAATCGTGTACAAACGTTCTAGAGATGTTTTATTAGTGTGCGGTACATTTTTTAGCTTTGAACAAAGTCGGATTTAGGATATACGTTGAAATATTAAAAATTCTATAAATTTTCCAATTATTATGAACTATTTGTTAGAATGTGTAGTAGGCTTTAGAGGCGCTATGCAAAAATAGAAATAAAAACATTTGTTAACTGATAATTTATCGCAGTAGGCTTTTGAGGTACTGCGACTCGTCATATTTTGATATGGTTTATATGGTATATAATTTGATGAAATTATTAAAAGCGAAATTCAATTAACGGGATATTCGAACATGCTAATCATCGTTTGAAAACTATTGATTAAACAAAAGAATAGTAAAAGTAAAAATCATCCTTAAATTTGAAGTAAATTATATATTTTACGTTTGGAAAAATGTTGCCGTTCATGGGAAGTATTATGGTTACTTTGTCTTTGCTAGCTGTTTTTTCCAATTGGCCTAGGGCCCAGGTGAATTGGTTTAAACTCTGTGCGAAATGAAGTAATTTTTATCTTGGAAATTAGGAAAAATAGAATGTCTCTGCAATAGTTATAGCATAACTTCTCTTATGAGCAATAGTCCCACCGCGCAAGCACGCACAGGGATGAGCTGTAGGAGTAGGCTCACTACAAAAGCCAAGTGTATTCCTATAAGCAAAATGACCGCCGCTCAAACAAGCATAGGGTTGAGCTGTAGGAATCACTATTGTTTTCGTACAAGTTCGGCGTCAAGTGTCTGCGGCACCGAGATATAGCGGCGAGCCGATAGCAGGGCAGCGTGGAGAAAAGAGAGCGACATAACTTCACTTCGCTCTAGCCCCTGGCTCCAGCGATGGGAGAAACCGTGGGAGATGTCGCGTGGATACGCAGATGCGTATAATGACTGCAATAGTCTAATTATATTCGGATATGAAATGAATGTTATAATTTACAAATGGATACTAGAGCAATACGCGTGTACCGTGCTTATTACTCATGAAATAGTAATAACAGTTAACCGTTTATACATTTGAGAGAAAAACGGATATGAGTTTTGCCTACAATACATGTATAATCCAAAGGCAGTGGTTACAGAATTGAAAGAGTATTGAATAGATTTGGGTTTGTATCGAGATTAGGGAGTATGTATGCGGCTGTTTAACCGAGGGTTAGTTTATGGGCTACAAATAGAAGCGCGAATGTTAAAAATTAAATATAAAATATGAAAATTGATTGTCGTATAAGAAAATAGTAAAAAAGTTATAAAATATGAACACCGAAATTATAATTGATTAATAATTCAGTAAAAGGGTGTCCGATGCCGTTTCCCCTCACCGAGTTTTGCACGGTTTCCTTGGAGGCATAGGGCAAATGCCAGGGATTATGTGTTTTTGTGGCCGTGCAAATACGCAAATTCACAGGCAGCACCTCCAAATATTCATTGTTTAACAATATTTAAAGCGAAAATATGAAGCCAGTCTAGAAAGCGTTGTTAATTGTTGCAACGATGGAAATATATTCATATTTAGCTCCAAAGAACTTTAAACATATAGGTTTAAAAAAATATGAAAAAATTTACAAGCATTCTACATACTAGAACCTTGGTAACTAGTCTGCACTCTCGGCGAGTGCAGCAGAATATACGTAGTCTGTTTCTGCAGATTATTGCAAGCCTGCCGCAAGGTGAGAATATAAATAATCTTGCAGTAGATTTATGTTATAATTGCAGCAGGTCGCGTACTATACCACAACCGATCTTATGCACGTGTAAGTGCAGCAGACTCACAGCAGCAATCAGCAAGATTTCTAACAACATAGTACTTGCAAATGAATTTCGACAAACTTTCGACAGACCACATGCCCCTTTGAAAGTCGATCAATCAAGATATCTTGCGTCAGAATTGCAGCAGATTTCTCAAGATAACTGACAGCGGTCCACTTGCGAATGTCATCCAGCAGACTTGCGAATGGCTGATGATCATTTCGAGTGCGCATTGGTACACTCGCGAGCGCAACAGATTGACAGCAGAAATCAGCCAGTTTTCTAACAACATAGTACTTGCAAATGAGTTTCAACAAACTTTCGACAGACCACATGCCCCTTTGAAAGTCGGTCAACCAAGATATCTTGCGTCAGAATTGCGGCAGATTTTCCAAGATAATTGACAGCGATCCACTTGCGAATGTCATCCAGCAGACTTGCGAATGGCTGATGATCATTTCGAGTGCGCAGTGGTGCACTCCCGAGCGCAACAGACTGACAGCAGAAATCAGCCAGATTCCTAACAACATAGTACTTGCAAATGAGTTTCAACAAACTTTCGACAGACCACATGCCCCTTTGAAAGTCGGTCAACCAAGGTATCTTTTATCTTGGAAAATCTGTTTAAAATCTGCTCCAAGTTCGCGTGAATTTATATTGGCAAAGTGGCATGCACTCACACATCTGCAATGCTGCTAGAAGTCTTGTGTAAAGTACTGGTATAAGCGCTCGACAGATAGTCTTACAGTAAATAAAAGGCTTCTTTTGATAAGTAATATTCTGTAGGAAATGTTCAATATGTAAAGCAGGACTCAAGTTGTAATTTTATTTATTATTTGAAGAAAATCACTGTCTGCCCATATAAAAGCGTTTGATTCTCTCACCATTGTGTTTCGGCTTTTTCGCCATGAGGTGGCGCTGAGGTCTACATGCACCCAGCCTATTGTTTGAAGCTTATATGGGTAATTTATGTAATGACATTTATACCACTGTAACCTCAAAATCACAACTTTGATAT
This sequence comes from Gastracanthus pulcherrimus, assembly GCA_949152435.1. Lineage (NCBI taxonomy): Eukaryota > Metazoa > Arthropoda > Insecta > Hymenoptera > Pteromalidae > Gastracanthus > Gastracanthus pulcherrimus. The sequence goes on along the minus strand of OX424572.1, from coordinate 171,363,321 downwards.
GATTTTTCGGCGCTCGCGGTATAAAATACGGTTCGAAACTAGTGCATTGGAGATTATTTACTTCGTGTGACTTTTCACTCTCGCTTCGCTCGAGCGGAAAATGTCATATGGGGCAAATAATCTATTTCCGTACCCGTATCGAAATGTACTATTACTATGTATGTGCGTATTTGCAGAATTTATTTAAACATATCTCGTAAATTATGTTTGTAGCAAGTATTAATAACCACACTAGCACTTTTATTCATGACTTTTATTCCAAATCACAATGCTCGGATAACGAATTAAAAAATATAGTGTTGTCAAATTCTCTCATTTTGTCAACATTTTTTTCGTATCTTTATCTAAGCATTATTATTAGAGATAAAAATCACCAAAAAAGCGCTGGTACCGTTATTGCATATAGCCCTTCAATTATGCAACGGCATATGCAAATATTCGCGTAAATTGCACTTGTTCGGGCTAAGCCGCGGGTTGCCAGGGCGTATTGGGAATCGCCCCAGCAGGTGCAGCGCTGCTTGCGCCGAGGACAGGAGCGAGGCGGACGATGGCAGGAGAGAGAAAAGGGGTTTTACACACCTTGATTTTTGTAGCACTATATTAAACTATATACAATATTTACAAATATATACAAGAAAGTGCAGATGGCTGTGTTAGCCGTAAAGATAGTTTTGAAATCTTGAAAGCGATGCGCCAGAGCTGTGGCATATAAGCGAGCTGTTGCGTGCAGTCCTGTGCGTGCAACTCTCGAGGCTCTGTAGCCGAGTGTAGAGCGAGACAGCGATAGGAGGCCGAGGCTAGAAGAACGCTCTCGGCTCCAGTCGCTGCTTGCGCCGATTGTGCTGCCGCTCGCCTGTCGGCAGGAGCGTGCGCACTTGTCGAGGCGGCAACTCCGAGGGTGCCACACACTACAGTCACGAATTTTCGTCATATTTTGAATTGTCTTGTGTCGGATATATGACCGTCACATGACCATCTTACGACTTCGGTAACAGTCACGTCGCATCACTGGTAGTACCCTTCTGAACCCGAGATCGACGTAGTACCTTTTCGAACCCGAGCCCGACGTAATGCCTTTTCGAACCCCAGCCCGACATAGTACCTTCTGTGTGTGTGTGTATGTGTGCGTGTGTGGGTGGATGCGTGCGTGTGTATTTGCGTTCGTATGTGTGTGTGTGTGTGTGTGTGTGCGAACTACTTCAAGTATTTTAAGTGTGTTTCTTCCCGCTATGCATAGACGCTTCAATGCAAGTGCTATAGAAAATGCCTTACACGTTTGTACATGCAGAAATGCCCCTTTGATAGTAACTCCGAACTTTATGATTTTTTCCTCAAAGTTCTTAAAAAGATGAAGACAACGCTGCTGTCCACAGCATAAAAAACCTTAAATCGATTTTTTTTGAGAAATTAAATAAAAATTGCATTTATATGAGTGAAACGTGCCCAATCTTTTGGTGGTCTTTAAATTTCTTTATAACATTTTATTAAGGAGTAAAAAAATAAGTCTTGGTTCTTAGCCGATGAACGTTTACGTAGTTTCTTTTTTAAAAATGCTTTATATCGGTAGTTACTTCGCATAAACACCGTAACTCCCGACTTGTTTGACAAAAATTTTTCCGGTCCGTAAATACTTAAAGGATTATTTTGGTAAGCACCAATGCGCATGTGTATTTATTTAATGTATAGGTTATGTTCAAACTTGTGCCATTTCTACATATTGAAAATAGGTAAAAAAAATAGGTGGCGTTTGACTAGAGTTACAGCTGTTTGAAGTGAATGCTTTTTCAAGAATTTGCTAAATTGGCATCACTGTAACTCCGGTCTACCAGAATTATTTTTTACGAAACTTGTAAAAAATCACGACATTTTTGTAGTAGAATAGAATGAAAGATGATCCAGGCCGAGTATCTACCTGTGTATTGAGATTACGAATGATACAATGCAGGACTTTTTAATTGACTTTTATCTGCATCTTGAGTATCTTTTCTTTTTACTACATTTTCCACCGTAAGGTTGCAGAACTAAAAAGAATACAACTTGTTTATATTTAACATTTTTTACAAGAACGTCATTTAAATAATGTTTGCCGAGAAAGCCGAAAAATAAACGGTACAAAGGCATTAAAAATCGATTATTGGGTCACAATTAGATTATATAAGATTATACGCAAAAATTTTCCACGGTAAAGTTGTAGATCTAGAAAAAATACAACATATTTGTATTTACCATTTTCACGAAATCGTTTTTTTTATTTTTACTTTTGTTTTTCTCGATAAACTTTGATTAAAAGACGTTATCGTAAAAAATAGTAAATACAAAAAAGTTATATTTTTTCGAAATCTACAATCTTACCATCGATAATTTTTGCATATAATCTTATATAATCCAATTGTGACCCAAAAATCGATTTCTAATGCCTTTTTATCGTTTATTTTTCGGTTTTCTCAACATATATTATTTAAATGGCGTTTGAGTAAAAAATGTTAAATATAATAAAGTTGTATTCTTTTTAGTTCTGCAACCTTACGGTAGAAAATTTAGTAAAAAGAAAATCTACTCAAGATGTAGATAAAATTCAATTCAAAAGTCCTGCATTGTATCATTCGTACTCTCAATACACAGGAAAGTTGAAAAATAGGATTTAGAAAAATTCTAAAATATTTTTACTCAGAGTTAAAAATTCGGAAAATTAAAAGTTGGACATATCAAAAAGTGGAAAAATAATTCAAAGGAAACTATGTTTTCTCATATCTAACAAATGTAAACTGATTATAAATCTAGACACTTCATTTATTTTTACATGGGCTTTATGGCGCCCATAAGAATATGCTGTTTTAATGTTATATTCCCTACAGAATGCATACATTCAGTACGGCATGCCACTTCATTTGATATTCCGAATTTGCTGCATTCTGAATATCTAATTTCCATTATTTTACAACTTGCCGATTTTTTAAATATCCGAATTTGAAATATTCCGATATTTTGGCTTTCCGAATAAATAACTTTCCGATGTTTTAAGAGGGCCCCATGCGCAGCAGTATAGGAGGATAGGCGTCGCGGGGGCGAAGTTTTTCCTGCTATGGTGGGGAGCGGAGTCGCTGGCGGACCGAGTTATTTCTGGAGCAGGTGGGGGGAGAGGAGTTGGCGAGGCTGTGGGGCTAGGTTTTTCTAGGAAGCCGCGGCCGCGGTCGCGGGTCGAGGTTTTTCTGGGGATGGAGTGGAGCCGCGGTCTCGGGGCGAGTTTTTTCTAGAGCGGGCGCCGTCCCGGTTATTCCCTGGCGCGGAAGCGCCCTGGCGTGGTAGGATGCGGGTGTGAGTGTGGTAGATGAGGAGAATGGGGTATAAGTATATTGCAAATGCTTCAAATTTTTTCATAAAAATGTTTTTTCGGAAAATTTTAAATATATAAGAAAATTAATATTTTTTAAGTGAGAGTGTGTTTAGTTATGTGGATTTCTCAAAATTTACAAATTTCAAATATAAATACATCTTTTTTTTAGTTAAACGATATATATATATATATATATATATATATATATATATATATATATATATATATATATATATATATATATAAGTATATATAATTTAAAAATTTTCAAGAATATTGATATACTTAGATGAAAAGTATTAATAGTATAGGGGAGTATGTAGGAGTAGGAGGGTATAGGAAAACGTGTATGAGTTCAACGCGTTGGTCTGGAGGGGAGTGTGGGAGAGGTTAAAAATAAGTCTTGAATGCAGAGTAAATTTGGTTAAATTCTTTTTATTTTCAAACCACACAAAATGAATACAATAATAAATACAAACGTAGGTATAATTTTATAATAATAATAATACAATACGTTTGTGCTTCCCAAATCCAATTCATAATAATACAATGTTAGGTGTACACAAGAGATATTTTGGTTTATATGATTGTTAACAACGAGTACATATCATTTTCCTATGTTCACACGTGGGCACACTGTCGTTTTTGAGTCTTTTTATCTGATCAATCATATTTACAATTAGTTTATCGTTAACTCGGGTATCATGTAAAAATATTGTACAAACCATAGCAAGAGAGTTCCCGCGAGACATATAAAACAGAAAATTAATGCAATAATTGCCGTAGACGTCAGAATCGATACTCTGCAACTGTTGGATATTCCAGTCGTAGACACGTCAATTTCTTCTCAGTCTATCGACGTGATGTGAAACGGATGGTGATAGTCCGTAACGGTCGAAGAAAACGCCATATCCACTGGAATCGACGTAGATCGCAATCCAATGCGAATCTGGCTTGGAGGATTCATCCGTGTTAACTACAAGAGCACAGGGCCTCTCCCAGGTAAATGGTGTCTGATCTGCGGGAAAAACTCCCACTGTCCGAGCTGGAACGTGGTTGAGTGTTCAAAGTATCTGAAGAGAGTCCATTGTCGATATTGTCGTAAGTATTTTATTCTGCTATCGAGACACCCCCACTACTACTCGTATGTTGGATGAAGGGGGAAGACCCACACGGAGCGTTCGTCGAACATGTATCCAATTTTTTAATTTTTTCACAAAGTTCCTTAGTTTTTTGATCCTGTTTTTTGTAGCTATCTGGTACGTCCTGCGAGACGATGTAAATGTCTGCCGGTGCATACATTGTTTTCATCAGCTATAGCTGTTTGCGTTGGAGGTAGAGCAAATAATTTGATCTGTGTAAGAAAGACATTTTTTAATTTTTATCAAAAATATGAATCACTTTAGCTTTTGTTTTTGTTTAACTGTTTCTTTTGATTTTTTTCACGCGATTTCAAATTACGGCCTGACTCATTTAAACGATTTTTAAACGATTCTTTGAATGTCAAATTATTTTCACCCACATCTTTGAGAACATTAACACCAGTTCTCAAAACTTCTTTACCGACAGCTCGGGTCCCTTTAGCAAGGAAGGGCAAAGCGCTACGAAAAACCCGAGAACCATGACCCCAAACCGTGGCCCCGCATCCGTGGAGAGACGATGTAGACGTTGCTGATCCCGCAACCTCCTCGGCCTATTTGATAATATATGTCGTAAACATTCATTTTCGAAATACTTTAATACTCTTTCTTAAAATGTAGTACTACCGTCAGCGTTCCAAACTCGAATGGTATGGGTTTTCCAAACTGGTCTCTTATATCGATATCGATAGTCTGAAATCTGTTGGTGAGAATGGCACATAATTTACTGATGCAAATCTCTTGACTATTGTGCTGCCAAAATCAAATTGTTTTGCATCGAGATTAACTATACGGAGCAGAGGCGCATAAGTATCTCTGACGATGCTCGGTTCACACAAATTTGAGTAAATAAAAAGTTGATCTGGAATCGCTCTCGCAAGACTTGCAGGTTGGTTTCCTACAAAGCGTAATTGATAATTATCTACTTTTTCTTTTCCAACTAAGGGTAACACTCTTTCCTCAAATCCGAGAATACGTCTTACAGCGTCGGTTAACACTGGCGAATTATACATTTTTACACATTATAAAATAATTTTTGACAAATATCTTTTGTATGAAAAAACATTAACGAGTCGTTCATTGTTGCAACGAGTTTGTGTATAGAATCGTATGTTCCGCATTGAAAGAAGTATTCTTGAGATTTTGTATATGAGTTTACCAGTAGATAATCAGTAGAGAATACCCCCCTATGGCGAGACGGTGACGTCACGCGGTGGCGCCGTAGGCGGAGCCAGGTCTATGGCATATACTCCCGCCACGTAAGGCTGTCTCTCTCGCGCCCATGTGATAATGGATATGGAGACCCCCACTCGCGCCCTGACAGATTGTCTGTCTCTGTCATACGCAAGGGATGGGTGTCTATGGCGTTCCCCACCCTTACTCAGACGGTGTCTCTCTCGCACTCATGCGTGGGGTGTGTTATGGCGTGGGTTCTCTCTTGCACTTGTGTGGGAGATAGGCAGTGGTACCGATGGCGTAGTTTCGCTCTCGCTCGCACTCATACGGGGTATGGTATGTCGTGTGCTCTCTCTCTAACGCATGTGGGGGTGGAAGCCGGAGCAGTCGATGGCGTAGTCTCCCTCTCTCTCGCACTCCTACGGCACTATTCTATAGCAAGGGCTCTCTCTCTCTCTCTCTCTCTCTTGCACTTGTGTTGGAGACAGGCAGTGGTGCCGATGGCGTAGTTTCTCTCTCCCTCGCACTCGTACAGGATATGGTATGGCGTGTGATATCTCTAGCGCACGCGGCTGGTGGAAGCCGGAGCACTCGATGGCGTAGTCTCCCTCTCTCTCGCACTCATACGGCACTATTCTATAGCGAGGGTTCTCTCTCTCTCTCTCTCTCGCCGTCTCTCTCTCTCTCTCTCTTTCTCGCACTCTCTCTCTCTTTCTCCTGCGTTCTCTCTGTCTCTCACTCTCTCACACACTGACACAAAAATCATGCACGTTTAAAGGTGGGGTTATCGCAATAAAAACAATATCTTTTTGACTAAAAATTATATTGTTCACAATTTCTTTTTTTACATTGAAGAAATGACTAGTTTTTACTTTTAAATTTGAACTAACATCATCTTAATCTAGCATATTTAAGCACTTTGTGCACTTGCATGGTAACTCCAACTGCAGTTCCTCGCGTAATTTACGCGTCCGAAGCCGTATTGCGTTGTACTCCAAACGCTCTAGTCTGGTTGCTTCATTCTAAAACATAAATTAATAAAAAATATATTAGTATATGTAAATATTGCATAATATAATATGTTAAATTATTTTTAAAAAAGTTGAACTACTTACAGAAACGAGGATTTTGTCCAGCATCTTTGATAGCTGTCTCCGATGCATAGCTTTTCCATTCTGCGATTTTTTCTGTCATTAAAAAAAGGAAATATTTGTTAATTAAAATAAAAATTAAAAGCATAATTTTAAAATATAATATAATATAATATAGCTACCTTATCATTGTTTTCTTCGTATTTCTTATTTATTTCGCTGGGCGAAAGTACTCTAAAGCCTCTGCTTTTGTTCCGGGTAGTTCGTTGCTGTAATAAAAGAAAAAATATTAATTAGAGAAAAAGAAATAGAATTATTAAATAGCATTTATTTATATACATACCCTATTGAGTTGAATCGTCTCCTGTAGTTCGCGAAACCAATCCTCCATTCTGCTTACGCCTCTGACTAGGCATAGACTCACACTACGGGATTCTGATGGCTGCAAATTAAAAAATATATATTAAATTATGTTTATTATCCTAAGAATATACTGATTTTCTCAAAATAGAATGTGATGGTGGGGCTTATCGTAAATCCTTACCAGTTGTGAAAACATAAGGGTTGGAGGTGTTTCTGATCTTCTTTTTGTGACATCTGATAAAAATTGAAAAACAAAGGAAGGAGTATTTTTATATTTTTAAAATAAATAAACCATTTAATATTTACTTCATCCTGTTTTATGTAAGGTTTAAATAATATACATAAAAATAAAAATACAAATATATATTGTTTTGAGAAAAATTATTTACATAGATAACATACGCAGACATAAATCTTAAACTTTATGTAATTTTATAACCAAATGGTAGTGAAGTTCCATCGGAAAAGAAGCGCCGTTTGGTGAGGACGATTTCACATGTCTGTTTCTCGTCAGTCGTCCCAACATCGAAAGTCGCGGTTCGCCGAAAACTCTTAGACGATAATTTAATGGAATCTATTTCTCTTTTTATGAGACTAAGCATACTATTAAAATTAATGTATTGACTGTTGTGGTAATTTAAGCGAATACCCTTAATTTTGCAACATTCGAAAGTCTTATTACTTGAAGAGGTGCCTTTATAACTGTAAAACTTTGGTCCGCCAGATAAGAAATGTGTAATGTAAGCGTCGTCACCATACGACGCAAGCTCATTTGTCATTTGTCCTAAAAAATTACCTAACTCGGGCTCGTAGGTATCCGATGAGTTTTCATTTGTTACGAAGATGACCGAATCTGTGTCTGTGTATAACAAGCTCCTATTTAATTTGCTTAGATATTCGTACAAAACGAGTAGCGCTTGAACTGTTGTATAAGCAGCTATTGCAACATTAGTATGGCTAGAACCTTTTATGGAATCATCTTTGTGTATCCAATTAATACATATAATATTCTCAGCGATGAGAAGCATACCTGTGATTTCCTTATCTTTAGCCATAATAAAGCTTAGCAGCTCTTTTCTGCATTTAACGAATTCAGTTTACGGTATATTATCTCGCTGTCCGAATTTACCCCAAAATGAATTCAAGCAGAGCTTTGCTACAGCTCTAAGTCCTGGATTTTTATCAATTTTTTCGTAATCGAGTAAATGTATGAGTGTGGGAATTTGTATTTAAAAATTATTGACCAAAGTTATAGTCTATTTAAGCGAAAATTCTTCGTTTTTTAAAAATTTTATTATGAAATATGGCTTAAATTGACTATAACTTTGGTAAATAATTTTTATATACAAATTCCCATACCCATACCATAACTACACGTATTTTGAACATAATAAAACCTTGAAAGCGTTAATTCGATCACATTAGCTCTCTAAACCTTGCGGTAGTCGAAGAAATATAGAGGTTTTCATTATAGCCAATCAAATGGACCTAACGACCTTCATGAATTTTTTTAAAATTTGTATAGTTATATTTAGATAAAATGTTCAAATTTACCGAAAGCATCAGGTAATATATGATAAGTGCCTTAGTTTTACCGTGAAATATATTATCAATTAATTTTAAATTTTAAGGTGTATCTGTCCCCTTAAAAAAACGTGTGTTGCGGATAAATATTGAGGACGCGACAAATCGATGTACTTTTGCAATTTTACTGATAAATATAAGGATTTTAAGTATCATAAATAATTGTATGTGAAAAGTACATAAAATATTACATTTTAATCACTTATATTATTGATTTAATTAATATCCACTACATAAGCAAGCATTGCAGACGTGACATTTTTTCGTTCGTTTTTGAATCAGCTCATTTAAAAGTCTTTTAAATCTTTTATGATTATTTTAAGAATAAAAATAAAGCAGCATCTTATTTAAAATAATACTGTTTTTATATTCTATGTACTAAAAATAGTTTTTAAAGTAATTTAATTGTATATCATTAAGTTACTTTTTGCGTTGCGATATCCAAAATCTATGACAATATTCAAATCCATTTAATTTCGGTTTTATGAGAAAAATGTAATTATTATTCAGATCATTTGATTCCTGAATGTTTTTCAAGTGTTAAGGTAATTTTTTTATTTTTTAATTAGTAATTTATAGTGACGATTAACGAAAATATATTTGAAATCGGGCATTTGACGTACACAAAATATGATATTTCGAGTTTTTAATTAATAAGTATAATTAATTTATGACAGAAAGTGAATATAAAAATATTAAAAATAATAAATTTAAATCTTAAACAACAGTATATATAAGCATGCATGTTACAGTTAAAATTTACTTAAACGTGTAAGAAAAGTAATTTAAAGTTTATGACACATAGTTTAAAGGTTCTAGAGATTTACCCATATAGCGACTTTATATTGTACATAAATCGGTAGAAGACGGGGACATCGAACTCGTTTATTTAAATAAAACTATATATTGTTAATAAATTTGAATATATTTTATTAAAATATTATTAAAAGAATCCTTTTTTTTAATTAAGGGTCATTAGGTGTCTTTGAATGACAATACTGGAAACCTGTACATTTCTTATGCTAATGCAGGGTTTTGAGAGAGAAATATGTCGGATTAGATTTTTAAGGCTTTATTGTGATAAAAATACACATAGTTATGTTGTGTATGTAGAATATAAAAATAAAAATTATTAACCAAAAGTATAGTCTATCAAAGTCATAATTCATGAATTGTTTTAAATTTTATCATGAAATATGATTTTTAAAGACTATAACTTGGTCAATCTGTTGCAACGCCGTTACCCTAAGCGGGTCCTGGGCGTAGTCGTCCAGAGCGGACGGGTGGGTGCCTATCACCACTACACAGCGCGTCCTCAGGTTGCGGATAGAGGAACGACCCCTGAGAAAGAGGTTAGCTGCGAATAAAGCGAATAAGCAGTCGCGGACAGCCGATAGGCCCAGGCGTGGGTGTGATGAGCCCGCACTGGCGAACGCATTCATCTAGAAACACTACGCAAGCACCGCAACAACTACAAACACTATACAAAATCTCCTATCTTACTTTCTTCTTCTACCTTACTCTGTAATCTATCTCTTTTACCACACATTTCAAACAAAAAATGGGCCAAAAATCCTGCTGTCGTGGAGGATGCGGGAGCGATGACAACTGCCCTGAGAGGGGATGTGTAGAATGATTCGCCACCTGGTCTTACATGGCAACGAAGCCAGCGAAGGCGCGCTGCCTTGCAGGGGGGCGTTAGGATATGAGAATGAAACCGAGTGTGTCTGACGACGAGTTGACTGTGTCCTCGCCAAAGTCAGAAAGCTCTCATACTTAGTTCTAGGGAGGTATGAGGGTTATCACCCCTAGACCGATGGACTCACCTGCGATCGGAACAGGATCCAAAACGCGCGGGTTTAACTTACTATCATGGCTCAAAGAAAACAAAACCAAACCAAAACGAAAAGAAACTTAAGGGTGGGAACCTGGAATGTACGCAGTCTACACAGAGCAGGCGCGTTCCGGGAAATCATAAATGAAAGTGAGAGGTACAATTTAGATTTGGTAGCAATACAAGAAACCCGATGGAAAGATAACGCGATGCTAGGATCCGGTAACTTCACCTTTTTATATGGGGGCGCGAGCGGGCATTCTCTAGGCACCGGATTTCTTGTTAACAAAAGCATCATACATTCCGTTAAAAGTTGCAATTTCGTGAATGACCGACTCTCGTATATCATCATCGACGGAGCGTGGTATAATTACGTGGTTATTAACGTCCACTGTCCCACGGAGGACAAAGAGGAACAAGTCAAAAATCTTTATTATGAAACTTTAGAGCAATTAATCGACCAATTCGCGTCTTACGACACCAAAATAGTAGTGGGGGATTTCAATGCTAAAATAGGGAGAGAGGAAATGTTTAACAAACTACATGTTGTTGGTACTGTGCACGTTTTATCTCCTTAAACATAAGTTTGTATTTTATCAACTTCTAGAGCACATAACTCTATAAAGTCTAGAATTTTTCCTATTCAGCTCCAAAATTGAATTATCGCAGACTTCATCAGGCTGTAACTTCGGTCAAGATTTTTATTTTTCAAAAACCCACACTCAATCTATAATTATATGCATTATGAACACAACAAAATCTCAATAACGCCAATCTTATCACTTTGATAATTTTTAATCTTTACAGCCATTTTTTTTTAAAACTACATTTTTCGTTTTTAGGCATTTAAAATAAAATTGCGATCGTATGCGCGAAGTTACAGCCTGATGAAGTCTGCGATAATTACGTCACTATAAATTACTAATTAAAAAATAAAAAAATTACCTTAACACTTGAAAAACATTCAGGAATCAAATGATCTGAATAATAATTACATTTTTCTCATAAAACCGAAATTAAATGGATTTGAATATTGTCATAGATTTTGGATATCGCAACGCAAAAAGTAACTTAATGATATACAATTAAATTACTTTAAAAACTATTTTTAGTACATAGAATATAAAAACAGTATTATTTTAAATAAGATGCTGCTTTATTTTTATTCTTAAAATAATCATAAAAGATTTAAAAGACTTTTAAATGAGCTGATTCAAAAACGAACGAAAAAATGTCACGTCTGCAATGCTTGCTTATGTAGTGGATATTAATTAAATCAATAATATAAGTGATTAAAATGTAATATTTTATGTACTTTTCACATACAATTATTTATGATACTTAAAATCCTTATATTTATCAGTAAAATTGCAAAAGTACATCGATTTGTCGCGTCCTCAATATTTATCCGCAACACACGTTTTTTTAAGGGGACAGATACACCTTAAAATTTAAAATTAATTGATAATATATTTCACGGTAAAACTAAGGCACTTATCATATATTACCTGATGCTTTCGGTAAATTTGAACATTTTATCTAAATATAACTATACAAATTTTAAAAAAATTCATGAAGGTCGTTAGGTCCATTTGATTGGCTATAATGAAAACCTCTATATTTCTTCGACTACCGCAAGGTTTAGAGAGCTAATGTGATCGAATTAACGCTTTCAAGGTTTTATTATGTTCAAAATACGTGTAGTTATGGTATGGGTATGGGAATTTGTATATAAAAATTATTTACCAAAGTTATAGTCAATTTAAGCCATATTTCATAATAAAATTTTTAAAAAACGAAGAATTTTCGCTTAAATAGACTATAACTTTGGTCAATAATTTTTAAATACAAATTCCCACACTCATACATTTACTCGATTACGAAAAAATTGATAAAAATCCAGGACTTAGAGCTGTAGCAAAGCTCTGCTTGAATTCATTTTGGGGTAAATTCGGACAGCGAGATAATATACCGTAAACTGAATTCGTTAAATGCAGAAAAGAGCTGCTAAGCTTTATTATGGCTAAAGATAAGGAAATCACAGGTATGCTTCTCATCGCTGAGAATATTATATGTATTAATTGGATACACAAAGATGATTCCATAAAAGGTTCTAGCCATACTAATGTTGCAATAGCTGCTTATACAACAGTTCAAGCGCGACTCGTTTTGTACGAATATCTAAGCAAATTAAATAGGAGCTTGTTATACACAGACACAGATTCGGTCATCTTCGTAACAAATGAAAACTCATCGGATACCTACGAGCCCGAGTTAGGTAATTTTTTAGGACAAATGACAAATGAGCTTGCGTCGTATGGTGACGACGCTTACATTACACATTTCTTATCTGGCGGACCAAAGTTTTACAGTTATAAAGGCACCTCTTCAAGTAATAAGACTTTCGAATGTTGCAAAATTAAGGGTATTCGCTTAAATTACCACAACAGTCAATACATTAATTTTAATAGTATGCTTAGTCTCATAAAAAGAGAAATAGATTCCATTAAATTATCGTCTAAGAGTTTTCGGCGAACCGCGACTTTCGATGTTGGGACGACTGACGAGAAACAGACATGTGAAATCGTCCTCACCAAACGGCGCTTCTTTTCCGATGGAACTTCACTACCATTTGGTTATAAAATTACATAAAGTTTAAGATTTATGTCTGCGTATGTTATCTATGTAAATAATTTTTCTCAAAACAATATATATTTGTATTTTTATTTTTATGTATATTATTTAAACCTTACATAAAACAGGATGAAGTAAATATTAAATGGTTTATTTATTTTAAAAATATAAAAATACTCCTTCCTTTGTTTTTCAATTTTTATCAGATGTCACAAAAAGAAGATCAGAAACACCTCCAACCCTTATGTTTTCACAACTGGTAAGGATTTACGATAAGCCCCACCATCACATTCTATTTTGAGAAAATCAGTATATTCTTAGGATAATAAACATAATTTAATATATATTTTTTAATTTGCAGCCATCAGAATCCCGTAGTGTGAGTCTATGCCTAGTCAGAGGCGTAAGCAGAATGGAGGATTGGTTTCGCGAACTACAGGAGACGATTCAACTCAATAGGGTATGTATATAAATAAATGCTATTTAATAATTCTATTTCTTTTTCTCTAATTAATATTTTTTCTTTTATTACAGCAACGAACTACCCGGAACAAAAGCAGAGGCTTTAGAGTACTTTCGCCCAGCGAAATAAATAAGAAATACGAAGAAAACAATGATAAGGTAGCTATATTATATTATATTATATTTTAAAATTATGCTTTTAATTTTTATTTTAATTAACAAATATTTCCTTTTTTTAATTACAGAAAAAATCGCAGAATGGAAAAGCTATGCATCGGAGACAGCTATCAAAGATGCTGGACAAAATCCTCGTTTCTGTAAGTAGTTCAACTTTTTTAAAAATAATTTAACATATTATATTATGCAATATTTACATATACTAAACTAAACCTAAAAGAATAAAAATTGACGTTAGAAAGAATAAAAAACACATTTCGTTCTTTTCGCAAAGTATAAAACGCTGATTTTGTTCTTTAGCGAACTTAACCGTGACTTTAAAAAATTAAATCGTACAAATTATTTTTTTGTAAAGAATAAAATTCACCTTTAATTTTTTTGTTTTAAGAGAACGTTGTATCTACTGTCCTTGCCTAAACAGATGTATGCTAATTATTCAAATAGTAATTTGTTAATTGAAAAACTAAAAGTTGCCTTTGATTGATCTTAAAATGTGGAATATTTTCAGACCTAAAAAAGTACCTAACATTGTTTCTTTTTCGAGAAAACTTCGGAATATGAAATCCAACCTTAATGTTAAACCAAAAGAATTAAAGTTGAATTTTATTCTTCACAAAAGGATAAAACCTGAATTTTTTTCTTTACGAAAGTATAAAAGCTGAACTTTATTGTTTACAAAAGAATAAAAACTGAAGTTTATTCTTTATAAAAGAATAATTTGAACATTTTAATCTTTTAGGTCATCGTCAAATTTTCTAAAGAATAAAATCAGCGTTTTATACTTTGCGAAAAGAATAAAATGCTATTTTTATTTCTTTAGGTTTAGAGTGTATATTATTTTTTTCGATTATATTAATAACATCGACTATATAAATATTTGTACATACACGCTGCTCAAATTGACATACATGTAATTGAACTCTCCTTCAATCCAAAAACCGACCATGTTTTTGCGTGCATGCAGCGCATATAGGTTTTTGAAAAAGACCCGTCACGATTACTGACATGGTGATATTATTCAAATTTTTAAATAAATTAAGAATTTTAGAAATGTCATTCGCAAACACAGCTTTTCCCTTTTTTTTACATAATACGACTGTGTGAATCGCGCTATGCCATGATAATCCCTCTAAAGACAGTCTGTATTCAGGGTAATACTCGCAACCAGGTACATTATAGTTTGATTTGACACAGAAATCTGGTTTTATATTATTCCTCAAAAAGACCCGTGCGACTGGAACCGAACAAAAAAAAAAAAATTTATTTTTACAAATAAATTTTTTTTTTATATCCAAACGGAAACGAAAGCGAGTCGGAAACGAACCAGCTTTTTTATAATATGACCGAGCATGTTTTTGTTTCATTGCGTGATACAACTTCATGGGTTTTAATCCATCTTATTGTACCATTATTTAAAGTTACATGAGCCTCCGCACATTCTTGTTATTTTTTTATCAATTGCACTACAGACTCAAAGTTTATTTTTAACGAATTTTCGTAGTTGATACGAATACTCTTAACTTTACACGTGTCGTAAGTCTCACCCGTGGGTGTGCGCGGAAAATTTTGGCCCGCCCGAGACGAAGGTTTTTATGTACGATCCCACGCCGTATCCCTCTAATTCGCCTGTAAGCCGAACGAATAAAGGTCCAGTTTCGGGTTCGTATTCTCCGCTGTTGTCGTTTTTACTTTTATAAACAATCGAAACTGTGTCATAGTAGAGAATACGAGTATTCAGGTCAATTAAGTTATTTAATAGTTTTAATCGCGTCTGTGCCTTTGTATATGCAGCGATTACTACGTTTCAACCAGGCGAGGACCTCACGGCTTCGTTTATATACCTCCATATCGTATATATAGTATTTGTGTTTGCCGAAATACATTGTTCTACTACTATTTCCGAATACCTTAATAATTTGAATAAATCTTGATATGTTCGTACTACGCGGGTTTGCGATAAGTTACAAAACTGTCCAAATTTACCCCAGAATGAGTTTAAACATAATTTTGCTACCGAGCGCATCCCAGGATTTTTTTTATATTATTGTAGTCAAGATTGATACCTTCATCTTTTTTATAATTTTCTATATATTTTATTTTTTCCTCCTCTGTTTCAACTCCTTTCGGGTAATCGGACGCCTCCTGTTTACATTTCAGGAATGTATCCACGTATTGTTAAAAATGCCCGCCCGAACGAGTCGTAGGATCGTACTGTGTTACCGCGAACTGCCAGATTACATATATTTTTATTAATTTATACCCTAACTCTAACGCTTTTTCTATTTTCAAGGAAATCCACGTACCCGACAATATTCTATCTTTTGTGTTTTCATGTCTACACTCACTACTGCTTAATTCTTCGCAAGAACGATTAATATTGTTTTTCGGTTGTAAAATTTTAAAAGTTACTACTTATCGTCCGAATCTGCTTCTTCAGGACTCGTCACGTTATTCTCGGTGTCTAGGCTACCTGGCTCCCACACCACCCCCTTCAACTCGAACAATTTTGCAACTAAAAGTTTAAAAATTGTTATAAACAAAACTGTCTTACAAAATAAAATTAAATCAATTACTTTTTATATTACTTACCCAATTCGGAATAATGCTTAAAGAACGGTTTGAGACATTCTTTGTCTTGATAACGACCAAGAAGGGCGTCACCAGCTGCTAAAACTGCTTCCTCGTTATCTTTCAAACGCATATCGTACAATAATGCAGCCTCTACAAAATTCACTTTACTAAACAAGCTTCGTAAATTTTCCACCAACTCTTTGTGCTCCATTCCCCACAACGAAGCCATACTAATGTTGCAATAGCTGCTTATACAACAGTTCAAGCGCGACTCGTTTTGTACGAATATCTAAGCAAATTAAATAGGAGCTTGTTATACACAGACACAGATTCGGTCATCTTCGTAACAAATGAAAACTCATCGGATACCTACGAGCCCGAGTTAGGTAATTTTTTAGGACAAATGACAAATGAGCTTGCGTCGTATGGTGACGACGCTTACATTACACATTTCTTATCTGGCGGACCAAAGTTTTACAGTTATAAAGGCACCTCTTCAAGTAATAAGACTTTCGAATGTTGCAAAATTAAGGGTATTCGCTTAAATTACCACAACAGTCAATACATTAATTTTAATAGTATGCTTAGTCTCATAAAAAGAGAAATAGATTCCATTAAATTATCGTCTAAGAGTTTTCGGCGAACCGCGACTTTCGATGTTGGGACGACTGACGAGAAACAGACATGTGAAATCGTCCTCACCAAACGGCGCTTCTTTTCCGATGGAACTTCACTACCATTTGGTTATAAAATTACATAAAGTTTAAGATTTATGTCTGCGTATGTTATCTATGTAAATAATTTTTCTCAAAACAATATATATTTGTATTTTTATTTTTATGTATATTATTTAAACCTTACATAAAACAGGATGAAGTAAATATTAAATGGTTTATTTATTTTAAAAATATAAAAATACTCCTTCCTTTGTTTTTCAATTTTTATCAGATGTCACAAAAAGAAGATCAGAAACACCTCCAACCCTTATGTTTTCACAACTGGTAAGGATTTACGATAAGCCCCACCATCACATTCTATTTTGAGAAAATCAGTATATTCTTAGGATAATAAACATAATTTAATATATATTTTTTAATTTGCAGCCATCAGAATCCCGTAGTGTGAGTCTATGCCTAGTCAGAGGCGTAAGCAGAATGGAGGATTGGTTTCGCGAACTACAGGAGACGATTCAACTCAATAGGGTATGTATATAAATAAATGCTATTTAATAATTCTATTTCTTTTTCTCTAATTAATATTTTTTCTTTTATTACAGCAACGAACTACCCGGAACAAAAGCAGAGGCTTTAGAGTACTTTCGCCCAGCGAAATAAATAAGAAATACGAAGAAAACAATGATAAGGTAGCTATATTATATTATATTATATTTTAAAATTATGCTTTTAATTTTTATTTTAATTAACAAATATTTCCTTTTTTTAATGACAGAAAAAATCGCAGAATGGAAAAGCTATGCATCGGAGACAGCTATCAAAGATGCTGGACAAAATCCTCGTTTCTGTAAGTAGTTCAACTTTTTTAAAAATAATTTAACATATTATATTATGCAATATTTACATATACTAATATATTTTTTATTAATTTATGTTTTAGAATGAAGCAACCAGACTAGAGCGTTTGGAGTACAACGCAATACGGCTTCGGACGCGTAAATTACGCGAGGAACTGCAGTTGGAGTTACCATGCAAGTGCACAAAGTGCTTAAATATGCTAGATTAAGATGATGTTAGTTCAAATTTAAAAGTAAAAACTAGTCATTTCTTCAATGTAAAAAAAGAAATTGTGAACAATATAATTTTTAGTCAAAAAGATATTGTTTTTATTGCGATAACCCCACCTTTAAACGTGCATGATTTTTGTGTCAGTGTGTGAGAGAGTGAGAGACAGAGAGAACGCAGGAGAAAGAGAGAGAGAGTGCGAGAAAGAGAGAGAGAGAGAGAGAGACGGCGAGAGAGAGAGAGAGAGAGAGAACCCTCGCTATAGAATAGTGCCGTATGAGTGCGAGAGAGAGGGAGACTACGCCATCGAGTGCTCCGGCTTCCACCAGCCGCGTGCGCTAGAGATATCACACGCCATACCATATCCTGTACGAGTGCGAGGGAGAGAGAAACTACGCCATCGGCACCACTGCCTGTCTCCAACACAAGTGCAAGAGAGAGAGAGAGAGAGAGAGAGAGAGAGAGCCCTTGCTATAGAATAGTGCCGTAGGAGTGCGAGAGAGAGGGAGACTACGCCATCGACTGCACCGGCTTCTACCCCCACATGCGTTAGAGAGAGAGCACACGACATACCATACCCCGTATGAGTGCGAGCGAGAGCGAAACTACGCCATCGGTACCACTGCCTATCTCCCACACAAGTGCAAGAGAGAACCCACGCCATAACACACCCCACGCATGAGTGCGAGAGAGACACCGTCTGAGTAAGGGTGGGGAACGCCATAGACACCCATCCCTTGCGTATGACAGAGACAGACAATCTGTCAGGGCGCGAGTAGGGGTCTCCATATCCATTATCACATGGGCGCGAGAGAGACAGCCTTACGTGGCGGGAGTATATGCCATAGACCTGGCTCCGCCTACGGCGCCACCGCGTGACGTCACCGTCTCGCCATAGGGGGGTATTCTCTACTATAATCTTCTCGACGTAAATGAAGAGTAGTGCAAGGTATATGGATTTCTGAGATACCGACTACCCATTTGCCGTATAATTCTACTTCTCTAAGCAAACAAGTAGAAAAGTTTGTTGTAGTATTGTTTGGATAATACTTTTTGGAGCTTTTGCTGGGTAAGATAATAGTAAACTCGTTTGGATTCATTGGTACAATGCTTCACCTTGCAGGTCACACAATTCGTAAATAAATAAATTTTGTCTCTTTAAAACACGTATAATTTTGAATATCTCCTCACTCTACGATATTTCTGCGCCTTTTTCAAAAATTTTTTTTCTCTAGTAATTCCCACATACATCCCCGCCCGTTTTACTAAATTTTTTCTGGCAATGTGAGTGCTATATATTGTACAAGGAGGAAGAAGAAGGATCACTTCTATTTCCGAGAAGCGGTGTACTGTCGTTAAAATCTTCGTTATCAAAAGCATTTTGTTCATACAATATTTTTCGTGTTAGTGAGACAGTGCCTAGATTCCACAACTCAGGGTTTCCAACCAATTCTTTAGGTGTAGATGTTGTACGAAGTAAATGTGCAAACTTTTTTCTACCTTGGTATGTCTTCTACGACGCGCGGCGTCGTTTATTAAATCGACAATGTTTGACTCTATAATTCCTTCGCCATCAGTGTACACAGTGCCGTTATGGGTTCAGCTGATGTGGTCTTTAATAGCTTTCAAATGGTTTATTAATTATCGAGCTTTCTTTTGATAAAGTTTCGGCAGGCTTTCAATGATAAAATCGTCTTGCATACCATTTGACTTGCTGTATTGTTTTTCTTCACTTTTCGACAAAGAGGACTTACGTTTTTTTTCTACAAAAAATAAGTATCTTCTCAGTACACTCAAATAATCTTTCAATCTTTCTTATTCGTTTATATGTATTCGAATCGAGGATTTTTTTCATCTCATCGTCCAAACGCGTTGAATTATCGCAGACCGTTTGACTGGATTCGAGAGCAGCAGCAGCAGGCGCTGTATACGCAACAGCACCTTCGGGTGGAGCAGCATTGTAAGATCCGCTGGTAATTGTAGCAGAGTCCAACGGTTTTACGTTTTCTCTCTGTATTCTCTCCAAATGTTCTTTAGATATTAATACGATTTACTTTATTCTAGACATATTTTAACTGGAAATTTTCAAATAATTGTAGACAATATCCCGTCTAATATAGGTTGTAGTAAAAACGGTAAAAAGCTGCCGCCTTTTTGAACAATTACCCGTTTCTTATTTTTCCATGAATTTTTGCGTATACTTTTTGTAGTTTAATTTCTCAAAATATTTGATTTTTTTTAAAGATACAACACCGCGAAGCACATTAACGTGCACTCACAAATATATTTTATCAGTTTTTGATCAGCAGATTTCAATAGCGCGACTCATTGATCCTTGTCACAGTGTCTGAGGGCTTCCAAGAGAGCAATGTATTTTTTCTCAAAAGGTACAGTCTTTTTGCCCGATTGTAGACGTCGACTCCGAGAACGCCGACGACGCTCTCCGCCAGATACAACCTCGTTCATAGTTTACTTGAGACTGAAGAAGATTTTGACTGCACCCTGTATTTTACTAAATTTAAACTGTATGCGCATAAGCGCTGTGAGCATACTTTGGTAGATAAACGTACTGATGCTCGTCGTCGGGAAATATACTCGTGCGAAATCTAAATTCGTCAATCGTACTCTACTTGCAATATATCATTAGATAACAAAACGGTTTAGCTGTAGCATCTTGATATGCTTCTTGAAAAATGTAGGGTCTTCGAGGCACACTTGTCTCGCTAAATGGTCTATTTGTGCTCGGTCTCGCGGATTTTTAAATAAAACTATATAAGATGCGTTGAGGCTAATATCTCTCAAGTAATCGCTTGTGAAACAAATTTTGAGTAATAAACATCACACTTATATTTTTATGGTGATTTCCTTTTGTAAATAAATCGACAATCACATGATTCAATGTTTTGCGCATTAAATGATCGATGATTATGAGTTTTTTTAAATGAGGGTTGTTCGAGTAGTCCTCTGGTTTCGGCAATCCCTCGCAAAACTCGATTTGTTTATCATTTTTCATGTAATTTTCCGAGTTGTACCCTTCTTTCCACACGGTATAATAAAACAATATTCGATCAAACGTAACATCAGCCACTTGATCGAGAAAACTTAAAAACTTTCTTATAAAACACGACTTTCCGCTCGATGTAGGTACACATATTAAACTCGTCCATGGATGAGCCCACCATGTGTCCATGGTTACAACGTTTATAGTATACTAATTTATTTAAAAGCCTGCACGTTTTTAAAACCATTTTGCATTAATGTTATAAGAACGGGGCGGCGACGGTGGCGGTGCGGTGGTGTCGATGACGAGCCGGAGAGAACGAGGGCTAGAAGAGGCGCCTGTCGGTAGCCTTACCCATCATACATGCAGCTAGTCTCTCCGCCGATTGCTCCTAGCAATAAGACGGCGCGCCCCCTCCACCTCGTAACCACGCGTCAGCTAGACCTCCAACTGCGCCGCTGCATAAGCCTGTTGGCGGAGGGCGCCGGACCCAAGCACAGGTCTGTGAGCGGTTAAGGCTGTATACTATAAATAGGCACCCTCTTAACACCCTAATTATACGCTCTACCCTCAAACTAATTTTAAGAGGGGGGGGGGGTAAATATTTTGAATCTTTAAAAGGCCAAAGTCATACCCTTCTAAGACAAGTGTATATGTTCTGAAAATCACGAGAGACGGTAGCCAGTTACTAGTCGATCGTGAAAAAGACTGCGGTGCTCTCGCATTAAATTTTAAAATGGATTCCGTTTCGTTATTAAATATGGGATACCGTGATATGTTTTTTCTCATGGAAACAGTGAAAAGTATGCGCATTTTATGTTTTAATACACCATCGTCTTTTTTCATACAATAGGTTGAAGAAGACGAAGCCTACGAAAAACTCGAGTCTGATATGTTTAATTTTTACTACATGGCCCCGTTGTATTATTATTGTATGGAAGCATTACTCTTAAAAGTGCAGCAAACAGATCAAGTACGAGGGTAGTTCAATAAGTCTTTAGAATGACCAACAGATGGCGCGCGAATCGCTCCAAATCATCTGTTTTCAGTCAGCACCACTCCCGACTAGATATATGGTGCAGTCACAGTCCACATCTTCTGAGTTTACGTGTTTTTATAACCAATTGAAAAAAAAAATTTGCTTGTTAAGAAAAATGGAAAAAAACGAGTTCAGAGCGGTAATTAAACATTTTCATTTAAAGGGTTTAACTCCATATGAGATAAAAAATGAATTGGACTCAGTTCATGGCACATCTGCCCCTGCCTTAGCAACGGTTTATAACTGGGTAAATGAATTTAAGCGTGGTCGTACATCAATAAGTGACGAACCACGTTCAGGAAGGCCCGTAGAAGCAACTACTCCCGAAATCATCAATAAAATCCACGATATGGTGTTGAAGGATAGAAGATTAAAAGTGCGTGAGTTAGCTGAGGCCACAAGGATATCTATAGGTGCAGTTGTTTCAATTCTACATGAAAAATTAGGCATGAAAAAGCTATCGGCAAGATGGGTGCCGCGTTTGCTCTCAGCTGAGAATAAATGCAATAGAATGGTCGCCTCTGAGGCTCTTTTGGCGCGCATAAGTCGGAATCCTGAGGAATTTTTTCGTCGATTTGTGACTGTGGATGAAACGTGGATACACCACTACACTCCTGAGACAAAGGAACAATCCAAACAGTGGATTTCCACAGGCGAACCAGCTCCAAAGAAGGCAAAGACCGTAAAGTCAGCTGGTAAGGTTATGGCTACAGTTTTTTTGGGATGCACGTGGAATTATACTTATTGACTACTTGGAAAAGGGTAAAACAATTAATGGTGAGTATTATGCATCATTATTAGAGCAGCTGAAAGAAGAAATTTAAAAAAAACGACCACATTTGGCGAGAAAAAAAATTCTCTTTCATCACGACAACGCCCGAGTTCACACATGCTTCGTTTCAATGGCTAAAATTGAAGAACTAAAATTCGAATTGGTCGAACACCCACCGTATTCACCAGATTTAGCCCCCAGTGACTTTTTCTTATTTCCAAACTTGAAAAAATGGCTCGGTGGACAGAGATTTACGGACAACGAAGACGCCATTGCCTCTGTAAGTGCTTATTTTGAGGAACTTCCGAAAACGCACTTTTCTGAAGGATTAAAAAAACTTAAAAAGCGATTGACCAAGTGTATAGAGCTCCAAGGAGATTATGTTGTAAAATAAAAAAAAAATGACCCCAAAAAAATTGTTTTTATACTTTATTCTAAAGACTTATTGAACTACCCTCGTACTTACGAAAAAATTAATGTTGAACGATTGCAGGTATGTTTATAAATTTATAAATTAAAATTTTAAAATATTCTCAACTAATTTAAAATAATTTTTACTTTGATAAAAACAAACGAGGCAAATGGTATTTTTGAACAAGAACTTTCTTTTCTTTAATTACCACCAATAGCGATTTTATGTGATTTGGGAAATATAATACCCATATCCCCAAATGGACATCGATGGAGCAAAACAGCGTGCGATATTTTTATCGTGTAACACAAAACTACGAACTTCGTAGACATTTTATTAAACAAGGTCTACTTACAAATACTTGTTACATTTTTCTCACAAGTTTCGGTAAAATAGGTGCCGCTATGTACGTAAATACCATGTTGATTGCATTCCATAGGCAGTCGTCGATGTTGTAGGCCTGCACCACCCTCATGCCAAACCGTTTTAAAAAGTATTATATTATCTTAAGTTTGACAAACTGTACAAAGTTTATGTTATAATATTTATAATAATAGGAAAAACTCTATTGTTAATTAACCCTCAAATTGTAAAATAAAAATTGTACTTTAAATAAATTATACTAAAATATATATTTTAAACGTTAGATTTTTTATAAACAAACCTTTTGTATAAATATATAATATCCGAAAAGAAGGTAAATTTCAAAATAAACCACGTTTCTATTCAATTATTACCACATTATATTAATATTATTAATATCCTAAATGTAATCATAAATATATTATAAAATGCGTATAAATATTGGAAGTTATAAAATTATCATATATTGTATATAGTAGCTGAAAAAAGTACATTTTTAAATACAACATAAATACTAAATCAAAATGAAGTTTTGTCTTTTATTTATTTCTTTTGTACAAAATTAACGTATTTTTCTTAGCATTAAAATATTCAAGTTCAAATTTTTTTTTTAATTGTAAAATTTTTTTTTCATATGTTAGATCTTCATAATATCTATAATAGTATCGCACATTTTTTTCTACATGAACTGGACAGCAGGGATTATCTGAGAATCCATATACATTTTCTACATTTGAAATTGTAAATTATACCGAATGTACATCTTCATCTTCTCTTTCCATAAAACGTAATAAATAGTTTATGGTTTTGTTTTTATAACTATGTATACAATGACGTGTTTTCATAACTTTACCGTTAACATTAAAATTACAACCATAAACAGTAAATTTAAATTGTGCCGAAATAAGAATATGAGAAAAACTTTGAGAAAAATATTTCATCTCGTTAAACATTTTTTTATATTCTTTTACACAATTATTATTTTTTACATTTATTAAGGTTTGTATTGCACGATGCCAAGCTAAACCTTCCAAAGATTTTTTATAATCTGGGAAGAATTCACAGACTGATGTACTACAATTTCTGCAGAAATCAGAACTTTCAATAGACCACATTCTTGATACTGAAATATAAAGTTTATTATTATACATAATATACACATACATAGTATAAAAAAAGTTGACATAATAGGTTCAAGCGTTACATTATAACATATTTTATGTATCGACAATAACAGTAAGACATAATTAAGATCTACTTTTACTACTGTGATTATTTTTATAGCGAAATTCCTTTATTTTATAGTTCTTGTTTTACTTTGGTTTCGTCCTTTCATGTTCGATATTCCTACGTGAATACTACGAGGGTAGTTCAATAAGTCTTTAGAATAAAGTATAAAAACAATTTTTTTGGGATAAATTTTTTTTTATTTTACAACATAATCTCCTTGGAGCTCTATACACTTGGTCAATCGCTTTTTAAGTTTTTTTAATCCTTCAGAAAAGTGCGTTTTCGGAAGTTCCTCAAAATAAGCACTTACAGAGGCAATGACGTCTTCGTTGTCCGTAAATCTCTGTCCACCGAGCCATTTTTTCAAGTTTGGAAATAAGAAAAAGTCACTGGGGGCTAAATCTGGTGAATACGGTGGGTGTTCGACCAATTCAAATTTTAGTTCTTCAATTTTAGCCATTGAAACGAAGCATGTGTGAACTCGGGCGTTGTCGTGATGAAAGAGAATTTTTTTTCTCGCCAAATGTGGTCGTTTTTTTTTAATTTCTTCTTTCAGCTGCTCTAATAATGGTGCATAATACTCACCAGTAATTGTTTTACCCTTTTCCAAGTAGTCAATAAGTATAATTCCACGTGCATCCCAAAAAAACTGTAGCCAACAACTGCACCTATAGATATCCTTGTGGCCTCAGCTAACTCACGCACTTTTAATCTTCTATTCTTCAACACCATATCGTGGATTTTATTGATGATTTCGGGAGTAGTTGCTTCTACGGGCCTTCCTGAACGTGGTTCGTCACTTATTGATGTACGACCACGCTTAAATTCATTTACCCAGTTATAAACCGTTGCTAAGGCAGGGGCAGATGTGCCATGAACTGAGTCCAATTCATTTTTTATCTCATATGGAGTTAAACCCTTTAAATGAAAATGTTTAATTACCGCTCTGAACTCGTTTTTTTCCATTTTTCTTAACAATCAATTTTTTTTTTCAATTGGTTATAAAAACACGTAAACTCAGAAGATGTGGACTATGACTGCACCATATATCTAGTCGGGAGTGGTGCTGACTGAAAACAGATGATTTGGAGCGATTCGCGCGCCATCTGTTGGTCATTCTAAAGACTTATTGAACTACCCTCGTATCTACACTCTAAACCTAAAAGAATAAAAATTGACGTTAGAAAGAATAAAAAACACATTTCGTTCTTTTCGCAAAGTATAAAACGCTGATTTTGTTCTTTAGCGAACTTAACCGTGACTTTAAAAAATTAAATCGTACAAATTATTTTTTTGTAAAGAATAAAATTCACCTTTAATTTTTTTGTTTTAAGAGAACGTTGTATCTACTGTCCTTGCCTAAACAGATGTATGCTAATTATTCAAATAGTAATTTGTTAATTGAAAAACTAAAAGTTGCCTTTGATTGATCTTAAAATGTGGAATATTTTCAGACCTAAAAAAGTACCTAACATTGTTTCTTTTTCGAGAAAACTTCGGAATATGAAATCCAATCTTAATGTTAAACCAAAAGAATTAAAGTTGAATTTTATTCTTCACAAAAGGATAAAACCTGAATTTTTTTCTTTACGAAAGTATAAAAGCTGAACTTTATTGTTTACAAAAGAATAAAAACTGAAGTTTATTCTTTATAAAAGAATAATTTGAACATTTTAATCTTTTAGGTCATCGTCAAATTTTCTAAAGAATAAAATCAGCGTTTTATACTTTGCGAAAAGAATAAAATGCTATTTTTATTTCTTTAGGTTTAGAGTGTATATTATTTTTTTCGATTATATTAATAACATCGACTATATAAATATTTGTACATACACGCTGCTCAAATTGACATACATGTAATTGAACTCTCCTTCAATCCAAAAACCGACCATGTTTTTGCGTGCATGCAGCGCATATAGGTTTTTGAAAAAGACCCGTCACGATTACTGACATGGTGATATTATTCAAATTTTTAAATAAATTAAGAATTTTAGAAATGTCATTCGCAAACACAGCTTTTCCCTTTTTTTTACATAATACGACTGTGTGAATCGCGCTATGCCATGATAATCCCTCTAAAGACAGTCTGTATTCAGGGTAATACTCGCAACCAGGTACATTATAGTTTGATTTGACACAGAAATCTGGTTTTATATTATTCCTCAAAAAGACCCGTGCGACTGGAACCGAACAAAAAAAAAAAAATTTATTTTTACAAATAAATTTTTTTTTTATATCCAAACGGAAACGAAAGCGAGTCGGAAACGAACCAGCTTTTTTATAATATGACCGAGCATGTTTTTGTTTCATTGCGTGATACAACTTCATGGGTTTTAATCCATCTTATTGTACCATTATTTAAAGTTACATGAGCCTCCGCACATTCTTGTTATTTTTTTATCAATTGCACTACAGACTCAAAGTTTATTTTTAACGAATTTTCGTAGTTGATACGAATACTCTTAACTTTACACGTGTCGTAAGTCTCACCCGTGGGTGTGCGCGGAAAATTTTGGCCCGCCCGAGACGAAGGTTTTTATGTACGATCCCACGCCGTATCCCTCTAATTCGCCTGTAAGCCGAACGAATAAAGGTCCAGTTTCGGGTTCGTATTCTCCGCTGTTGTCGTTTTTACTTTTATAAACAATCGAAACTGTGTCATAGTAGAGAATACGAGTATTCAGGTCAATTAAGTTATTTAATAGTTTTAATCGCGTCTGTGCCTTTGTATATGCAGCGATTACTACGTTTCAACCAGGCGAGGACCTCACGGCTTCGTTTATATACCTCCATATCGTATATATAGTATTTGTGTTTGCCGAAATACATTGTTCTACTACTATTTCCGAATACCTTAATAATTTGAATAAATCTTGATATGTTCGTACTACGCGGGTTTGCGATAAGTTACAAAACTGTCCAAATTTACCCCAGAATGAGTTTAAACATAATTTTGCTACCGAGCGCATCCCAGGATTTTTTTTATATTATTGTAGTCAAGATTGATACCTTCATCTTTTTTATAATTTTCTATATATTTTATTTTTTCCTCCTCTGTTTCAACTCCTTTCGGGTAATCGGACGCCTCCTGTTTACATTTCAGGAATGTATCCACGTATTGTTAAAAATGCCCGCCCGAACGAGTCGTAGGATCGTACTGTGTTACCGCGAACTGCCAGATTACATATATTTTTATTAATTTATACCCTAACTCTAACGCTTTTTCTATTTTCAAGGAAATCCACGTACCCGACAATATTCTATCTTTTGTGTTTTCATGTCTACACTCACTACTGCTTAATTCTTCGCAAGAACGATTAATATTGTTTTTCGGTTGTAAAATTTTAAAAGTTACTACTTATCGTCCGAATCTGCTTCTTCAGGACTCGTCACGTTATTCTCGGTGTCTAGGCTACCTGGCTCCCACACCACCCCCTTCAACTCGAACAATTTTGCAACTAAAAGTTTAAAAATTGTTATAAACAAAACTGTCTTACAAAATAAAATTAAATCAATTACTTTTTATATTACTTACCCAATTCGGAATAATGCTTAAAGAACGGTTTGAGACATTCTTTGTCTTGATAACGACCAAGAAGGGCGTCATCAGCTGCTAAAACTGCTTCCTCGTTATCTTTCAAACGCATATCGTACAATAATGCAGCCTCTACAAAATTCACTTTACTAAACAAGCTTCGTAAATTTTCCACCAACTCTTTGTGCTCCATTCCCCACAACGAAGCATTACACAGATTATGCACATACTCCTGCTGAATGTATAACTGTGACACAGAGCGCGAAAGTATAACACGCAAACCGCTGAGTATAGACTGCTGCACGACTGAAGCCATTTTCGTAAGCGATTAGAGAGCAACACGACGACACGAGATTTCAAAACTGACTGTTTACCTGCTAAGGGTTTCTTTTGGTTTTAGAATCTTAACAATATACTCCCCACTTTTTTGCACCTCTCCAACTTTTCCCCAACTCTCCTTCATATCGAGCGTGTGGTGATTAAAATTACCTCAAAATTTCTCACAGCATCCTCAAAACTCATCCATGAACCAGCCTCCATAGATCGCAATAAATATCGCGACTTCCGATGCACTTGACTCGCCTTGACATTTTTATCTTTTACATGCAGGCATTTAAAAGACACGCAGGCGTTTAAAAGACACGAATATATTTAAAAGACCCGAAAAAGCATGGATATCTATTTTTAAAACACTTGCCGCTATCCACTCACGCGCGCACATGCTGGAGAATGCGGCTTTTCGTTACAACTACCCGACACCAGTCGACTAGCGATCCTCCACTCGGCAACATCTTGCCGCTACAGAAACGTCGAACGTCGCACAGTGATTCAAGTGTCCAGTCTCTTTAAACATTTCTATGATCATCAGCAGGTTACCATAAATTCAAGCTCGCTTCACGATTTTCTCACTGTATTAGTGCACTTATACCGTTTTGAATGTCGATCATGGCTCAAGCTATGCTCAAGCGTAAATAATCGACCGAAAACGCGGGAAAAGTGGACATCTATATGGAGAAAAAAAATCGAGTGGTTATGACTGAGACCGCAAACGAGGACAATAAAAAATATTCAAATTTTAACGTGCTGACTACAATGTATCCGTTAAATAATTCGTGGTCAAAAGAAATTGTCGTGGGTTTACGCTATAATAACGACACTAAATCATTTAAACCTACCATTCAATTATTAAACAGTCAATACATATACGGTCTGCATTTAAAATCTACTACATGGTCCGAATTGCAAAATCATTTTGAAGAAATAGCCTTATATTTTGATCCTGATAATTCCAGGCGTTGTGAAACACGTGAGAAGCTTCAAGTGAATAATACAAATATTTTATTTACTACATCTTACGGATTAAAATCTATTGTTTTCGACACTATTCTAACACACAAGATAATTGTAAAAGTAAAAAAATGTTTACGCCTGCTGTCGTTATGCAGAAGCGTACATTTCAAGGTTTAAAAAAAGCTGTCATCTGCGTGGACGAAAGATTTCGACGTCTTGCACGCGTCATTTCTCTAGTAAACGACTGCAAAGTATACATTCATGAAGAATTACAAGTTCTTGTAAAAAAAAAAGAATTAAATTTAAGTAAGAAAAATTTTTCGTCAAAAATGCCATACAATAAAACTCTCTCCAAATCAAAGAAGGTGTTAACAAAAAGTTTGATGCTTCAAGGGACGCCGTATTCTTAGAACACTACTTTGAACTCGTATTTCTCCAATTAACTACAATCTATGCTCATTTATTTATGAAGAAATGTTCAATACGTGTTCATACGAAAATGTAAATATGATTAATTCACAAATTGTACAACCATGAATTTATTGAATTTTAAATACATATAAAAGTTTGTACGAATCCAAAATCTTTTTATTTATAACCTGTTCCTTCAATAAAATATACCGTTCCTCAAAATCTCATCCATATTAAAATAATTCCCACGAAAATACATATTTTCTGCCTCACACTTACACCTTACGCGTGCAACACACTCTACTCCTACGACACACGTGGCTTCAACACGTGCATCGTAGAATCCCCCACAGAGTTTGAACAGACCCCCGGCCAGCTCAAACGCTGTTCCCCAAAATACTCTCATCACTTGACTCGATTTCTACCGATATTCTCACACCCACCAAACAGGATGCACTCCTCCAGCATTCTCCTCCGTTTTTAAATCACCGATATACGCTCACAGTCATACTTTTTTCCAAATATACTCTCACGACACACCATCATCCTTTCCTCCGAAAAATCTGCATAACTGTACACACTCTACTTAAAAAAATACATTATTAATATTCTTATATATTTTAAATTTTCATTAAAAATTTTTTTTTAGAAAATCTGTTTCAGGTTATCTTTTTATGCTCCAAGGTGACCCTGTATCCTAGAGCTAGCAGAGACAAACCAGTGTAGCCCTCTCAACCTATGAGACAGAATATATGTCTCTTAGCAGCGCTAGTCAAGAAGCACTGTGGTTACGCAACCTGGCCAAAGAGCTGGATCCGGAGTCTGTGAGTACGCCAATTATCATCCTCATGGATAGCAAATCAGCAATAGAATTGGCAAACACCTCAGCGTACGAAACACATTGACACAAGACTCCACTTTATTCGAGATGAGATAGAAAAAGGGGAACTAAATATAGAGATTGTTGGAACAGTAAGCACAACGAGTTTTCTTCAAAAATGGGAGTCAAGATTGCCAAGAAAACTTAAATACAAAATTAAAGTTCTAAAGGGGGTGTTCGTATATAGAACTTTATATATTGTATATAGTACTTACACCGCCATCTTACAGTTATTATAGTAACTGCGTTATCATTTTGATATATATCTATACTTTGTTATAAGTGAGTGTTGTGGGTAAGGATAAGGGGGGAAGAGAGGGGAGATGCTCCGCTCAATCAGTCCGTACGTTTTGAATTATTATGGTGGCCTTGAAATGGGTCGGTTGTTTTCACCGGAGATAGCTTCTACGGCTTCTTAGCCTCGAGCTATGGACTTTTTAATGGTCTCGGCTGGAGGCGTGGAAGAGCTCGTCGGCGGCTGATACTGCGGCTCCTTGGAGCCTCGTGTATGTCAAAAAGACGCACCCTGGGCGTCGACTGCTTTGTAATTGGGCCGAGCCTCCGCTTTACCGCTGCCAGCTTCCGCGGATCCCTCAGTGCCGCGATGCCTCTGGGCTCTTGACGAGCTGACCGAGGTGTCTCGGCTACTGGAGGTCGTACTGGAAAGCGTGGCAAGACGGGCTGCGTCAGCGTTCGAAAAAGCGCCTACTCTTCGTCTGGCAGCTCGTCTTCCGGAGAGGGAAAGAGGCAAAGAACGACCTCTTGTTCCTCTACCTTCTCCAGGCCAAGAGCTGCTTGGATTACAGCCGCAGTGGGCAGCGTTGTTGCGGATCGTGGCCACGAACACAAAACTTCGCACTTGTGGCGAGGGAAAATCCTCGCTCGACTGAGGCGAAGAAGGGGGCGGTGGTGTCGGAGGCCGATTCTCCTTCTGTTGTCGGGGTCGGGCCGGGGACGACGGGTATTTCGTCGTTTCCGCTAGCGCTCGGACCAACGACGAGGCTTCCTGCTGGTCTTCGGCGTTTGCATCCACCTGGTGCTTAATGAGGGGTCAGCTCCGTTGCTGGGAGTCGAATGACTCTTAATCGCGTTCTTACGTTCTTTTTATAATAAATTATGTGGGTGGCCAGAGAGGAGGGGAGGAACGCGAGCAGAGGGCGCGAGAGGGTAAGTCTTTGCGAATTATTCTGCCTGTGTGCATTACTTTTGAACTTCCATGAGGGTTAATTAAGAATTAACTCCCAGAGCGGTTCAATCATTCGACACGGGAAGATTATAGCCGTTAAAAGGCGCTTGCGGCTCTCGTTCAGAGAACAACGCCTTAGAACAGCTCTTCCGGCAGAACTTGCGTTCGACTTCCCCGCGCGTTCGTCAAGAGCCATGATTAACGGAGAGATACTGCCTTCTTAATAAGACTTCTGTGGGAGCTAAGCCCGCCAGAAAGTCTGTTCGGCGCGATAGTTCCCGGGTTAATCACCACGGGGAAAGTGCGGCGTTTACCGAGCACTACAGGCTGACTATCTCAGGGGGATTACTCTCAACCGAGGAGGTCCAGCCAGTGTGGTGCGTCGTGGCCGACTGATAGAGAGGCACGCGCTCCCTTTTTCTTATATACCCGGCGCGAGAGCTATGCCGAGCGCGGAACGATGCGGCGGCGCGGCGCGAGCGGTTGCGCGAGTGAAACGCGTATAGAAAGGTCCGAGGAAGAAACAATAGGGGAAGCGCGTCAGTACACTCTCTAGGAGCATGTCCCTGCGTAGCCACAACTGAACTTCCAAGAGTTAAATTAATAACTCCTGGCTCCAGGTTGTGGGATACGAGGAGGTTAACGCTGTTAAAAGACGCTATCGGCTCTCGTTAGAGAACGACGTCCTTAAGGGGGGAGTCTGCTTTAACGGCTTCAAAAAATCGATTCTTTTTTGTCTTAAATCTATTCCAAAACTATCCAAGAATATGTCTTCAAAATTTCAGAGGCCAGCTCGACATATTTCCGAAGCTAGAGTAGTTTTAGTGGCCGAGCATCGAGCAGGTGCGAATGCTCGGGCAGACCCGAGCGCGCGCGCTCCGCCTCTCGATGTATTCTATTATTCGACTATACTCGTATATACGAGAAAGGTCCAACCGTCCTTTGAAACATTATTTGGAGTTTCTAGAAGGTCTGTGTTGAGTAGTAGTAGGGAGAACGGAATACAATATAACGGTATACTATAGCTCTCGGCATCGGCTTCTACACTGCTGTTTGTAGCGTCAGCTTTCAGTTCCACTTTTGATTTTGTCGAGTACACATCGAAATATCAAGCTACCCGAAAGGTGATCGATCTAAAAGACAGCGTGCTGCAGAACCGCGAAAGCGGAAATTTCACGGCAATCGTTTTACAAGTGTTTCATCAGACGACGGAGACTTACACATGAGCCGCAGTGAGCAGAAGTTAACGACAGCAAGCCGCGATGATGTCATTATTCATTCTGCGCACTGCTACCGCATTATTGAATTTATATCTGTGTTTCTCGCCATTTCGGAAATCGCAATTTGCAGATCATGCAAGCAAATATTAACGTTTGCAGAAAGCGGTCATCGAGGCCTAGGATTTAAAATTATTGTCCAGTGTATGTGTGGTCGACGCGAAATCCAGCCAGGACCATTGATAAATACCGGCTACGAAATCAACAGACGAATTGTTTTTGTTATGAGGCTTCTTGGTATCGGACGAGAATGGATAAACGTATTCTGCGGCCTTATGGATATGTCTGCAGGTTTTGCAAAATCTACTTACCAAAAAATCGTTGAGCATTTGCACGCAGCGTCGAAGACAATGTTCAAGAGCACCTGCGAAAAAGCCGTCAAGGAAGAAAAAGAAAAAAACGTTGAACATGAAAGACCTGCGAATCATTTGAAGGTTTCAGGCGATGGATCGTGGAAAAAGCGCAGTTATACTTCCTTGTACGGTGTAACAATCGGATACTACAGTGGCAAAGTTATCGATCTCATTGTAAAAAGTGGATATTGTCATTCGTGTGCCATAAGTAAAAATACTTTGGACGAAGACGCATTTGAGGAGTGGTATGAGAATCATAAAGACTCATGCTCCTCAAATCATGCAGGTTCGGCAGGGAAGATGGAGGTGGATTCCATAATGGAGATGTTTTCGAGATCCGTCGAGAAATTCGGAGTTATGTACACTAATTATATCGGCGATGGCGACTCCAAAACTTTTACTGGAATCTTAAATAGCAATCCTTACGGGGACGAGTGCATAGTGACGAAAAATGAGTGTGTTTGACACGTGCAAAAGCGTATGGGTACTCGTTTACGTAATAAAAGAAAAACCGAGAAACTCGGAGGAAAGACGCGGCTAACGGAGAGTGTAATCAAGAAATTGACGATATACTACGATCTGGCAATTCGTCGAAATATTGATTCAGTGAAAGGTATGAAGAAAGCTATTATAGCAACATTAGACCACTACTGTTCCACGGATGAAAACCGTCAGCATAAAAATTGTCCAGAAGACGCCGAGAGTTGGTGTGAATGGCACAAGGCTCAAGCGGCGAATAATCTTGCATCTTACAAAAATCCGGCGAGATTAATCGCTGAAACCGTGGAGAAGCACATTCATCCAATTTATGAAGAGCTCTCTAATGCCGATTTAATGAGGTGGTGCTTAGGCGGCCATACTCAAAATTTCAACGAATCGTTCAATTGGTTCAGCATATATGGCTGCAGGCATTTTTAACGATGGCTACTCTGTTGTACTTTCCACCATGCAGCTCCTCAATATCATCATCGGGCAGCAGTGCAAAAATTTTGCTGACGCCGTCGATGCTGAGCGCATAACGCGGGAGAACCGGCGCGCATCATTTTCTAGCAAGAAGGCTCGTACAGCCCGAAGATTGGAAACCCTCAGCCAAATCGAGTTTTTTGAAGAAGAGGAAGGACTAATTAACCTCTAATTACTGTAAGAGAATGAAATTAGGGTGATCACAGGTTACCCCACTTCATGCAAACGCTCGATTTGTTGAAGCTCGTTCCGAAGGCGGTGGAGACTGAAAGATGAAGTAATAATTAAGTCAAGCGTGATTATGTTAATTCAAGTTTATTGATCCGGAAGATAATTCGTCCAGCCAGTCAGCTCGGGTCGTACAAAAGAAAACAATGAAGTTACAGTTGATTAATGTAATGTGAGAGTAATTATACAATGAAATGAGTAATCTTAAACTGAATGTGATACAAATACGGAGTGTCGGTGGAGCTGCTCTCGATCACGTCCTCATGCCATGAATGCCGGAGCTACACTGCCTGCAGCTGCCGTCCTCTCCGGTGGCGCCGGCGCAGCGCGGCGCTACTGGCGCCATCTGTCGGTTTCTCTCGCAAACCAGCGCGCGCATTTCAAACCAACAATCCGCACGCCTCGTTCCTTGAACGATCATCCGATGCCGCCCGCCGTGACCGATCTGTCCGATCGTTGGGCAGCGATGAATCTGTTGAGGCTGTCTCAGTCACGGGCAATCGTGACAGCTTAGTAATAGGAAGAGTGTACACCCCGTCCGACGTTCTCACAGTCGCCGCCCTGACGAGACCATCAGGGCCGGGGTGGACGTCGGTGACACGGCCCAGTGGCCACTTGCCATTAGAGCGGAGGAGGGTGGCGTCCAAGACAGCCACAAAATCGCCGATTTGGAGGTTTGGACGTTACTGAGTCCATTTGTGTCGTTGCTGGAGGATGTTTAGATACTCACGGCTCAGCGATGCCAAAACTGGGATCGCAAGCCCGCTACGAGCTTCCAGCGGGCAAGATGGTCCACATGAGATGGCTCAGTACTCAGATCGGGAACGGCAGTTAGCAAACTGACCACGAGGAAATGCCCGGGGGTGAGCACATCCAAATCCTCGGGATCACCCGTGAGTGGAGTGAGTGTCCGGCAGTTTAAAATCGCCTCGATACTGACCAGTAGAGTGGTGAACTCTTCGAAGGTTAGATGACGAGGTCCGACAGTACGTCTCAGATGAGTCTTGAAGGACTTAACGCCAGCCTCCCAAAGTCCATCGAAATGTGGAGCAGCCGGGGGGATGAATCTCCAGGAGATTCCGTCTTCAGCAAGTGTCTCAGAAACTCGAGGCCAGTCAAGGTTGGCCTCAGCCAGCGTTTTGCGGAGGTCTAGGTCAGCGCGATGAAAGTGAGTTGCGTTGTCGCTCCAGATCTCTGCAGGACGGCCTCGTCGTCCGCAGAAATGGGTCAGCGCTCCCATGAGGCTGTCAGTAGCGAGATCTCCGACCAACTCCAGGTGTATTGCCTTAGTGACAAAGCAGACAAATACTGAGACGTAGGCCTTTGTTGTACGGACCCCTCGTCCTTTGGTAGCCAACACATGGAATGGCCCTGCGTTGTCCAATCCTACACGGGTGAAGGCACGTGTCGGTACTACCCGCTCTGGGGGCAGCGAAGCCATTTTCTGCTCCATTGGTCGAGCGCGGATCCGTGCGCAGATGGCACATTTGCGAATGTGTGCGCGGATGCGGGGCTTGCCGCCGATTAGCCAGACCCTTCGAACTGCGAAGACATACGTGAACCGGAATCCACCATGCAGCGACCGTTGGTGGGCCCAATCGATGACGAGATTGGCCAGAGCTGAGGCTCCGTCCACGATCGGTGGGTGTCGCAAGTTGAACGGAAGGATGGAGTGACGGAGTCGACCGCCAACTCTCAAGAGGCCGTCGGGGCCGATGAAGTCATCGAGGCCACGGAGTGGGCCGCGTACGGGCAACGGCGAGTTCTTTTATTGCAACTCTATTTCCCTAGCAAAGGACCGTCTCTGACTCACTTGGACACACGTATTAAAGGCGTCGTCTAGTTCTTGAGCGGTGATGGGGCTCACGACGTTGATCGTTGGGATCCAAGCCAGATGCCGGCGGACCCACCGGCGCAGTAGAACCATAAATCGCAGCATGACGTTGAGACTCGAGAATGCAGTTATGGGATCAGTGGGGGCGCTCCGTGTCAAGCAAGTAAGTGCGCCGGGTATGGCCGGACTAAACTCACCAGGCGATGGGTGGGGATGGTCTTGAGGCCAGGTTGTGGGCGGGTCGGCCAGCCATGACGGTCTATCAAACCAAGCTCGAGAGCGATGAAGCTGGGCAGGGTTAGACCCACGACTGGCTACGTCTGCTGGATTGGCTTGAGTGGGAACGTAATGCCAGACACTGGACGGAAGTAGCTCCTGAATGTGACACACGTAGTTGTCCACGGGGGAGTTTCCCACAGGCTCGGAGGATCGGAGCCAGCTCAAGACTATCTGCGAGTCCCCCCAGCCAAAGCATCTATCCAATGGCACTCCTAGCTCCTCTGACAGGGATCGAAGCAACCGAGCAGCGATCAGGGCGGCTTGCAGCTCCAGGCGAGGGATGGTCATCCGCGGATTGCGTAGTGTGGCAGGTTTCAAGCTCCGGATCGGTGTAAGCTTGGTCTTGGCCTCTAGGAGGCTGACGGCAACCGACGAAACACAGCTGGATCCTCTAATGTAAACGACAGCTGCCGTGGCTCGACGACTTGCATCTGAGAAAGCGTGGAGTTGAGTATCCCTATTCGGCCCCGTTTGTACCCAGCGCGGGAGCTTGTTGTTGAGGAGTACCTGGAAACCGTCCTTGATTCCTCCCCAGCGACGCGCAAATGAGAGAGCAGGTCCTCATCCCCTTCGAGCCGGGCTCTCCAAAGATCCTGCATCAGGAGTTTAGCTAACAATACAGCTGGGGCGAACCATCCACAGGGGTCAAACAGTGAAGCTACGGCCGCAAGAATCTCTCGTTTGGTTTGCTGTCGGCCTTGAATTGAAGGAGAATCGAGGCGAAAGCTGTCATCCGAAGGGTTCCAGCGGATTCCAAGTTCAGTGACAGGGCCATTGGTTCCCAGCTGTCGTCCTTCGGGGCGGAGACAGTCCTCGCTCGGAAGGTCCTTTAAGAGCTCCTGTGAATTGGCAACCCATTTTCCAAGTGGGAAACCACCCGCCTTCAGCAGCCGAATCATCTGATCTCTCAGTCGAAGTGCTGACTCTTCATCATCTGCGCCTGTGAGTATGTCATCCACGTACCGATCCTTGAGCATAGTCTCGACAGCTTCGGGGTAAGGGCCACCTTCGTCGTGACACAGTTGCTCAATCACACGTAAAGCCAGATAAGGAGCGCATGATTCTCCGTATATGACGGTGAGCAGTTGCAAGTGCAAGGGGGGGGGGGGGGGTCGCGTTCTTAAGGGGCCCATAGGATGCGTTGGAGATCAACGTCACGTTCATCGATCCAAATTTGACGATACATCATTTTCATGTCAGCACAAAATGCCACTCGATGTCTTCGCCAGCGAGTAATCACGCACCAGACCGAGGTTTGGAGCTTTCGCCCGGTGTAAAGGGTGTCATTGAGGCTGCGTCCGGTGCGGGTGGGCCTAGAGCCGTCGAAGACGCCTCTCACCTTGGGATTCTGATCACCACGTTGCCAGATTGCATGACGAGCGATGTAGTGTACTTGTGACCCTGGTAACAGCTGTTTGTCATGGGGCACCACTCTCATATAACCAAGGCTCAGGTAGTCGCTCATAAACCGTCGATATTCTGATGCCAGAATAGGGTCCTGGGCCATGCGACGATGCATGGATCGATAAGCAGCTTGAGCGCCTGACAAGCCGTCGCCGAGGAGTGCTAAAGCACCAGGCTTGACAGGTAGTCGCCGAATGTATCTACCGTCTTGGTCTCGTCTATGAGCGTGGAAGATGCGCTCACACGCCTCCTCGTCCGGAGCTATCCGCACCGAGCGGGGTATGTCTTCCCAGAATCCCCCCTTAAGCAGCTCTCCGATCAGGGACTGCGTTCGACTGCCCCCGATCTCTTGACGCGCGTTCGTCAAGAGCCGTGATTAACGGAGGGATACTGCCTTCCTAATAAGGCTTCCTTGGGAGCTAAAACCCGCCAGAAAGCCCGTTCGGCGCGACAATACCCGGGTTAACCACCACGGGGCGAGTATGGCACTGACCGTGCACCGCACTGTGACGGCGCAATGTGCCGAGGCCGACTGATTCAGGAGGCGTGCGCCCCCTTTACTTATAGTCGGCGCGAGAGCTGCTCTGACCGCTCTGTAGTGAGCGCGGCGGCTCGGCGCTAGCAGCGGTTCGGCATCTGCGGCGTGCGCGCGCAGCGTATTGTTTTACTCGCGCTGTTTAACTCGCGCCCCCGTCTCTCTTTCTCTCTCTCTCTTCTCTCCTGCTGCGCCCTTTAAAGTACGGATACAGCTTGGGAATTGATAAGGGCGTCGGTAACTTTTGGAAGCTGTATTTATTCTTTGGTCCTGCGCCGGGGTCGAGGTCTTGTCTCTGGCCTAGTCAGCCGAGAAGTCAGGTGGAGTCTCGAAACTGGATTTCTTATATACTACCCGGCTGCGCCGTGATTGACTGCAGTTCGAGTAGAAGGGGAATATTACCGTGCGCAAGGCGCTATAGATATACTAAGTGTATAACAACTTTTATTAGCTACCTATGTAAGTTATCTCTACCATGTGATACTAAGAATAAAGAGCTTATCAATACCAGTTATAACTTATTTCATTCATTATTAATCGATTCCCATCATAGTATAAAATGGAAGTAATAACTTTCAACATAAGCGAGATCTTATGTACAGTGATAATCCGTTATGTTCCTTATGTATAGTAATAATCCATTATGTTCTTTATGTACAGTAATAATCAGTTATGTTCCTTATATTCTGTTCTGCTACACAATGTGGAAATTAAAATAATCATAACTTAAATATAAATTAATTAGTTTGATTACTGGCCTACATCAGATGTAGGTGAAGTTTGGAACGATCATGGAACTATTTTCAATTGTTATGTGAATCGAGTTGTTAAAGTCTAAAACAAAGTATCTGACGTGAATAAAATAGGGCTAATCCTTAATAAGGTTAAAAACAGCCTAAAAGTAAGGAATGATATTTGTAGCCCTACGTAGACGTTTTATCTCGCTTATTTTTGCGCGAGTGAATGAACAGCATTATAAACTATATACACAATTTTTTTCATCAATTTTTTCTATAATTGCATAAGTAAAAACAATTTGATTTTATTTTTAAATAAAAGTAATAGCTTTTAATTAGTTGAAAAATGGCTTAAATTTTGTAGTAATAACTGTAAATATCGGATAGGTTAGAGCCAAAACGAGGGGTTTTGAGAGTTAGTCAATATATATGCCTTCATAATATTGCTATCACATAATATACTTAATCAGCTGACAGATAAATAGATAGATAGATGATATCAACCGACCAAATTGAAAATGAAAGTAATAGCTTTAATTATATTTCAAAATACAATCTTCAGTTTTAATATCTCATAGTAATAACTATGAATCTCGAGCAAGTTAGATTATACCAGTCAAATTACACTTTGACAAAAAGAAAATTGTTAACAGGATGGGGACAGTTGAAAATCGTAAAGTGGAGTATAATAAACGTACAAAAAATAAATGCGTGAGCAGATGTGGTTTCGGGTCTATTTGGTGGGAGGGGGGGGGGGAGGGGGTGAAAAGGGGTGAATTTTGTATTATTGCGATTTCCGGCGTAAGTTGACGTTGCAGAGAAAAGTGTACAACAGAAAAGTTGTAGACCATAAAAAGGTCTACAACTTTTGAATGAATGATTTTTTCACATAACCTCAAAATCTCCGAGTAAACTTCGAAAAACCGCTTTTTTCGTTTATTATTTTTCATTCTCACAAAAATAATTTTATTTTGACGAAACTTGGTGAAAGTATACCTTTTTGTGTCTGAAATATCGACAATTTTTTTCAGCCCGACAAAATATTTTTCAAATGAAATTTGTCATTTAGAAAATTATCGTAAAGACTTCTTTCAGGTCGCAAGTTTTTCGTTTTAAGTTATACTTACTTATAAAATAAAAAAAAATAATCCCCATTTTAAAACATGCTCGAGGGGCCACTTAGTTCCCCTCCCAGTCTCCCTTCTCTCTTTCAGCTATATAGAACAGCTGGCAGGTACCCAAAGAGGGGGTAGGTCTGACTCACAGTGTCGTTTCGGAGCAGGACGCGCGCACACGCATCAGTTACAAAGCACCAAGCAAACTAGGGACGCTCAAGAGAAGACGCCATTATTCTCAACGCATTTCTTTGACATAAGCATACAAATTCTAATGCAGATTAGAGTACCAGGTATGACAAATAAAATTATTATTTGGATTAAATAACTGAACGCCTCTTGTAGCGTCTTCGCAGTCAATATAAGCTTTGCTGTTGCGACACTTTATTATACATACTATTTTGTTGTTGTTGTGACACTTTATATACTTTATATATACTAGATATACTGATGTACAGAAATTGTAAAATTATTGCATTTAAAGATATAACCAAAAAAGTTGAAACAAATGTTTCTGTACGAAAAAATTCTACACAAATGTTTACTACACAAAAACACTTTATTTTTTCTTATAAACAAAAGAAACATATTTACATTTTTTATTTAAACAAACTTCTTTACTTGATTATATGTATTGCAGATTAGCAGTATGGATGATCCTGTTTGCATAATTTGCGAAGAAGGTGAAGGAGAGTTAAGAACCATCCGAAAGAAAGCTATTGATAAGCTGATTGATTCGAGTAAAAAAAGAAAATGGGGTAATAAACGAAGAAATGGGTCCAACTGTCCTCAGCGTCTGTCCACAAAGTGTGTTCAGACTCATATAATCGCCCAAGTGCGATTAAACAGGCTGCTGCAGCGTACAGCAAAAAATCGGTGGAAGGTAAAACTATCATCAAAAGTGCAATCGATTTTGATTTTAAAACATTGAGCTTTTTTTGCGGCCGCATTTGTCATGAATCAAAACAAAATATTAGAATGGTTCAAAAAGCTGAGGCTAGGGATAAAATCGTACAGGCTCTTAAAGGACGAGATATGTCTGACGTTTTTAACAAAAATTTGTTAGCACGTTTGAATTAATCTAAAGATTTTGTGCAGGTATAAGCTCGCTACCATGTACAGTGCATGTCTACATTTTATGTTAATAGAATGTCTGATCAGGTTGGATGTCCCGCATCTGAAAATACAAAAGACTTCATACAACATTGCATGAATTCCATTGAAGAAAACAAAAGTGAAAGTCAGTTTTCCCTAAATGAGATCAAAAAAGATTTTTCGGATTTGCAGACTATTACAGCAAATTCATTAAAGTATTATTCTGACGGTGAACTTGAATTTATACATTTGAAAACAGATCACATTATTCTTTTTATACATAAAATCAGTAAGCAAATGTGGAAAGATTGGTATAACAAGAAAAAGATCAAGAAAAAAATCAAGAAATAGAACGCATAAGAATTGTCAAAATGACTGATAATATTATCTTATAGGACATCCGTAAGACTATTTACGATAAAAATAATTACGTTCTTCTACAATTTAATGAAAAAAATATCTTTGAAAATATTCCTAAATCGTTAGTCAATTTTCTTGATATTGTTATCAACACTCACACAGATAAGAGTAAAAAAATGATTTTGAATGGCAGAAAAGAATAGCTACAATTGCTCATAGTATAATTACATCAGCAAGGCCGCGATCATTTTTATCATCGATTTTACTTGGTTTATCGTCGATGATGCACAAAAAATATGCATCGAAAGCATTAATTGATGCTTTGTCATTTTTAGGATTATGTCCAAGCTACGATGAAACTTTGCGCTTTGAAGCATCAATTGTTAATGATCCTGATAATCATTCTTGTAATTCCGAATGTTTTATTCATTACATTTACAACAACGCCGGTCATAACACTTGCACTATCGATGGCAAAAATATCTTTCACGCAATGGAAGGAATTAAAGTTGTAACTCCGTCATCATATGTAACTTCTGAAAAAACTATCGCTAGAGTAAAAAAAATCCATCTTCAGATACGATTGGCAAATTCGGATTTACTGAAATAAAACGATTTGAAAAGAAAAGTGCGAAAGGACTAAAAACAACGTTCATTCAGAATATTTTTAGTGATGAT
Organism: Gastracanthus pulcherrimus; assembly: GCA_949152435.1. Lineage (NCBI taxonomy): Eukaryota > Metazoa > Arthropoda > Insecta > Hymenoptera > Pteromalidae > Gastracanthus > Gastracanthus pulcherrimus. Next base: position 171,320,240 of record OX424572.1, on the reverse strand, counting down.
TTCATAAGACCAACAATGTCTATGGAAGATTTTACTTGGCTCTATTCCAAGTATTCAGATAAAAAATTACCGGGCTATAGTGGATTCATGGAAGATTTTTATGCAAATTGTGATTACTCGACATCGACAATTATCCCATTACAGTTTGTCAATAATCCACCGAGCGACTGCGATATGATTGTTACTGTTTTAGTACAAGCAGCTGAACAAAACAAACAAAACAACAATGGAGAAATTTGCTTTGTAACATTTGATCAGCCTCTGTATCAAAACCCAGAGCATGATCCACATGGTTTGTCAGTGATTCGAGTAAGACTTGGCGGTTTTCATACGTTAATGTCATTTCTTGCGACGATTGGATTTATAATGAACGGAAGTGGACGGAAAGAAGCTTTCTATATAATATACGCTGAAAATTCAGCTGAAAAAGCTTTCGTAGGACATGCCTACTCGAGAGCTATCAGAGCACATTTCCTTGTTCAATTAGCTTTAGCTACAGTAATTTTTTAATCACTTCAATTAATGGAAGAAGAAAAGGGAATGTTTGATACTCGTACATTATTGCTAAATGTGGGCGCAGAAAATTTTCAAGAAGACATGCAAAAAGAAGAATTTACAATAATAAGAGATAGATTTATGAAACAGATTGAAGAATTTCAAAAAGGAAACCGACTGCATAACTTTTGATTCAATACTGGGATATGTTGTCAATAGTGAAAAACTTTATTAAAGCAGAACGTTCGGGCAACTGGGATGTACATTTGAAATGCATAGAACAAATGATTCGATACTTTCATGCGAGAGGACATAATAATTATGCGAAATTAGCTCATTTATATCTGCGGGATATGTTAATGTTGAAAGACGTAATGGATGAGCATCAATTTGAACTTTTTACGACAAATGGCTATTTCATGATTAGACGCTCTAACAAGTTTTGGTGTGGAGTTTGGTCAGATATGACAGGGTGGACACACGGGCGTGACATACGGGCGTGAAACGGCCGAAAGTTTTTTAACTAAATTCGTATTAACATGATCATTATGATCATTCTAGTTAAAGTTTTTAACGAAATGGAAAATTTTTGCAATGTTTCTTATTCCACGTCTGAACAGCATGTTGATTCCAAAGTACAAAAGACTACAAATATTATGTCAATATTTTCTGGAATTGTTCGCAATGATTCGATTAACTGTCACAGAGCATACGAAGTAGATATTAAATCTGTTAAATCAATAATAGGCCAGGATTTTGAAAGTGTTAAATTTTCACGAAAAAACAAAGTTTTATTCCTTCAAACTGTTCAATCATCAGTCAAAGTAAATAATGAGATTATTCCAATAAATTCATTATTATTGTTTCAACGTGTATGTGTGCATATTAATAGTAAAAGTGACATGAAGAAATATTTAAAATTCGAACTTGCTTTGTTCCCGCGATCACTTTTTACAGAAAGCGGCTTCAGGAAAAACGGAAAATCACAACTGTTTGATCGCTTTACACAGGGCTGGGAAGATGTTATTTTCCCTTCGCGTTTGCGTTCAATTGACACGAAGTCTGACACTTCGTCGACACTCCCTCCCTTCGTGGCTTCTATTTACTCGTCTGGGAGTTTGTAATAGTGAGAACAAAAAATTAGTGCTCTGAAATTAACAATTGATTTATGTTTTGTATAATATTTTATCTCTGAGGTATTGATGGTCTTGTGTAGGTAGAGGCTTAGTTATAATATCAGCTTCATTCTCTTTAGTATCTATCTATCTAACTAGTACTTTATTTCGTAAGACACAGCTCTTAATATAGTCTCCGTGTGTGTTAGCTATGTGACTTTTGCTTCCTCTGGATTCTCTCTCTGTTAATTTTCTCTGAATCTCAGTTACATCATTGTCAAAATTTTTCAATTTGTGTGACCCATCTATCTGTGTACAATTGCTAGCAGATTTGTTATCACACCAAACTGTTACCGGGTAGAGTGTTTTTCCTGTGATATCTCTTATTGCTTTGTCAAGAGATATGAGTTCTTGGCAAGCTTCGCTCATAGCCAAGTACTCTACTTGACATGTAGACAAGGTTACATACGATTGTTTGTAGCTTCTCCAGGCCACTGTATCTCCATACAGTTTTACTATGTATCCTCCTGTGGATGAGGAATCTTCACAGTCTCTGAAACTTGCATCAGTGAATGCTTCCAGTTCATTTCCCTCTGCTTTCTATTTCAGACCCATTAGTGTCGTTCCTCTTAAATAACGAAAAATTCTCTTTACTTCTTTCCAGTCATTCTCTGTGGGTGATACTTACCTTCTGGATAAATAATGTACAGCAAAGGCTATATTTGATCTTGTAGCCCCTGCCAAGTACAGTAAGCTTCCTATGTCTTCTCTGTAGGGCGCTTTGCATGGGGTTTGCCCTTCTTCTTGTTTCTCTGTATTGCTTGATTCTTTATTTTTCACCTGTCTGATAACCATAGGTGTAGCCTGAGCTTTGCTCTCTTCAATTTTGAATCTTTCCAGTATTTTCTATGTATAATTAGATTGATCTAATGTCAATATTTTGTTTTCTCTGTCTCTTGAAATTTTCATTCCAAGGTATACCCTAAGTTCTTCTAAATTTTTCATCTTAAAGACTTTGCACAGACTTGACTGAAAAGTCTGTAGCTTTGTTGGATTATTGCTGGCTAGTATTATGTCAACTACATATAATACCAGCAGTACCATCTCTCCTTCTTTTCTCCATGTGAACAAGCAAGGATCGCTTATATCTCTTTCCAAGTCTAGTTTATTGGCTTCCTTTGTAAATTTCTCGTTCCGTCTTCTTTAATTTGCATATTTTATTTTCACTTGAGTCTATACTTTTTTTTACTTCCTCCGGTATTTCCATGTATTCATCCTCTTCTAGTTCTTCATTTAAAAAGGCTGTCTTGACATCCAGTTGAATTGCCTCTAGATCGTATTTATTAATTATGGCCAAGGCTGATCTTATCACTGGAAGTCTCGACACTGGAGCATATGTTTCTCTGAGTTCATAGCTATTTTTGTCTTTGCAATCTCGGATGACTAACCTAGCTTTGAATTTCTCTTGTCTTTTTTCATCTGTTTTTCTCTTAAAAATCCATCTAGAGTTGATAACATTTAATTTTCTACCACTCTGTCCGGTTTCTGGTCTATCTATTATTTTACAGACATTATTCTCTGTTAAGGATTGTAACTCTTCATTTATTGCCTCTTTCCATTTGTCTTTGTCGGACGAATTTACTGTTTTTTTGTAATTCATCGGATCATTATTTATGACTGCCAATAGCACAAATTTCTTCATCTTCCTCTTTATCATCCCTTTTCTCTTCATTAATTTTATTTACTCTGCATATAAAGTTGGGATCTTTCTTAGGATCTGTTTTCGCTTTTCTTTCTGATATTTTTCTAACTTTTGGTTCTGTTACCTCCTTTTCTGTGCTCTTTCTCTTAGTCGGTCTGCCTCTTTTGGGCTTGGGTTTTTCCGACTCTTCAATTTTATTGGTCTCTGTATTTGTTTGGTCCTCTTTTTCTCCAGTTTCTTCGAATTGTATCTGTTTTAATTCTGAATCTGGGTACATGTCCTAGTATGTTAATTTTTCATTACATTTTACATGTCTTGAATTTAGAAAATTCAATGTTTGTGGATGCCACAGCAAGTAGCCTGTGGGTGTATATCTCACGAGAATAGCCTTCATTGCTCTTTCTGAAAATTTGTTTTCTGGCATTGTTATTTTTATATAGGATACACATCCAAATCTCTTTAGTTCCTCTAAGTGATTATTTTTCTCTGGATTAATCACTGACAAAGGTGTTTTGAAATCAATTCCCTTATGAGGTGTTCGATTGTATATGTGTATGGCTGCTTCTGTTGCCAGTACCCACATGGTCGGTGGCAAACCAGAATCGAACATCAGCGTTCTGATTTTATTCTGAATTGTTTTGTTGAATCTCTCTGCTGTGTCATTTAATTGTGGCATATGAGGTGGAGTAAAATCACTACTGATATCTTCTCTTTTCATGATTTCAACAAATTCTCCTCCTGTCAACTCTGTATCGTTATCTGCTCTGATATAACACACTTTTTCTTGTTTGCTTATTACATTTCTTGTGTGTGTTAAGTATCTCTGTAGGCATTCTCCTGATTCACTCTTATATTTTACGCTGTAAGCTCTGGCATAGCTTCAGTGGTCATCCACAAATGCAATTATAAATCTATTTTCTCCTGAAAAAGATGCTGGTGAAATCTTTCCCATTGTATCTGTGAGTATTGTGTGTAATGGTCTGTCTTACCTGCCTCTTGTATTTTTGAATGGGAGATTTTCCATTTTTGCTAAGATACAGATTTCACAATCGAGAATGTCTTTGTCGAATTTGACATTTTTAAGTTTCTCTTCATATTTTTGCATCTGTTTCAAGTATTCTAGAGATGTGTGTCCTAGTATTATATGCCACAACATCCCTTCACTTAGTTTGCGCACTCTTGTCTCTGAACTATTTTTCTGATTGTTCTCTTGAAGTTTTTTTATTTCAGATTCTTGTGGTATTTTATTTAGATCTAAAATTTTTTTATTTAATTCCTCTTGATTAATACCATACTCTGTTCTATTATTCTCTTCATTTTCTGCATTTTCTACAGAGATTTCCTGTTCTTTCTCCCTCCCAATCTCTGACGGTTTCTCGTTACACATTTTGTGGGTGTTACATAAACTTCCAGTCTGTCGAGCAGCTCAGTGCAAGTCCGATGCTCGCCAGAACTGGCCTATACAACACCTAATAGCACACTACTCACCCATTACACTCACTAAACACATACACACACACACACTATTCTACTCGACGACACAGAGCAAGCGAGCTCTTCAACACCCTGAAGCAGCTGAATATGACGCACAGCTGCCATCCCATAGAGCCTCGCATAGTTTGGAGCTGGCTGGTCTCGGCTGGGGTGTGCTGAGCGTGTCCTGGTGTCTCCTCTCCTTACTCCCGTCCTTTCGAACCAATCTAAGAACACACGCATAGAGATTAGAACTTAAGAAAATAAGCAAAATGGTATTAGAATAATACCCACCTATGGAGGCCTGCAACATACACCCTAGAAAACATAAAGCTGAGTTAGCCTATAGCAGATACTCACATCAAACTGGAACTCTCTTACCTGGTTTGGAGGGTTTGTAGAGGCAGTGTGGTCTCTCAAATGCAGTAACGCTGCTCAGCTCATGGCCTCAGCAGCAGCCTCCGAAGCACTCGTCAGTCACCTAGAAGCAACCTAGCATTAGCAAGGGGAGATTACAGTGGTATACAAAACACTAATCTCACCTGATAACAGCGACAGTTGAAGAATGCAGTGTAGTAAGCTGCACGTAAATATAACCTCTTCGAGGTGTTCTTAACCGTGTCCACTGCTCCTGCTGCAAGTACGCAGTCCTGGGCCTTGCAGGTCCCGTCTTCGTGCCCCTTCGTCGGCACCGTTGTCCAGATACACCTCCTGCCGCATCCCTCGTCGTACTTCCTCGTCCTGGCCACTCGTTCTTCCTCGTCCTCCCCAACACCGTCTGCAAGCCGTCGACTGCGTGCCATATAGCGTGACGTCACCGCGAGCAGACGCTCCCCTTTCCTCCTTCTTACTTCTCTTTCTTCCTCGACAACTCGCTCACTTCGTACTGAGCCGCGTTCGTAGACACTTCGGTTTTTATACCTACTCTGTGCGAAAACATCAGGATTAAAAACGGAAAAAAAAGGATTAAAGGTACAAAACCTTTACTAACAATATGTTCGGTTGCTCCTGAATCTGCTATAAAGCTAATCTCTTTATTGTTTAAATGTGTGGTCACTTGCTTACCTACCAAGTTTGCTTTGGTGTTGTTGGTCTTGTTGGCTGGTCTCTTATCTTTCCCAGATAGCAGCCCGTGCCGAGCACGGCGTGCTGGCACGGCGTGACGAATTTGTGCCATCACTGTGCAGTCGCGGCGTGCTGTCCGATTCGGTGGCACGTCGTGACCGCCCTGTGCCGTCATCGTGCCGTCACGCAACATCACTTTTTTGAACTTTTAGATTCCAGCAGAATGACGGCACAGTGCAAGCCCGCCGTGTCGGGAACATCGTGGCCGCAATGTGACGGATTATGGACAGCACGACGTGCCATCAATATAATTATAAAAATATAATTTAATTGCATATTTAAGTTATTATTTCTATTACAAATAAAATTGATAATAATAGTAATGATTTGTTAATTTATTTATATGGGGCTCAATTGGTGTAATTGAATAAATAAATAAATATAAATAAATAAATAATAGTATAATTTTATGATTTATATTTTTATTAATAATAAATATATTTGTTTATAATTGAATATTAAAATTGATTTACATTATAAATTTAAAGTCTTGAAATAATTTCGAGCTTTCTGTTGTTTGAAGAAATATATCGCATCCCGCCATTGCAGTAATGTCCCTGGTTTCATGAAGACTTGATCTTCAATTGCAGACGCGCGCAATAAGTGAAATTGTTCTTAATAATTATAGCGGTATTATTGTAGTTATTAATTATTGTAGTTATCTGTGGTGTAATTTGGAATTCTGAATTATATAATTCGCCTGTGGCAAGTTTGTGGTGGACGTTCGAGAGGAAGTGCAGCTCGTCTTGAGGATCATCCTGGCGCGCGCACGTGCAATTGCAGTTCATAGTAAATAATTATTATCATTAATTATTTACATGCTGCAATTTGGATTTCCCAAGAGAACTGTGGCAACTTTCTGGACGTTTCAGGGTGAAGAGATTGTCTTGAGGATCACCCTGGCGGAGATGTAAAATTTTTTTATTTATAATTATTCTAATAATTATATTATGTTAATAAATAGGTTAGTTTTGACGAGGAAGGACGAGTGGCCAGGACGAGGAAGTGCGACGATGGATGCAGCAGGAGGGGTATCTGGGCTACGGTCCCCACGAAGGGGCACGAAGACGAGAGCTGCAAGGCCCAGGACGGCGTATTTGCGGCAGCAGCAGTGGCACGGTTAACCTCGAAGAGGTTATGTTTACATACAGCTTCCTACTGCATTCGTCCACTGCCAATATTATCAGGTGAGATTAGTGTTTAGTTTATCACTGTAATCTCCCCTTACTAATGCTGCGTTGTTTCTAGGTGTCTGGTGAGTGCTTCGGAGGTTAAATGAACACTCAAACTCTAAAATCCATGAATCTTCAAACATATGAAACCTACAACCCATGAACCGTCAAACCCCTGAACGCAAGACTTAGTTTTATAATTATTAAATTTTTCATTTCTTAAATATATCCTTTATGTTTAGGTCAACTACTTGATTTATCTTGGTGGTAGAAATACCGATGACTCTGACTTTGCAGTCAACACAGAACTTCTGTGCAATGTTACTTGGCTTGGAGATAAGAAAAAAAATGTCACAAGACTACGTGATACCCGTTTTGTGTCAGCTTGTGAAGGTATATTGTTTTATATATTTTATTTTACTTGTCACACTAGACTTATTATATTAATTATGAATGTTTCCATTTTTGACCAGGGCCCTGAAAAGCCTTAAGCAATGTCTACGGCGTCTCGAAGAAATACGCAGAGACGTGCTACTGCCCGAAGAAAGAGATGAGGAGCAGCTGCCACCATCTCCGAGGAGAAGACGAGCTCCTGATGAAGAAGAAGAAGAAGAAGAAGAACATCAAGAACCCCTGCCATCCAGTCCAAAAAGAAGAAGAGTTTTTGAATGCGACATTCATGAAATTTGTTTTGCCGTCTGGGAATTCTTTAGTGTTATTATTACTTCTATTAAAATAAAAATAATAATTGTTTTCAGATGCCGTTGAGAGACGTTAGAAAATAACTCTAGAACCGATCCAGCACGTACTGAGAGACGACGTCAAGGAATAAAGACTGCCGATTCAGCGACTGACCCAAGACTGAGGTAGACAAGCTGAGGCTGGGAGCGACAAAAATGACATCGTTTTCAGACTTGCAAGCTGAGCTTCAAGGAGGGCCTAGCAAAGGTAATTTATTCATCATTCTATTATAACTTTCCAACCCATAATGCAATAAAAATCTTATTTTTTTGTTTGTTTTCAAAAGAGTTCATAACACTTCGAGCGCAGAAACGGTGTGCACCTGCCTGGAAGTGATAGCGATCTGTTGAATGGTTCCCAAGGTCATGCTGTTGCCGTACGAGCGCGTGGACATGCCTGCAAAACTCTCGATGACGCAGGGGCAACGAGAATGATGTTGAGTAGGAGGCTTCTTGCGAGTTGTAGCTCAGACAATCCCTGTTAAAAAATTGAAGCTGGATTTCAAGCTTGAAATTCAGCGATGAGGTTGAATCTGGTTTGATCGAACTTAAAATCCAGCTCGATTTCAAGCTCGAAATCAAACTCAAAAAATCCACCCTGATCGACCTACATTTCAAGTTTGATCAAGCTGGATTCAACCTCATCGCTGAATTTCACGTTCGATCGAGTCGGATTCAAACTCATCGCTGAATTTGAAGCTTGAGATTTAGCTTGATATTTTCAATAGGGGAACCTGCACACGGCCTGCACCATTATTTACGTAAATATTTTCAGGGACTATATATATATAAAATTTCTTCATATATATATATATATATATATATATATATATATATATATATATATATATATTCCACGTCGACCATGGAAGAAATTTTTTACATTTCGTTTTAAAATGTTTTTACTAGTTCAGAATAGTTAAAAAATGTATGCAAAAAAAATTTAGATCACAATACCCTAACTATGCAGAACTGTGGCCCTATTAAAAATAAAGTTTTTTTCAATTCTTAGAAACAGAGAAAACTTTAATAATTTTTAGCTCCAGATAGGTGCAATTTAGGTATTTACACATATACATTTTTATTATTTTTCTGTATATTTTTCTGTAAATTTTCTATAGAATATGCTAGCACTTTTTTTAGGCCCTAATTACCACGTTTCTGATTGATTTATAAAAGATATACCGTTATATAGTAATAAGAGCTTCAAAATGAGACCAGGTAGACCATGGACCGAGCTTATTAACCGAAGTAACAGAATTTTGAAGGAAATCTACATACAATTTGTATATCTATATATGAAGATTTATTTTATAAATGATATACCCTACATACATATAGATATATAAATTGTATGTAGATTTCTTTCAAAATGCTGTAACGTCAGTTATAAAGCTCGGTCCATGATCTACCTGCTCTCATTTTGAAGCTCTTATTACTACAAAATTTTGAGATTAAAATAAACTGCCGAAATTTTTTAAATAGCATATAACAGTATATATCTTTATAGCACACTAACCTCAAAATGCCAACTTTATTGTCGATTTTGAGGTTGTTGTGCTATAAAATATCGTATGAGACTGTTGTGGGAGGTGTTTTTCTACCTTGCTCGATTTTCTCACTCGCTTCGCTCGTGCGAAAACCCTCGAGCAAGGTAGAAAACCATCTCCCACAACAGTGTCATAATATACTATTTATAAACCAATCAGAAACGTGACAATTGGGGTCTGAAAAAAATGTCAGCATATTGTACAGAAAATTTACAGAAAAAAATGCATATATATATGTAAATACCCAAATTGCACCTATCTCGAATTGATTTTTCTACTTTTCTAAAAATTTAAATAAACTTTATTTTTAGGGTCACGGTTCTGCAAGATTTGGGTCTTATGAGCTAAAATTTTATTTACATGCTTTTTTCACTATTCTGAACTAGTAAAAACATTTTCAGCGAAATGTAAAAAATTTCTTCACGGGTTTACGTGAAATATATATTATTATGAAATATTGAAATTCGTTCAGAATGAACTTTTACTACAGTTTCTCTATTAGTCTTGACGTTTCTTTCGCCTTTACAATACATCAGGAAAGTATAATACATTTTTAGGCCAATTTTTTATTTGAAAATTTTTATATATCAAATTTTTAAATTTTAAATCTCACCTGAGATCTTACCAGAGATCTCGTGTAAGATTTTGAGTAAAAATTCATGAGGTTTTCGCATGATATTTCACCTGAGATTTTTTGGTAGGGATATATATATATATATATATATATATATATATATATATATATATATATATATATATATATATATAATCATGCGAAATATCATGCGAAAACCTCATGAATGTTTACTCAAAATTTCACACGAGATCTCTGGTAAGATCTCAGGTGAGATTTAAAATTTCAAAATTTGATATATAAAAATTTTCAAATAAAAATTGACCAAAAATGTATTATACTTTCCTGATGTATTGTAAAGACGAAAGAAACTTCAAGACTAATAAAAAAAACTGTAGTAAAAGTTCATTCTGAACGAATTTCAATATTTCATTAAGTGTACATATAATAACATGAGATTTTGGTATGAGATCTCAGGTGAGAATCTTACTTGAGATTATTCAGTAGGAGTATGTGAATAATCATAATTAAAGTATAAAATTATAATTAAATTTAAATATTTACGTAAATAAATGGTATATATATGTTATTATTGTATGTATATATCTGCTGCGGATTCCCGGAAAAACAACTCAAGTCCATTTTTTTTAAAATTGAGTTTTAAGCGATTTTAATATCTTTATATAGTATATTTTCAGATAAAAGTGCACAAAATCAAGAAAGTGTAAAAATAAGTAGCCTTATCTACTATTTATGATTTTCTTTACATTAGTTCAAATGGAAAATAAAAATTTTAAGTATTAGTATCTTCAAAACAGAAAAGTGGACTTATGTTGTTATTCTGCAAAACCATATATATATTATGTATTAACTTATTAATTTATTGTACAAAAATTAAATATTTAAAGTATATAAATAAAAAATTACAAATATAAAATACAGTATTTTTATTATGATAAAATTATACATTTAATAATAAATATATATATATATATATATATATATATATATATATATATATATATATATATATATATATATATATATCGCCGTGCTGGCATATTGTCGGCAAATTGCACCGCACAGTGCTGACACGTTGCCGGCACGCGGGCCGCAGTACCAATCGCGCATGCAAATTGCGTCGGCAAAATGACGGCACTATGACGGCCCGCGTGCCAGGACCGCGGTCCTGCACCGTGCCGTCTCAGAAGCGGGGCAGGAATCCGTCACAATACCGGACCGCGGGCGGCCCGCGGGCCGTCAGCGTGCCGACACAGTGCCGACTCAATGCTATCTGGGTTATTATATAGTTGTTGCCTATATTGATTTTTAAAAACTCTGCCTCTGAATTTACCTTAACCTCTACTTTTTGTGTTAGTGTGTTGTGTGTTAGGATTATGTTGATTATTTTTATCATACCTTTGTACAGCATTGGGGCACTGGTCGCCATTGTGTCCCCTGATTTCATTACAATAGTAACAGAACCAGGTGTTATACTGCTTCAGGGGACACTCGCCCGCCCAGTGTCCCAGCTTGTTGTATCTGTAGCACTTTGTCTCTTTCTGCTCTGCTTGCTTCTCTTTTGGTCTCTGGTCTTTTATCAAGCAGGCTGATCTCAGCTCGTGGCTTGATACATTCACTGCATGATAGAAGGCTGACCTATTCTCTGCATCTGTTAGTGGCACTGTTGTGTTACAGCTCTCATATTCTCTTATAATATTTTCAAACGTTTCCCAAAAATCTATAACTTTTTCTTTGTTTGATTTCTTAATAGATAATTCGATTCGTCTAATTTCTCTTCTTTTCTTTAAAATTTCCTTTGGCTCTTTAATATGCAATATCTTTTTGTGGTACTTAGCGTCGAGATGATTTATTATAATGTCTCTTATCAAATTCTTAAGTTTTACATTTGTTTCTGAATTACTATTTTCATATTTCTCTGGATCAGTTAATACTTTCAATAAATCATTCGCCGCTAACTCTGAGTTTAACGAATCGAACCGAACATCCAGATTGCCTTTAGTTGATAGTTTGTAGTCTCTTTTAATCTGTATTTTATTTTGCATGTTGGACTCTAGAGTTTTGTTTAATTTAGAAAAAGTTTTATTCATTTCATCTAGTAATTTTAAATTTACACTATTTTCAGTTTAGTTTGTGTTTGACTCTGGTGTGTTTTGTTCACTTGTTTGTTCTGTATTTAGCTCTGATGTGTTTGTTTGATTTGTGTGAATTTCGGTAGAGTGTAAAACATCATTTACCTCTGGATCTCTGAAGGCCTCTTTCAATAACTCTGAGAGAGTTTTTATTTCTGCAAGAGTAGTCTTGCAGATTTTCATTTTCTCCTTTTCTTTCTCCTTCTCCTCCTGAAAGAGATTTGCCAGCTTCTCTATCCCTGCATTTGTCTTCTGAGACATCAGGACGAGGTTTTTGGTGACCTCTGTCTGCTCTTTCATGACTCTTATTAATTCGGTCATGTCTGTAGTCTCTGGGGTTACTGTTGCTCTAATCTCTGTAAAATATTGTTTTATTATTTTAATGTTTGGGCTTACGCTTAGTCGTACATGTTATACATATAGGGGTGTATAATTACATACTGATGGATCCATAATTTGATATTCTGTATTTATTCTATTCTTTATTTTAACGTTGTTTTATTGTGTGTATTTTATTTTTATTTTTTTATTTAATTTTGAATCAATTAATTTTTACCTGGAGGTGTCTCTGTGTTGTGAGTTGTCTCTGTAGTCTCTTATGTTAGGGTACCCGCATTCTCTGTTTTGTCTTCCATGACCTCCGGATGTAATTTTTAACCTGCCAAACATTTTTACTCTTTACTCTTATTGTTACACACTAGAATATTTAATCAGCACGGCTGATTGATATTTAGATCTATTGTAGGTATGGCCTGTAATCATGTGCTCCCTCCCAAACCAACTAGCCGCTCGGCGGTTTTGTCGTTACTTTATGGGTGGAGGCGATCGCACGCACGAATAAAGTCCAGTCTCACAGATCTCCATTTAAGATTAGAATAGAAAAAAAAATTTATATGTATTTACAAATTATATAAATCTGTAACTGTAATTATACACATATATGCATAAACATATATGCTCCCGTGCCCGTCGTATGTGTACGCGGCCTTATAAGAAACGCGCTTCCCAGACACCGCTAGACGCACGGCGCTTTGCGGTTGTCAAAAAAGCGTCCCGCACGAGCAATACAGGCTCAAGCACACGGAAAACACATACATACGTATATACGCGGCGCGATAGATGCGTTAACGCGCTCCTCCACACGCAAGTCCCCTTGTTTCTTTGAAAAAAAAATAATAAAGAATCGCGTGCCTCGGTGTCTCAACTGCGCTCGCGCACGTGTTTTTTCTCTCTCTCTCTCTCTCTTTGTCTCTAGAGTCGCTCGGCGCGGAGAGTTCCCCCGCCGGCGCTGACGTTCCCGTATTCTCTATCTCTGTCTCTCTCTTTTCGCGCGGCGAAGTCTCCCATCGGTGTTGACGTGCACGTGTTTTCTCTCTCCCTCTCTCTCTCTCTCTCTCTCTCTCTCTTTCTCTCTCTCTTTCTCTCTCTTTCTCTCTTGTCGCCCCGTGCGGCGAAAATAAAACGAAACAAAACACTCTCGCCGGCATCGACGTCCTCGTAGGCACTCGAATGTATGCGTCGCAAGGTGCTGGCCTGTATTTTGCCGCTAGACGTACAGCGCTTAGTGGTTTCCAGGAAAAGAAAAACCTTTCCGTGCGCACGCTACATTCTCGCGGCGCGTGCCGCCCTGTACATATATATATTGTAACACCACCCTTTGTTTGTGTTACATATTAGACAGTCGGTCGAACTTGTCGGCATATTCGAAACGAGCTGCTCAGTACAGGTCCAATGTACAACTCAATTTACATTTAGGAAACCTAAGACCGAAGGAAAAGCGTAGATCGAAGTCAGGCTCTACTATTTATTTATTTATTTTATATTATTTATTTTTAAGGGTACTACTAAATACTACTATGATTTTTCATATATATATATATATATATATATATATATATACACATATACATGGCGGTGTGAGCCCGTCTTTCCGCGTGTTCAGCGACCGAGAGAAAAAAATTCCGACCCACGAGACGGACTCCTTCGCGCCAAAATGTCCTCCGTGTGCCTGCTCTCTTGCTCTCTCTCGGCGGCAACGCGCTAAACAAAATTTTTACGTGGCGACCGGGCCTCTTCCCGTTTTCTAGCAATTCTCGGAAGAGCTACGGCGAGTCTATGTTGTTGTTCTATCGACATGCGACGACTCTCGCGAACGTTCTACCCGCACTTTTTAATCAATTAAATAAAAAACTTACTCTTACTGAACTCTTGAAGACTCGGGGGGGGGGGGGGGGGGGCTGCAGCTCTGGACTTATCCTCCTCTGGACCCGCCGATGATCTGGCCCCTACGCGTGCTGGGCACACAACCTGTTAAAGTCGCTGGAACTGTAGGTGGTCCAGGGAAGAAATAATTTTGCACACAGAGTTTATTTTAAATATAAACTATATTACTAAAAGGAATACTCTGCGTTCTCTGCTCTGAATACAATTAACAAAAATTAAGGCACAAGAAGACGGTGAAAGCCTCTCTGAAAATCGGCTGCGAGTAAGCTGAAGTAGCACCAGGCGTCCTTGCAGTAGAGAGAGCGAGCACGGAGTGAGGACCTGTGGCGCATGCAGCGGCACGCGCGCAGGAGTTAAGCAGAAGAAGGGCGAGAGGGGATGGCGGGGAAGATGTTATTTTCCCTTCGTGCTTACGCGTGATTGACATGAAGTCTGGCGCTTCGCCGACAGGTGGAGATACTCATACCCCTTCTTCTCTTTGCACCCTCAACGACGCCACCAATGTCACCGCCCTCAACGAGAAGAGAGCAAGGCAGCATCACCAAGAGCTCACCAACAGTCAAACAGAGTTCGACAGCCGATGACGACACTCTTCTATTTCTTGTACTTTTGTATTCTTTTACCTTGTAACTTCAAATAGTAGAATATACATAAGATCTTAGGAGGTTATCCTACGTATCTTATTTAAACTTAACTACTTTTATTATTTCTTATACCTTTCCGCGTATTGAGAGAGCATTTTAATGTTCGCTTGACAATTTAAAATACCCGCGTGTCACGTTTACGTTACAAACATATTCTCGGTCAGAATACGTAAATGGGGAATTCCGCAACGTCACACACCTTATCCCTTTTCATTCCGCTACGTGCCATTGTATGAGTGGTGGCGCTACTGGGCCGCTCTCTGTCAAACTAGTGCATGCATCAAGGTAGAATATACATTCTACTGTATATATGTACATTATGTAGATTATGTAAATCAAATAGAAAATATGTAATGAATATTTTGTTTATTTTGTAATTACAATTTCTTTATTTTTTTAAATAACCACTAGATGTATATCAATATATTATAAAACGAATAGTATTGTAAAAGAAATTGTAAAAGAAAAAATGTCAATTTTACTTTTGCCCCGCAAATTTTACTTTCATCTCCCAAATTTAGCTTCGTCGCGAAAATTTTACTTTCGCCTCGCAAACTTTACTTTCGCCCCGCAAATGGGCTTACGGGAAATATATGCTACTTTCGCCCCAATTTTCAAGGGCAAGAAATGGCCATTTCGGTCGAGTGTGGAATAAAAGATGGAACACACTAACAGTTACCGGACGTATATTGGAGTCTTCTGAGCTTCTGAGGCAAAGAAGAAAGATTCAGATGACGCAAAAGGTAATAATTTAAGGTAATCTTTAACCATTTCAAGCACATATTTTTCATAATGTTTAATTTATATATAACCAAAGTATTTATAGCTTTTTTGGGCCCCTAATTACATATTTTAGGTCAAAATTAAAAAAGGAGGACAAAAATTTGGAAAATAATGAACTTTTTGTAACGCATGCACGATTCGCGCGTTTTTTCGTCCTCAAAACCGGGCCTAAAGTAACCGTTTTCCAGCTGACAGGCGTAAAGTATTCACTTAACGACCGCTGCTCATTTTACTTTACGCCCTAGAGCGTAACGGGACTACTTTAAGCCCGCTGATCATTTTACTTTACGCACGCTTATTGAAAAATGATGGGATCAACTCTCAATAAGTAGAATCAAAACGAAATCGAAAATAAAATGTATTAGAAAAAAAAATGCTCTGCGCCTAGGGCGAGAGGGCTTTTTGACCTCGTGTGTGTTGCAGTACTCAGCTTCAGCTCGCACTACACAATCGCCTTCGGCTCGTGCTAACTCGCCTTCACCTCGTACTGCAAATGTCAGACTCGATCAAAAAAGGCCTACTTCTCGCCCTAGGTAAACAATATACTATTTGAATTTTGACCTTATATTCGTAATCAATTACCCAACAACCTTACAATATGCAAGTTTCATGCCAATATTATTTTTATAGCACTGCGTGACCTAAGTTCGCACTTATGACACGCTTATCCATGACATAAGAAGTCCATTAATGTACCGTGCTTATAACCCTCACTATGCTCGGGCGCTACCGCACGGTGCGGTAATGGACTGCTTAGGGCACGGATAGGCGTGACAGCGGACTTAGGGTAGGCAGTGCTATAAAATAGTTTACGATACTCGAGTCATAAGTCATCTTATATAGCACAACATTTAGTGCCCTCGTTACGCTCGGGCGCTAATACACATCGTGCTCTAAAGGACTACTTAGGTCACACCTATCGTAATGTACTAATATATCACTGTAAAATCAATTTTTTCTGAAAAACATTTATCTAAAAATTTATTTATTTATTGCACTAACAACTAACAAAAGTTGACTTTTCAAATTTTAAAAATGTTAATTAACATTTTCTAAATCTTGAAAGTACAAAAAATCCGCATTAAAAGGTTAAAAATATGGCTTAAATAATTAAGAATTATGAAAATAAAAATCACAGATTTAAAATGTCTATTCACTTTGTATAATTAATGTCTGTTTATTAGGTGCAACCTTAACAAAAACAAATAAAATTGCAAAGGAAACGTCAAAAGCAGAAGGGGAGCAAATTGAATGGGGAGCAGCAGAAGGAAAAGAAGCAGGAGAAGCTGCAGAAAGGGGAGAAACCGAAGGGGAAGAAGCCGAAAGGGAAGCAGCACAATGGAAATCAGAAGAAGGAGAAGAAGCTGAAGGGGGAGTAGCAGAAGGGGAAGAAGTCGAAGAGGAAGTAGCAGAAGTGGAAGAAGCTGAAGGGGGAGCAGCAGAAGGGGAAGCAGCGGAAAGGGATGCAGCTCAATGAGAAGCTGCAAAAGGGAAGAATCGGAAGGGAAAGAAGTAGAAGTGGACGAAGCTGAAGGGGGAGTAGTAGGAGGGGAAGAAGGCGAAAGGGAAGAAGCAGTATGGGAAGAAGTAGAACTCCCAAAAAAAATTAGTTGAAGTACTGGAAGATGAAATATTACGAGCAGAAAAAGTAACAAACATAGCAAAAAGAGTATGTGCAAAACTACTCAAAAAAGAAGAGGAAGTAGACAAAGAGTGGATGGTGGAAGCATGGAATCATTCCTATTAAGATGAAACAGATAACGTAGAAGAATCGAACGAAGAAGAAATAGATGAACTCGAAAATAGTATGACAAAAGAAGAAAAAAAGAATAAAGCAGCTGCAGCAGGCGAAATATATGAAGACACTGTAGTAGCTAATGAAGAAGAGATGGTGAAAGATGCTATAATGATTGTAGCGTAAATTAACTTTGTTTAGTATACAAATTTAATATTTCTTTTTTAATTTTTGAAATAATAACTTTTTTGTTACAGCTTGGACGAGGAGTTAAATATGTAATTTTTTTAAAAATAAGCACGATATATTATAATATCACCGATTAAAAGAAGAATATAAAAATGTAATTTTTATACTGTTATAATTTGCTTATATTTTTAAGTTACTAAATTTTTATTTAACAAGACTGTATCTAAGTTGAAATTTAATCTTACATCTATAGTATATTTCGAAAACAAAGAATAATAGATTCGCATAACACACGCTTATATCACATTCAATCGCATATGCACTCAAAAATTGTATCTTCATTCAATCCTATATACAATACGAGCATACAAATTTCATTCTGTTCTATAAGAAATATATATCGCGATTTCATAACGTCATATATTAAAATGCTATAGATTCCTATTTATTTCACAGCGTTATAATAAAATTCTATAGATACCTGTTCATTTTACAGTATTATAATAAAATTCTATAGATTTCTATTCAATAATCAGTTTGATAAGATTGAATAGGTTCTTTACCGATGAAAGAACCCTATAGAATCCTGCGTTTTATATATCAATAGGATTTAATTAAATATTCTACGTAGGGGCTACACAAAATCGGAATAACAAAGCCGGAATAGCAAAGCCGGAGTGGCCGACTAATCACAGCCTTTCCAAGAAATCGACCGTTTCGGTTCCGATTCTAACCCCCATATATCCCATGGAGCATTTTGTTTCGGTAATATTTCAAACTGATTCTACATCAAAGCAATTTTTTGTAAAACTTTTGTGCAAAAAGCATTTTTCTTTTATAAAAATACATTTGATTAGTATACTGTGTACCTAGGGCGCAAAGCCCACTTTGCCCTTGGTGCATACCATACTTTTTGTAACGCATGTATTGATTTTTGCGTTTTTCTAGCCTATTAAGTGGGGCTAAATATATATATATATATATATATATATATATATATATATATATATATATATATAATAGCAATTTTCCGAAAAATTTTAGCGGGCGCAAAAGTAACTTTTATTATTTAAGTTACTTTTGCCCGCTTATTACTTTTGCGTCCGCTTATTTACTTTTGCGCCCATTTATTTACTTTTGCGCCCGCCGATCTAAAAAATTGTCCTTCAGGCCCGCTTAATAGGTACAGAAAAACGCGAAAATCGTACTTGTGTTACAAAAAGTAACTTTTTCGTGAAATCTTAAGCTAAATTCCCTTGAGTTTAATAAAATTTGGATTATTAGTGATCGAAAGTGAGGTTAGGATGACGCTTATTTCCGGAAAAGATGCTTCACGGAACAGTAGGGGCTTAAAATCGCGACCAGAATTCAATGGCATTAAGCATCATAATTATCACAAGTAATGTTCACTTTGAAATGATTTAATTGTATGCCCCCTTTAAATTGTGATAAATATTTCAAGCATCAAATGTTCTATATATCTCGTATTTATATTTACATAACAACTTGAACAACCCTAGTAAAAAGGATTTATATATAACTATATATAAAATCAGATATAGTTATATATAATTATATATGAGTATATATAATAATATATAAGTATATATAAAATTATACATAATATTATATACAATTATATATAATTGTATATAATTTTAAATAGTTATATATAAGTCTTGTCTCTATATAACTTTATAACTATATGTAATCATATATAATTATATATAATTATATATAAATCATTTTTACTCGGGAAATTTAAAATGAGTGACCGGCGGTTATCGACTCGTAAACGCCGAAGCGGATTTAACGGAATGTCTGTTATTCATTTTCTTCAAGCTGATGTCCCATGGCTAACATAAAACCGAAATGGGATAGCCAGAATGGCAAAGTCGGAATGGCATTGACCAATTAGCAGACAAACTGAAGAGGACCAATCACAGATATTCCGATAATCCGTTTCGGCGTTTACAAGCCGATAGCCACGGGTCGCTCATTTTAAATTTGTTCATATTGTTATGTAAATATATAAATACGAGATACATAAAACATCTCATGCTTGACATATTTATCATACTTTAAAGGGGGCATACCCTAGGAGAAAAAACTTTGTGTGCCAAACTATGTTAAAGTTTGCCTTGGTGCTTCATAATATATCTAAGATTATCAGTTTGCCAGAGTCGACAAACCGTGTCCAATTGGCCGTTTTGGCACACATATAAATTTTTGGCACACTTTTGGAAAAGTTTGGCAAAGTCTGGCAAACTAAAGCATAATTTAGCATACTCTAGCAAACTTTGGCATGCACTGGCAAATTTTGGCATACTCTGGCAACTTTTGGCATAATACAGCCAACTTTGGCATAATATGGCAAACTTTGGCATAATGTTTCAAACTATGCCCTACTGTGACGGAATAAAACTGTACTAGAATATATTTTAATGTGAAAATCGGTTATGTCAAAGTTTACCGAAATGTGCTAAAGTTTGCCAAAAGTGTGGATTAATTTGTCATATGTGTGCCAAAATGGCCAATTGGACACGGTTTGTCGAATTTCGGAGTACTCTGGCCAACTCTGGCAACCTTTGTCAAAGTTTGACATAAAAACCATTTCCACTAGAGTACAATTAAATCATTTCAGAGCGAACATTAGTTGTGAGAATTTTGATGATTAATGCCATTGGATTCCGGTCCCGATTTTAAACCCCTACTGTCCCATGAAGCATATTTTCCGGAATTAAGCGTCATCCTAACCTCACTTTCGATCACAAATAATTCAAATTTTATTAAACGCACGGGAATTTAGCTTAAGATTACACGAGAAAGTTACTATCAAATATATTTTCATATAAAAAAATGCTTTTTGCACAAAAGTTTTACAAAATATTGCTTTGATGTAGAATCAGTTTGAAATATTATCGAAAAAATATGCTCCGTGGGACATATGCGGGTTAGAACCGGAACGGTCGATTTCCTGGAAATGCTGTGATTGGTCGGCCATTCCGGTTTTGTGTATGCCATGGGTGACAGCAATGACAGCAGTCTCACTTATGCAACGTCCGTAGGCAGCTCACCTACTCTATTTGTATTATCTCTATATGTATTATTTTCCTGCTTTAAATCTATGATCACTGGTATGGCGTGTCTACAACAGTGTGGCAGTGTGATGTTTCTCCTTGTTTCTCATGTTTGGATGACATGATATCACACGAGGACCAGGAGTGGGAGAAATTACTAACTTCGTGAAATGTCAACAATAATCCATAACCTTTTCATACAAATTTCGGAGAAAACCAACCGTTATTGACATAAGCTAATTAATAATGAACAATGGATATAATAGTGAGAAATATTATTCAATGGTGGCTCACTATGGTAGTGGCTTTTCAAACAATAGTAACAGTATCAATTTGTATGAAGAGGTTATGGATTACTGTTGAAATACGAAGTTGGTAATTTCTCTTACTCCTGGCCTGGCCCTCGTGTGATATTGAGCGCGTTCGATTTAAGAAAGTCCCCTTTGATTGTGTTCCTTGTTATACCTAGTCACTATATCTATAACAATGGGGACAATATATATATATATATATATATATATATATATATATATATATATATATATATATAGCTATACTGACTAGGTATAACTACGGAGTGTTATATCCTACGCCTGTTCTATACGAACAGACCAATTTTTCCACGTTAAAAAAGCCCGAAAAGGTCTCCCTTTCTTAATTAAATTAAATAATGGTTAACGACGTTTATTTTAAGTGCGAATAAAAACTATTAAATAAATAGTTAAATAAAAGACCATTGATTTCATAGGATTAAAAAAACAAGAAAACAAAACAAACACTATATTTGTAAACAATACAGAGAAAACAAGTATCGCGAGAGAATCCCGAATCGAATCCCGAGAAAACGAAACAAACACCTTATTTGTAAACAATTCGGAGAAAACAAAAGAGTCAAATCCCGAGAAAACAATATCAACACTATGTTTATAAACAATTCGGAAAATCGAGCCAGATAGATAACATGAATTATTTGTTCCAGGAAATCCCCGCCAGAAACGAAGGGCCGCCCGCCTCAACACACGCGCCAGCGCAGAAACTACAAACGAGGAGAAAGGGAAACAAAACACCTTTGACCACGCTCACTTCCACGGAATTTGGACATAATAAACAGAAAATTCCCTGAAGACCAAATTACTGGGAACCAACTACAAACACGCCGCCTCTCAGATTTGGATATAAAAAGAGCACCGCACCTGGCCCGGGAGTTCAGTCCAACCCCGGATTTCTACACATGAACTTAACTACAGTTATACTCTGATTTTTTTATAAGTCTTTAATTACTTGTCAAACAGAAAATCTTCTAAGTTTATATTAAATTAAAACTTTAAAATTATTCAAAGTCTATTTATTTCGAATTCCCACTCAAGGCGCATTTCAGTGCCTTGTAGACAAAATGAACTTACTCGCTTTTATTCGATTAATCTTGAATCGAAAGGTTGGACATAACAGCTCCCAGATAACAGCACGTGCCGCTTTCTGCCGTCAGCGTGCTGTCATGCGTGATCATCATTTTTGTTTTTTTGGCGCTAGCCCAGATAACAGCACGTGCCGGGCACGGTGTGCTCATGGCGTGCTGGCACGCGTGTCGGCTTTCTGCCGTCAGAGTGCGGTCATGCGTGGTCACCATTTTTGTTTTTTTTTGCGGCAGCATGCGTGCTTGAAAATTGACGGCAACATGCTGACACGCTGTGGCGCAGAAATTAAAATTATCGTGGCAGCATTCTGATGGCATACGGACAGCACGGCGTGAGATGGGGACATATCGAACAGCCCAGATAACAGCGTGCTCTGAAAATGCTGAAAACGTGCCGGCATTAAATGGGCACGCATGACGGTCCACTTGCATCCGCACGTGAAAGTCATATGACGAGCATATGACCGAGCATTTTGCTTGCTTCCGTGGTGGATCTGTCCAGCACGGGTGCCGATAAAATGCGAGCATAATGCCGTTCGTATGCAGGCATTTTGCGCGCATGTTCCCGATTTCGTGGACGCGTATTTTTCGCACGGCACGGCATGCTCCTCGTATGCAGGCATATGCGGGGGTTCGTGCGGGCATAATGCGAGCACTTTTCCGGAAAATCCGGAAATGCGTGCTCGCATTTACTGGAGGCCGAGCCTCGCAAATAAATGATCGAGACAGATGAGGATTGTAGGTAATTAATATGTATGATTTATTAAAACATTAATATAAATAAATAAATACAATTGAAACAATAAAACTATAGCGCAGTACAAATATAAAAATATAACAATGATATCGAATAAAATATACATAACAATTTTTGAGCTTTGATCAATCTAATATAATGATAACAAGAATAATAATAATATTAATAAACGAACAATATTAAATAATAATAAAGCAGTTGAAAATTGGACGACTCCTGGAGGCGAGGAGAACAATCGGCACACTTCCTTGTTATTATTGTTGACTTTGCTGCTGCCGCTGCAAATAAATATAAAACAGATTTAAATTTGTAATTGAATAAATTATAAACGCTAGATAATATACTTATCTATAAAGATAATCCTAATTTTGACGCATATTCCTGGCTGCGCTTCTGATGGTGCTTAAATTTAAAAATAAAAATAATGATTAATATTTTTGGGTGAGAGGGGCCCCGACCACCGCCCCTCTCCGTGAAGTTCGACCACAGCATCAGCTCCTCCGACGCTCCCTCATCTTTTTTGATTTAAAAATATACAAAAATAATAAAGCACTAAATAAATAAATAAATAAATAAATAGAGATATAGAAATATTAACAATATCTATACATCTTTGAAAAGTAAAAGATCAGAGAGCGTTCAAAAATTCACATGTGCACTAATACAATAATTAATAATTAGAATAATATGAAAGGCAACCATGTGTATTTTTATAGACCTGAAAACAAATTAATTAATAGAACAAAAACATAGTAAAGCGAAAGAAGAAGAAATGAGCAACAGTATTTATGAAAGTAATTAGAAACCGAAAGACCTCCACCACGCGAAAACCCCACTGATGCTCCCTGACATTTCCATTAGAAAATAAACTCAAATAATGAACAACTGAAAAAACTAAAACATCAGAGAGCATAATAGTGAAATAATAAAGAGAAAGAAGAAGAAGCACAAGAAAAGAAACAAGTAAAATTTGAAAAGAAATTAGAAATTATTAAAAATTTCCGAGGCATCGGAGGCGTAGTCACGCTTTCTGTGGTCATCATCGTTGTCGTCGCCTTGGTCGCTGATCTCGCCGTCGGTGATCCCAGCATCATCATCGTCCACCTCGCTCTCTGTGCCGCTCTTGCTCTCGGTATCCTGCTCCTCGTCGTTGTCGTCCTCGCTGCCGGCGCTTTGCTCTCCGTCTGGCTCCTCATCTAGGTCCGATGCCAAAAAAACGCGCGGACGATGTATCGGCGGCGGTGGTTCAATAGGATTATCCGCAGGTCGCTTCATTTTGCGCCGAAAAGCTTCCTTGGCACTTTTCAAGGCTTTCATCATAGCCACTTTGAAATCAGTAGGCTCGGGTGCTCGCAAGGTCGTCTTGTCCGCTGGCATCGAATCTGCAAAACATTTGAAAAATGAAACATTTTTAAGATAATGCAAAGAATGAAATTTATGAAATACAGATATGTTGCGTACCTTTACAAGCATTTGCAAAGCGTGTGTTCTTTAAGGCCATTGTACCTTCAGCTTTGGAAGTACTCCAGGTGACGTTGCGGAAAATATCTTGGTCGATGACGATGCATTCCCTGAAGTATATGGCCGCTGAATCAATGAAATTCGCGCCACCTTGGCTACTTAGATACTCCACCTTAATATATTCAATGACTTGATTAAAATTATTATATTATTAATGTGTGTTAAGGTTAATAAATAATTTTGATACTTACGAGAGTGTTGTAGTCCTCCTCACTGGCATAGTTAAACGCCAGAATATCCGCTGACGTTTTAAAGGGCAGGAAGGAAGGACGAGGTACGGCCTTTCTGTTCTGCTTTTTGGCGATGCCCTTCAGCGTTCTGTCTATGGATCTGGAAAACGAATGGTTATATAATATTGGTATTATTTTTCAACTAAAATACATATCAAAAATAAAAAATATTTTACATACTTGTCTAATTGTTCCACTCGACCTAGACTTTCTTTCACCAATCTGAAAATTAAAAATTGAAATAAGATATAACTTTAAATGTCAATAACAATATTCATTTGGTAATACGTACTTCATATCCTTCTCCAAAGTGACCATTCTCGCGTTCGTGGCTCTATAAATGAAGTACACAATAAATAAATATACACAATAAAAAAATGATGAATAAAGAATACGTACGTTATGTTGTCGTCGATTTTAACCATTCTTCGGTTAAGTGAACTGTAAAATTCGAGTTTGAGGTATTCAATATTGTTTCATTGTAAAAAAAAAGAAAATAAATAATTTAATTATTACTCACTCTAATCTATCCAAAATTGTCGACAGATCGACTATTATCGGCGCTGACGGTGTTACGTTTCTACGTGGTTCAGTTGAAGTGCATGCTATTAAATTTATAAAAGTTAAAGTATAATTAAAATTAATATTAACAATTAAAGAATATTATTATTATAACATTGAAAATGTTCTTACGTTGAAACTGTGTCGATTGCTGCACGTTTGTTTCTTTTCTTGGCTTTTTTTGCGTTGAATGCTGCGGTTGCTGAAAGGATGATTGTGATGCGTGTAATTGTGAGTTTATGTGTGAGTTTGATCGTTCTTTGCCTGATTGTGGTAAGGATGGTTGTGATGCGTGTAATTGTGAGTTTCGTTGTGAGTTTGAGTGTTGCTTGTTCTGTTCTTGTGAGGATAATTGTGATGCGTGTACTTGTGAGTTTACGTGTGAGTTTGAGTGTTGCTTGTACGGTTCTTGTAAGGGTGATTGCGATGCGTGTAATTGTGAGTTTCGTTGTGAGTTTGAGTGTTGCTTGTTCTGTTCTTGTGAGGATAATTGTGATGCGTGTACTTGTGAGTTTACGTGTGAGTTTGAGTGTTGCTTGTACGGTTCTTGTAAGGGTGATTGCGATGCGTGTAATTGTGAGTTTTGTTGTGAGTTTGAGTGTTGCTTGTTCTGTTCTTGTGAGGATAATTGTGATGCGTGTACTTGTGAGTTTACGTGTGAGTTTGAGTGTTGCTTGTACGGTTCTTGTAAGGGTGATTGCGATGCGTGTAATTGTGAGTTTAGCTGTGAGTTCGAGTGTTTCTCGTATGGATCTTGTGAGGATGACTGTGATGCGTGTAATTGTGAGTTTTGCTGTGAGTTTGAGTCTTGTTTGTGTAATTGTTGTGAGGCTGAACGTCGTGGGTATAACTGTGGCGAGTTTGAGTGGGGTCTGTCCGATGGCTGTGACTTTGAAGGTTGCTTCTTTGATGGTCCTTTCGGCCGCTCTTTGTCCACCTCCTTACTCTTCTTCTTCTTCTTTTTGTCATGCGCGGATGACGTGGATGGCTGAGCGAGTGCGGGTGCCGAGAAACTGTGCGTATCGGAAGGCATCATACCGCACATTTTATTTAATGCCGAGTCTACAGACGACGCTCCGGGATTTTTCTTCATTTTGCTTTTGGAAATAATAAAAATTATCACAATAATGATAATAGTAGTATAGTAATAATAATAATAATAAGAATAATCGGAACAGCAACAACGATTATTACAAGAACGAATTAATTGACTGAACAATGAGTGGACATAATTTTAACGACTACAAAAAAGTCAGAATACCGATCCATCCTTCGAGCGTCTACAGGCCAATATGGCATTCTAAAACATTTGTCCGAGACTTGATCGAGTGTGATAACTTTTGCCTCTGTACTCATCATAGAGCAAAGAAAAACACCCAGTAAGGAAGAATCGCAGGGTCGATTACAAAAATTTTCGACTTTGGCAAAACTTTTGACGACAAGATAGCAGCATCCATCGTGTTTAATAATATTTTGAATAACACAGATGGATGCGTCTCTAAGACAAATGGTACTGTCCGGGTGAAGAATCGACAAGTGAATTGCCCCGGTGACAACTTTTCTGTATTGAATGTAATTCGTAAAGCCGTCGATTGGCGGTGTAGGACCTCTCGCATGCTGACCAACGAATTTCAAAGCATTTGGATCAATGTATTTGGAAGATGCTGTCTTGCAGTTTTCGGCCCTTCTGTTTGCAATCTGTTGCAAATGCTGGTTCGGCTTTCTACATAATTTTCGGCAATAGCTCATATTGCTTTCGTAAGGAAAAGCTGAAAATGAATCTAAAGGTCCGAAAGCCCTGACATCATCAGCAAGGTGCAAAAGAGCGTGACAATTGAACGATAGAAATTCAACGCCGTATACATCGGGAGCTGTTTCGACGAAGATCTTTATGCATTTTTCAGCGAAAGCGACAGACTCTAAATGAACGTCAGGATTAGTCAAAATTCTCATAGACGCGTGAAGTAGAAGCAAGTGCTGGTAAACAGCGGGGTTAACCAAACCATTCAAAATAACAGGAGCAGTATAAAGAAGCAACTGCCGTTGTTCGGTGGCCTTAAATTTCCCATGCTTCTCAATATTCGTCGGCTTACGAGCAAAATCTTGCGGGCAGTATTTTTTCACTTGCTCCAGACGATCATTGAGGACTCGTATAGCAGCTGGGTCGGAGATTTTGACTGACTCGACGAACCTGCCGTCTATCACACCGGCAAAAATTTTGTCCATTACACCCAGACATACAAGGTGCATGTAATCAAACACCGTAGACTTGACCAAGTCGACAAAAGGATTCAAGTCAGCTAGAGGACAATCTATTCCTACACTATGATGATCCACGTCCAATTTCGACATATATTCCTCTTTCGTACGAGGCGTATGATTACTCCCAAAATAAGCCATAACGCCTGGGCGTATGTTTTTGCCTCGAACCCAACACCTAGAGCAAGGAGCCTTGGAACCGTGACTACGATGGCCCAACGAAAATGAACGAGCTGGAGCATCACCGATAAAGCATCTCAAGGCAACATGATAACTCTCGTCCATGAAGTCGAAACCGTTTCGAAGAACCTCCAGTAAATCTAGAATAAACGGCCGAAAAAAATCTAACGCGCTCGATGGCTTTGCTGTACCTTTGAATATTCCAACTATTTCTGGAAAGCTATTTGGAAAATTCGCTATTCTAATTTGAATTGGCCATAAGACAATTTTACCTACTTTATCGAGGGAAGCTCCGTCTGTGTTAAAATCTACTTCGATATGATTACTTCGCATATGCGGTGGAGTCGAAGAAACGATTTTCAGTAAAGCCTGCTTTACACCTAGATGAAGATACTCTCCTCCAGCAACTTGGTCCGGAGACACACTCACGTTCGGAGTGTTCAAAACAGTTCCCGGATCTATATGCATGCTGGAGAAACACCCGTGACTTTTTAACAATCGCAAAACAGCTTTTATCTGAGTGTGCGTCAGATTCTCCTCGGCAAAAAGGATACCCAACTTTTCTTCGAAATCCTCAACGCTCTCGAAACGATCTGATTCAACTGAATCGCACTCACTCGCAGCGTTCTCGCAAGCACTTGCATTAACTGTAACGGATGAAGAAGCAGCAGCTAACATTTGTTCCTCATTCGCACCAGATTCGCTCGAATCGGAGACATAAGAAATGTCAGGAGATGGGCAATCGATAGGAAGACGTGCGATTGCTTCAACATTCAAAGAATTATTCGAAAAACTTGGAAGAGAACGTTCTTCGGAAGCTCTTTTCAGAATTCTTTCAACGCGAGCCCTATGTTGAGGCACGCAATCCCTTAAAGCTTTCCTCGAACGGAATGTTCGAACCCTATACATCGCGATATTCAAATAACGTCCGATACAATACTAATACTTATTACAATTACTACTATTACTAATAGAAACTAATAATAAATTCGTACGTCCCAGTGAAGGTACCGTGAAAACTTGATTTTCCAGCAGAACGTAGTCGTGTAGAGAAGACGTGAAGAATGTAGTTGGCAGATAAGATTCTGGAACCGCTGCATAAACATACGTAAACATGCATTAAAATATGTACATGGCAGAAAAGGATAGCATTACGTTATATGTGATTAGAAGAAAAAAAAATCGTTATGTAAAAAGAATAATAAATTAATATCTGCAAGAAAATTTAGAATGTCAGTGAGTATCATTCATCTGATTCTACCAGAAAATTGAAAGAGCCCTTTCTTGCTTGAAATAACAAATATTACCTATTGCTACCTTCAAAATAATATTTGTAAATAGATTATTAAAATCATTTAGAACAAAAAGTCCCTGAAGCATTTTTGTTCCCAAGTCACTGGATTTTGAAAAAAATTACTCTTTATACCAATCACATGTTTATACTATCATCTTTCTCTATCTCAAGATCTATTGACTTTAGAAGAAAAATACTTGAGGGACTTTTTATTCTAAATCATTGAAATAATCTATTCGAAAATTTAAAATGATTCTAGACCTCAAATTAAAAAAGTTCAAAATGGCTGCCAATTGCCGATGAATGAAGTTTTTCAAAAAATGACATTTTCAATAATTCTAAGAGTACTTATAGGTTGATATTGTTATTCTAAACAAAAAAGACCTCTTTCAATTTTGCTCTACATTGAATAGGTTTAGAGATAAGTTCACTTTTTGTATCTCAGTTATAGTCATTAGCGTAGAGTCACTTTTATCTAAATACGAGTATGGATCTCTAGGCAAAGACTAAAAAATAACAGAGTTAATCGAATATATATGATTTATCTTGTTGTACATGATTTATCTAATATATGTTCAGAATTGAAACACAATGGTTTATCAAAATCAAGAAACCCGGGTGCTGCCTTTCTGGTAAACATGTATTCAAGATGCATTGAAATAAAATGTGGCACGGTAATAAGTTGTGTAATTACATTTGAAAACTGTGTACAAAATTTGATATCTCTATTTCAAAAATTAATGACTTTTTACTGACATCATGTCTGCCCAGAGATCATTATTGTCAATAAAAAGTCAATGATTACTAAAATAGAGATGTGTAAATTTGCATACATGTTTTAAAAGCAATTTTACAACTAATTACCATGATACATTTTATTTTAATGCAATCTACATATATGCTTACCTGAAAAGCCACACCCGGCTTTTTTCTTTTTGACAATAAATTGAAACATGATATATCATATGAAGTCATATATCAACTTTTGAACTGTACAATGTAATAAAATGTTATAAAGAAAGTCTCAGATGTTAAGATATCTTGTATAACACTATATCTTACAATTCCTTGTCGAAAAGGCAAAAGCCGGGTGTGGCTATTCAGGTAAGAATATACATAGAATGCATAGAAATAAAATGTGGCACGGTAATAAGTTGTGTAATGACATTTAAAAACTGTGTACAAAATTTGACATCTCTATTTAAAAAATCAATGACTTTGTATTGGCAATATGTCTCTCCAGAGATCATTATTGTCAATAAAAAATCAAGGATTACTAAAATAGAGATGTGTAAATTTGCATACATGTTTTGAAAGCAGTTTTGCAACTAATTACCATGGTACATTTTATTTTAATCCAATCTACATATATGCTTACCTGGAAAGCCACACCCGGCTTTTTTCTTTTTGACAATAAATTGTAACATGCTGTATCATAGGCAGTCTTATATCAACTTTTGCAATTAACAATGTAATAAAAACTATGAAACAAAGTCTCAGCTGTTAATATACCTTGTATAACAATATATGTTACAATTCCTTGTCGCAAAGGCAAAATCTGAGGGAGGCTATTCAGGTAAGAATATACATAGAATGCATTGAAATAAAATGTGGCACGGTAATAAGTTGTGTAATTACATTTGAAAACTGTGTATAAAATTTGCCATCTCTATTTAAAAAATCAATCACTTTGTATTGGCAATATGTCTCTCCAGAGATCATTATTGTCCAAAAACCATCTATTATTATTAAAATAAATATTTATAATTTTCTACTGATACTTTAACAGTACTTTGAAAAGTAATTACTGTGACACATTTTATTTAAATGCATTCAGAGCAGATGTTTATCTGACAAGCTACACCCGAGTTCGACCTATCAGACTTAGACTTTGGAAATGTTTTATCACTAAAAATCTCTTACTAGCTGGGACTTTGATAAAGAGAAGTTACTTGATTTTAGTAAATAAATAAACATCCTAGCTTACTTTTTGCTATTCCAACTATATTGGTGAGTACGGTGAGCTGAACCTGTCGAAGTACCTCAGAAGCAAGCTGCAATTCTTATCTTCCGCTGAGTGGCTGTTGTTGTCTGTGGTTTTTTTTCAGCTAACTATAAACACAATTTTATATTAGAAAAAGTATTTGGAAGACGGTTGAGAAGAATAAATAGGAAATGTTTATAGGAAATCATTGAGTGAATTAGGAAATGTTGCAGGGACAGGTTTAAAACAAATAAAGAATTATACAATTAAATATTAAATTAATAATTAAACAGAAATTAGGATTTATCCTGCTTACCTTTATATAATATTCTAGGAACCGCAGGTGCTGTGGTGTTGTAAAATGTCCAGACGATGGTGTGGTTGACAATATTAGGCTCGAAAATAGAAAGTATAAGAAAGAATGAGTAAAGTCTATATGAACTATTGTTGTAATGAGAAATAATGAAAGAAAAGTAATCAAGTTGCAGGATGGAGTGTATGAAACAGAAAATATATGTATGTGTAAGCTGCCTGACAAACTCAATGTCCAGGTGCAGTCGAAGAAGACGAGGCTTCCAGGACCTGTTGAGCAGCCCCTCTCTAGCTGGAGATGGACGCAAGCGAGGGTCGACGATCAACAGCTTCCTCAGGAAATGCGGCAAGATTCTTCGACTATCCGGGTCTGATAAAAAAAAGCAAATGAATGTACCAAAATTTTGTTGCTAAACTAATAATTATTGAAAGAATGGTACATGTAGCCATAATGACTGTAAAATATTTGCACAAAAGTTGCATTAATAAGGCAATGACAAAGAAATCGTCTCCGCGAACGATTTTTCTAACCTCACTTTTACCGCACGACAATTACTTGATTAATAAATAACAAAATTATAGCACTAACTTACCTAATTGAGTTGATTAAGCAATAACACAAGTGATTATCCAAGTTTGCAGTAAACAATTGTTGATATTCAACGATTATTCAGCGAACGAAGTTTTTTGCTGTTAACGAGGGAAATCATCAAAGCAAAAAGTAATATACTTTGTTGCGTTTCCCGCTTAATTAACTATAGTACAATGACAGAGAGAACGGAAAATCACATATATAGTGCACGTATCGCGCGGCGCGAATTCAAACGTACTATTCAAACTTTTGAAAACGATTACATTTAAATTATTTAATTATTAGGTAGTTGTATTGACACATGCAAAGAAAACAATAGCATTGTGCATAATAAATAATAACGTTGATATAAATAAATAAATAAAAATCGAAATGTATGCAGTGCATTAATGCGATATATAATAATGAATATACGTATTCACATACGTGGTAAACAATTAATGCATAAGCAAATAAATTTGCATTAAGTTTTAGATAAACAAATAATAATGTGAATCGTTTACTTTCATAATAACTATTATGCGTATATAATGCAATGGGTAGATCGCATATATATATATATATATATATATATATATATATATATATATATATATATATATATATAATAATTTATCGAGTTGCATTATTGTTAGGAGTGTATATATATGTACAAAAATACATATAAACACAGATATTTGTAGTTGCATTGCAAACAATGTTTTTTTATACTATTTTAATGGCCCAAATTAACCTGTAAAATCATTGAAAATGGAACATTTAAAAATTTGGCACATGTGCCGAGGATGTGTTACATTAATCAAATTTTAATTGTGAAAATAGTAATTTTTAAACTGATGTACGTTTGAGCAATCATCTATCATCATATATAGGATACAACTCGTAATTAAATCATTTTGATAGTACACAGCGCCCTGAAGCTGTTTTTTCCATAGACAATTATCGGTCTCGGGACTTAGCCGAATTTTAAAAGATGCGCACGCGTGTCGTGAGCATGCGTGTCGAGGCACGCATGCTCACGAATTGCTCAACTCATGCAGCACGCGGTGCTGTCATAATGCTGACACATTGCCGGCATGCAAACGTTCGAAAAATCGGCCATGGATCGGCATTTTGTGTCGCCAATGTGCCAACATTTCGTGTCGTCATATTGACAGCACTCGTGCTGAGCACGCGTGCTGAGCACGCGTGCTCGCACTATGCCGCCAACGTGCCGTCCAGCGTGGCAGGAAAAAAATTTTAAAGATTTTTGTCCACGCATGTCGGCACATTGCCTGCACATCGACAGCACGCGTGACGAGCACGCATGCCCCAAAAATGCCCAGCACGTGATGTTATTGGGGGCAACCCCATTGTTTTCTTTGCATGTGTCAATACAACTACCTAATAATTAAATAATTTAATTGTAATCGTTTTCAAAAGTTTGAATAGTACGTTTGAATTCGCGCCGCGCGATACGTGCACTATATATGTGATTTTCCGTTCTCTCTGTCATTGTACTATAGTTAATTAAGCGGGAAACGCAACAAAGTATATTACTTTTTGCTTTGATGATTTCCCTCGTTAACAGCAAAAAACTTCGTTCGCTGAATAATCGTTGAATATCAACAATTGTTTACTGCAAACTTGGATAATCACTTGTGTTATTGCTTAATCAACTCAATTAGGTAAGTTAGTGCTATAATTTTGTTATTTATTAATCAAGTAATTGTCGTGCGGTAAAAGTGAGGTTAGAAAAATCGTTCGCGGAGACGATTTCTTTGTCATTGCCTTATTAATGCAACTTTTGTGCAAATATTTTACAGTCATTATGGCTACATGTACCATTCTTTCAATAATTATTAGTTTAGCAACAAAATTTTGGTACATTCATTTGCTTTTTTTTATCAGACCCGGATAGTCGAAGAATCTTGCCGCATTTCCTGAGGAAGCTGTTGATCGTCGACCCTCGCTTGCGTCCATCTCCAGCTAGAGAGGGGCTGCTCAACAGGTCCTGGAAGCCTCGTCTTCTTCGACTGCACCTGGACATTGAGTTTGTCAGGCAGCTTACACATACATATATTTTCTGTTTCATACACTCCATCCTGCAACTTGATTACTTTTCTTTCATTATTTCTCATTACAACAATAGTTCATATAGACTTTACTCATTCTTTCTTATACTTTCTATTTTCGAGCCTAATATTGTCAACCACACCATCGTCTGGACATTTTACAACACCACAGCACCTGCGGTTCCTAGAATATTATATAAAGTTAAGCAGGATAAATCCTAATTTCTGTTTAATTATTAATTTAATATTTAATTGTATAATTCTTTATTTGTTTTAAACCTGTCCCTGCAACATTTCCTAATTCACTCAATGATTTCCTATAAACATTTCCTATTTATTCTTC
Organism: Gastracanthus pulcherrimus; assembly: GCA_949152435.1. Lineage (NCBI taxonomy): Eukaryota > Metazoa > Arthropoda > Insecta > Hymenoptera > Pteromalidae > Gastracanthus > Gastracanthus pulcherrimus. The sequence continues at coordinate 171,285,986 of OX424572.1, read as the reverse complement.
TCAACCGTCTTCCAAATACTTTTTCTAATATAAAATTGTGTTTATAGTTAGCTGAAAAAAAACCACAGACAACAACAGCCACTCAGCGGAAGATAAGAATTGCAGCTTGCTTCTGAGGTACTTCGACAGGTTCAGCTCACCGTACTCACCAATATAGTTGGAATAGCAAAAAGTAAGCTAGGATGTTTATTTATTTACTAAAATCAAGTAACTTCTCTTTATCAAAGTCCCAGCTAGTAAGAGATTTTTAGTGATAAAACATTTCCAAAGTCTAAGTCTGATAGGTCGAACTCGGGTGTAGCTTGTCAGATAAACATCTGCTCTGAATGCATTTAAATAAAATGTGTCACAGTAATTACTTTTCAAAGTACTGTTAAAGTATCAGTAGAAAATTATAAATATTTATTTTAATAATAATAGATGGTTTTTGGACAATAATGATCTCTGGAGAGACATATTGCCAATACAAAGTGATTGATTTTTTAAATAGAGATGGCAAATTTTATACACAGTTTTCAAATGTAATTACACAACTTATTACCGTGCCACATTTTATTTCAATGCATTCTATGTATATTCTTACCTGAATAGCCTCCCTCAGATTTTGCCTTTGCGACAAGGAATTGTAACATATATTGTTATACAAGGTATATTAACAGCTGAGACTTTGTTTCATAGTTTTTATTACATTGTTAATTGCAAAAGTTGATATAAGACTGCCTATGATACAGCATGTTACAATTTATTGTCAAAAAGAAAAAAGCCGGGTGTGGCTTTCCAGGTAAGCATATATGTAGATTGGATTAAAATAAAATGTACCATGGTAATTAGTTGCAAAACTGCTTTCAAAACATGTATGCAAATTTACACATCTCTATTTTAGTAATCCTTGATTTTTTATTGACAATAATGATCTCTGGAGAGACATATTGCCAATACAAAGTCATTGATTTTTTAAATAGAGATGTCAAATTTTGTACACAGTTTTTAAATGTCATTACACAACTTATTACCGTGCCACATTTTATTTCTATGCATTCTATGTATATTCTTACCTGAATAGCCACACCCGGCTTTTGCCTTTTCGACAAGGAATTGTAAGATATAGTGTTATACAAGATATCTTAACATCTGAGACTTTCTTTATAACATTTTATTACATTGTACAGTTCAAAAGTTGATATATGACTTCATATGATATATCATGTTTCAATTTATTGTCAAAAAGAAAAAAGCCGGGTGTGGCTTTTCAGGTAAGCATATATGTAGATTGCATTAAAATAAAATGTATCATGGTAATTAGTTGTAAAATTGCTTTTAAAACATGTATGCAAATTTACACATCTCTATTTTAGTAATCATTGACTTTTTATTGACAATAATGATCTCTGGGCAGACATGATGTCAGTAAAAAGTCATTAATTTTTGAAATAGAGATATCAAATTTTGTACACAGTTTTCAAATGTAATTACACAACTTATTACCGTGCCACATTTTATTTCAATGCATCTTGAATACATGTTTACCAGAAAGGCAGCACCCGGGTTTCTTGATTTTGATAAACCATTGTGTTTCAATTCTGAACATATATTAGATAAATCATGTACAACAAGATAAATCATATATATTCGATTAACTCTGTTATTTTTTAGTCTTTGCCTAGAGATCCATACTCGTATTTAGATAAAAGTGACTCTACGCTAATGACTATAACTGAGATACAAAAAGTGAACTTATCTCTAAACCTATTCAATGTAGAGCAAAATTGAAAGAGGTCTTTTTTGTTTAGAATAACAATATCAACCTATAAGTACTCTTAGAATTATTGAAAATGTCATTTTTTGAAAAACTTCATTCATCGGCAATTGGCAGCCATTTTGAACTTTTTTAATTTGAGGTCTAGAATCATTTTAAATTTTCGAATAGATTATTTCAATGATTTAGAATAAAAAGTCCCTCAAGTATTTTTCTTCTAAAGTCAATAGATCTTGAGATAGAGAAAGATGATAGTATAAACATGTGATTGGTATAAAGAGTAATTTTTTTCAAAATCCAGTGACTTGGGAACAAAAATGCTTCAGGGACTTTTTGTTCTAAATGATTTTAATAATCTATTTACAAATATTATTTTGAAGGTAGCAATAGGTAATATTTGTTATTTCAAGCAAGAAAGGGCTCTTTCAATTTTCTGGTAGAATCAGATGAATGATACTCACTGACATTCTAAATTTTCTTGCAGATATTAATTTATTATTCTTTTTACATAACGATTTTTTTTTCTTCTAATCACATATAACGTAATGCTATCCTTTTCTGCCATGTACATATTTTAATGCATGTTTACGTATGTTTATGCAGCGGTTCCAGAATCTTATCTGCCAACTACATTCTTCACGTCTTCTCTACACGACTACGTTCTGCTGGAAAATCAAGTTTTCACGGTACCTTCACTGGGACGTACGAATTTATTATTAGTTTCTATTAGTAATAGTAGTAATTGTAATAAGTATTAGTATTGTATCGGACGTTATTTGAATATCGCGATGTATAGGGTTCGAACATTCCGTTCGAGGAAAGCTTTAAGGGATTGCGTGCCTCAACATAGGGCTCGCGTTGAAAGAATTCTGAAAAGAGCTTCCGAAGAACGTTCTCTTCCAAGTTTTTCGAATAATTCTTTGAATGTTGAAGCAATCGCACGTCTTCCTATCGATTGCCCATCTCCTGACATTTCTTATGTCTCCGATTCGAGCGAATCTGGTGCGAATGAGGAACAAATGTTAGCTGCTGCTTCTTCATCCGTTACAGTTAATGCAAGTGCTTGCGAGAACGCTGCGAGTGAGTGCGATTCAGTTGAATCAGATCGTTTCGAGAGCGTTGAGGATTTCGAAGAAAAGTTGGGTATCCTTTTTGCCGAGGAGAATCTGACGCACACTCAGATAAAAGCTGTTTTGCGATTGTTAAAAAGTCACGGGTGTTTCTCCAGCATGCATATAGATCCGGGAACTGTTTTGAACACTCCGAACGTGAGTGTGTCTCCGGACCAAGTTGCTGGAGGAGAGTATCTTCATCTAGGTGTAAAGCAGGCTTTACTGAAAATCGTTTCTTCGACTCCACCGCATATGCGAAGTAATCATATCGAAGTAGATTTTAACACAGACGGAGCTTCCCTCGATAAAGTAGGTAAAATTGTCTTATGGCCAATTCAAATTAGAATAGCGAATTTTCCAAATAGCTTTCCAGAAATAGTTGGAATATTCAAAGGTACAGCAAAGCCATCGAGCGCGTTAGATTTTTTTCGGCCGTTTATTCTAGATTTACTGGAGGTTCTTCGAAACGGTTTCGACTTCATGGACGAGAGTTATCATGTTGCCTTGAGATGCTTTATCGGTGATGCTCCAGCTCGTTCATTTTCGTTGGGCCATCGTAGTCACGGTTCCAAGGCTCCTTGCTCTAGGTGTTGGGTTCGAGGCAAAAACATACGCCCAGGCGTTATGGCTTATTTTGGGAGTAATCATACGCCTCGTACGAAAGAGGAATATATGTCGAAATTGGACGTGGATCATCATAGTGTAGGAATAGATTGTCCTCTAGCTGACTTGAATCCTTTTGTCGACTTGGTCAAGTCTACGGTGTTTGATTACATGCACCTTGTATGTCTGGGTGTAATGGACAAAATTTTTGCCGGTGTGATAGACGGCAGGTTCGTCGAGTCAGTCAAAATCTCCGACCCAGCTGCTATACGAGTCCTCAATGATCGTCTGGAGCAAGTGAAAAAATACTGCCCGCAAGATTTTGCTCGTAAGCCGACGAATATTGAGAAGCATGGGAAATTTAAGGCCACCGAACAACGGCAGTTGCTTCTTTATACTGCTCCTGTTATTTTGAATGGTTTGGTTAACCCCGCTGTTTACCAGCACTTGCTTCTACTTCACGCGTCTATGAGAATTTTGACTAATCCTGACGTTCATTTAGAGTCTGTCGCTTTCGCTGAAAAATGCATAAAGATCTTCGTCGAAACAGCTCCCGATGTATACGGCGTTGAATTTCTATCGTTCAATTGTCACGCTCTTTTGCACCTTGCTGATGATGTCAGGGCTTTCGGACCTTTAGATTCATTTTCAGCTTTTCCTTACGAAAGCAATATGAGCTATTGCCGAAAATTATGTAGAAAGCCGAACCAGCATTTGCAACAGATTGCAAACAGAAGGGCCGAAAACTGCAAGACAGCATCTTCCAAATACATTGATCCAAATGCTTTGAAATTCGTTGGTCAGCATGCGAGAGGTCCTACACCGCCAATCGACGGCTTTACGAATTACATTCAATACAGAAAAGTTGTCACCGGGGCAATTCACTTGTCGATTCTTCACCCGGACAGTACCATTTGTCTTAGAGACGCATCCATCTGTGTTATTCAAAATATTATTAAACACGATGGATGCTGCTATCTTGTCGTCAAAAGTTTTGCCAAAGTCGAAAATTTTTGTAATCGACCCTGCGATTCTTCCTTACTGGGTGTTTTTCTTTGCTCTATGATGAGTACAGAGGCAAAAGTTATCACACTCGATCAAGTCTCGGACAAATGTTTTAGAATGCCATATTGGCCTGTAGACGCTCGAAGGATGGATCGGTATTCTGACTTTTTTGTAGTCGTTAAAATTATGTCCACTCATTGTTCAGTCAATTAATTCGTTCTTGTAATAATCGTTGTTGCTGTTCCGATTATTCTTATTATTATTATTATTACTATACTACTATTATCATTATTGTGATAATTTTTATTATTTCCAAAAGCAAAATGAAGAAAAATCCCGGAGCGTCGTCTGTAGACTCGGCATTAAATAAAATGTGCGGTATGATGCCTTCCGATACGCACAGTTTCTCGGCACCCGCACTCGCTCAGCCATCCACGTCATCCGCGCATGACAAAAAGAAGAAGAAGAAGAGTAAGGAGGTGGACAAAGAGCGGCCGAAAGGACCATCAAAGAAGCAACCTTCAAAGTCACAGCCATCGGACAGACCCCACTCAAACTCGCCACAGTTATACCCACGACGTTCAGCCTCACAACAATTACACAAACAAGACTCAAACTCACAGCAAAACTCACAATTACACGCATCACAGTCATCCTCACAAGATCCATACGAGAAACACTCGAACTCACAGCTAAACTCACAATTACACGCATCGCAATCACCCTTACAAGAACCGTACAAGCAACACTCAAACTCACACGTAAACTCACAAGTACACGCATCACAATTATCCTCACAAGAACAGAACAAGCAACACTCAAACTCACAACAAAACTCACAATTACACGCATCGCAATCACCCTTACAAGAACCGTACAAGCAACACTCAAACTCACACGTAAACTCACAAGTACACGCATCACAATTATCCTCACAAGAACAGAACAAGCAACACTCAAACTCACAACGAAACTCACAATTACACGCATCGCAATCACCCTTACAAGAACCGTACAAGCAACACTCAAACTCACACGTAAACTCACAAGTACACGCATCACAATTATCCTCACAAGAACAGAACAAGCAACACTCAAACTCACAACGAAACTCACAATTACACGCATCACAACCATCCTTACCACAATCAGGCAAAGAACGATCAAACTCACACATAAACTCACAATTACACGCATCACAATCATCCTTTCAGCAACCGCAGCATTCAACGCAAAAAAAGCCAAGAAAAGAAACAAACGTGCAGCAATCGACACAGTTTCGACGTAAGAACATTTTCAATGTTATAATAATAATATTCTTTAATTGTTAATATTAATTTTAATTATACTTTAACTTTTATAAATTTAATAGCATGCACTTCAACTGAACCACGTAGAAACGTAACACCGTCAGCGCCGATAATAGTCGATCTGTCGACAATTTTGGATAGATTAGAGTGAGTAATAATTAAATTATTTATTTTCTTTTTTTTTACAATGAAACAATATTGAATACCTCAAACTCGAATTTTACAGTTCACTTAACCGAAGAATGGTTAAAATCGACGACAACATAACGTACGTATTCTTTATTCATCATTTTTTTATTGTGTATATTTATTTATTGTGTACTTCATTTATAGAGCCACGAACGCGAGAATGGTCACTTTGGAGAAGGATATGAAGTACGTATTACCAAATGAATATTGTTATTGACATTTAAAGTTATATCTTATTTCAATTTTTAATTTTCAGATTGGTGAAAGAAAGTCTAGGTCGAGTGGAACAATTAGACAAGTATGTAAAATATTTTTTATTTTTGATATGTATTTTAGTTGAAAAATAATACCAATATTATATAACCATTCGTTTTCCAGATCCATAGACAGAACGCTGAAGGGCATCGCCAAAAAGCAGAACAGAAAGGCCGTACCTCGTCCTTCCTTCCTGCCCTTTAAAACGTCAGCGGATATTTTGGCGTTTAACTATGCCAGTGAGGAGGACTACAACACTCTCGTAAGTATCAAAATTATTTATTAACCTTAACACACATTAATAATATAATAATTTTAATCAAGTCATTGAATATATTAAGGTGGAGTATCTAAGTAGCCAAGGTGGCGCGAATTTCATTGATTCAGCGGCCATATACTTCAGGGAATGCATCGTCATCGACCAAGATATTTTCCGCAACGTCACCTGGAGTACTTCCAAAGCTGAAGGTACAATGGCCTTAAAGAACACACGCTTTGCAAATGCTTGTAAAGGTACGCAACATATCTGTATTTCATAAATTTCATTCTTTGCATTATCTTAAAAATGTTTCATTTTTCAAATGTTTTGCAGATTCGATGCCAGCGGACAAGACGACCTTGCGAGCACCCGAGCCTACTGATTTCAAAGTGGCTATGATGAAAGCCTTGAAAAGTGCCAAGGAAGCTTTTCGGCGCAAAATGAAGCGACCTGCGGATAATCCTATTGAACCACCGCCGCCGATACATCGTCCGCGCGTTTTTTTGGCATCGGACCTAGATGAGGAGCCAGACGGAGAGCAAAGCGCCGGCAGCGAGGACGACAACGACGAGGAGCAGGATACCGAGAGCAAGAGCGGCACAGAGAGCGAGGTGGACGATGATGATGCTGGGATCACCGACGGCGAGATCAGCGACCAAGGCGACGACAACGATGATGACCACAGAAAGCGTGACTACGCCTCCGATGCCTCGGAAATTTTTAATAATTTCTAATTTCTTTTCAAATTTTACTTGTTTCTTTTCTTGTGCTTCTTCTTCTTTCTCTTTATTATTTCACTATTATGCTCTCTGATGTTTTAGTTTTTTCAGTTGTTCATTATTTGAGTTTATTTTCTAATGGAAATGTCAGGGAGCATCAGTGGGGTTTTCGCGTGGTGGAGGTCTTCCGGTTTCTAATTACTTTCATAAATACTGTTGCTCATTTCTTCTTCTTTCGCTTTACTATGTTTTTGTTCTATTAATTAATTTGTTTTCAGGTCTATAAAAATACACATGGTTGCCTTTCATATTATTCTAATTATTAATTATTGTATTAGTGCACATGTGAATTTTTGAACGCTCTCTGATCTTTTACTTTTCAAAGATGAATAGATATTGTTAATATTTCTATATCTCTATTTATTTATTTATTTATTTATTTAGTGCTTTATTATTTTTGTATATTTTTAAATCAAAAAAGATGAGGGAGCGTCGGAGGAGCTGATGCTGTGGTCGAACTTCACGGAGAGGGGCGGTGGTCGGGGCCCCTCTCACCCAAAAATATTAATCATTATTTTTATTTTTAAATTTAAGCACCATCAGAAGCGCAGCCAGGAATATGCGTCAAAATTAGGATTATCTTTATAGATAAGTATATTATCTAGCGTTTATAATTTATTCAATTACAAATTTAAATCTGTTTTATATTTATTTGCAGCGGCAGCGGCAAAGTCAACAATAATAACAAGGAAGTGTGCCGATTGTTCTCCTCGCCTCCAGGAGTCGTCCAATTTTCAACTGCTTTATTATTATTTAATATTGTTCGTTTATTAATATTATTATTATTCTTGTTATCATTATATTAGATTGATCAAAGCTCAAAAATTGTTATGTATATTTTATTCGATATCATTGTTATATTTTTATATTTGTACTGCGCTATAGTTTTATTGTTTCAATTGTATTTATTTATTTATATTAATGTTTTAATAAATCATACATATTAATTACCTACAATCCTCATCTGTCTCGATCATTTATTTGCGAGGCTCGGCCTCCAGTAAATGCGAGCACGCATTTCCGGATTTTCCGGAAAAGTGCTCGCATTATGCCCGCACGAACCCCCGCATATGCCTGCATACGAGGAGCATGCCGTGCCGTGCGAAAAATACGCGTCCACGAAATCGGGAACATGCGCGCAAAATGCCTGCATACGAACGGCATTATGCTCGCATTTTATCGGCACCCGTGCTGGACAGATCCACCACGGAAGCAAGCAAAATGCTCGGTCATATGCTCGTCATATGACTTTCACGTGCGGATGCAAGTGGACCGTCATGCGTGCCCATTTAATGCCGGCACGTTTTCAGCATTTTCAGAGCACGCTGTTATCTGGGAAATAACCCAGATAACAGCACGTGCCGGGCACGGTGTGCTCATGGCGTGCTGGCACGCGTGTCGGCTTTCTGCCGTCAGAGTGCGGTCATGCGTGGTCACCATTTTTGTTTTTTTTTGCGGCAGCATGCGTGCTTGCAAATTGACGGCAACATGCCGACACGCTGTGACGCAGAAATTCAGATTATCGTGGCAGCATTTTGACGGCATACGGACAGCATGGCGTGCGATTGGGGACATATCGAACGGCAATAAGTTCGATTATCGGGATTGGAGAAAAATAATGATACCCAGATAACAGCACATGCCGGGCACGGTGTGCTCATGGCGTGCCGGCACGCGTGACGGCTTTTTGCCGTCAGCGTGCGGTCATGCGTGGTCACCATTTTTGTTTTTTTTTGCGGCAGCATGCGTGCTTGCAAATTGACGGCAACATGCCGACACGCTGTGGCGCAGAAATTCAGATTATCGTGGCAGCATTTTGACGGCATACGGACAGCATGGCGTGCGATTGGGGACATATCGAACAGCAATAAGTTCGATTATTGGGATTGGAGAAAAATAATGATAAGCATATAATACAATATTACGGCGTGCGCTAACCTAAATTGAAATTTCCCGACAATAATATATATATTAAAAAAAGTTTATTATAAGAAACTATAAAAACCATTTAGAGGGATCTAATTCTTGACAAATGTAAGTTGTAAAAGTTTGCATCAAATTAGATTGTGTCAAAATATTTTTGCCGTCTTAAATGGACAATGATTATTAACAGAATTTAACTCAGGTTTGACCCCTTTATGCTTTGATTTTTCTCTTTCAATAGACTATTATTAATTAATTTTAACTGTTTAATTTTGTGTTTTTAATAATTTTCAGATTCTAAAGATGTACCTACAGTAAGCAAACATCTTGCGAGTGCATACACTAAATTTTCAGGTGAGTTATTCAATATTATAGTTTTCTTTAATCTTCAACTTTATTCAATTTTTTAAGTGATTATATTTTACAATAATTTTCAGATTTTCTACAAGAATAATTATTCAAGGTGCACGTATAGCGAAGAAAAATCAATACGATGGCATTGGTATTTTTACGTAGGGAATCATTCAGGAAACTCGCAGGGGACTTGCAGGATTTCTTGTAGCAATCCCTGCACGTACTATTTACCTGCAGGAATTCCAGCAGAATTTCCTTAATGAATCTTTCTAGAATGGGAAATTATTTATGAACGAGAATATAAAATTGTTAAAATCTTTAAAATAATTTAAGAATAGTGCCTTAATAAATTTATAGGCAGTACTATCCGGATGATAATACCAAAACTTAGGGAATATAAGTTTGAAAAATTCAAAATTTAATTAAGTTTGTTTATTACAAAATTAAAAAAATGATACTCGAAGCTTTATATATCCCTGCGAATTTTGGTGTTATCAATTACCGGATGGTACGACCTATTAAGGCACATTTCCTAAATAATTTTAGATTTCAAATACTAGAACATAAATAAATACGCATTCTAGAATAATTCCTTCAGGAAGTCCTTCACGAATTCCTGCAGTAAAACTGTACGAAAACCCAGCCGGATTTTTTCTTAAGAGAATTGACATTTACATGTACAATAGTTATTATTATTGTTATATTTATTATAAATTGTAATAATGTAATAAAGAATAAATTTATATTGACATAATTTCAATTTTTATTTTTATTTAAAAAATTAATAATATATATAATAATATTTGGAGGTTATAAGCACCTGCAAAAGCGCACGCAAAATTCGATCGTGCAGGCATATTGTCGGCAAAACGCAAGGCATAATGCTAGCACGTTGGCGGCATGGCGTGCTGTCAAATTTTGGAATAAGCGCGCGGCATGCATGTCGTCAACATGCCGTATCTGGGCCGGAGTACACGGACGTCACTGTGCCGTCATGCATGCGGCACGCGTGCCGTCAACGTGCCGGCACAGTGCCGACGCCTTGTTATCTGGGAGCATGCGTGCTTGCAAATTGACGGCACCTTGCCGACACGCTGTGGCAGAGATATTCAGATTATCGTGGCAGCTTTTTGACGGCATACGGACAGCATGGCGTGCGATTGGGGACATATCGAACGGCAATAATAGCTCGATTATTTGGATTGGAGAAAAATAATATAGATATATATAGCGTGCGCTAACCTAAATTGGAATTTCCGAATAAATATATATATTACAAAAATTAGTTTATTATAAGGGACTATAAAAACCACTTGGACGGATCTAATTCTTGGCAAAATAATATATAATATACTTAAGTAAGTTGTAAAGTAGTAAGCACAAGTAAGCTTTCATCAACGTAGATTGTGTCCAAATATTTTTGCTGTGTATAAAATGGACAATGATTTTTAACAGAATTTAACTCAGGTTTGATTCCTTAATGCTTTGTTTTTACTCTTTCAGTAGACTGTATTTATTAATTGCTTTTTAACTGTTTAACTTTATGTTTTTAATGATTTTCAGATTCTAAAGCATGCATGTACCTATAACTGTAAGCAAAAATCTTGCGAGTGCATACATCAAATTTCCAGGTGAGTTATTCAGTATTAGATTTCATTAATCTACAACTTTATTCAATTTTTCAAGTGATTAAATTTTATAATAATTTGCTGATTTTCTACAAAAATAATTATTTAAGGTGCAGCTATAATGAAGACAAATCAACAGGATGGCATCAGTATTCTTACGTAAAAAGCCTGCAGGAATTCTAGCAGAGAATCATGCAAGAAACTGATCGGCAGGGGATCTGCAGGAATCCCCGCAATATTTTCGTACTGTTTTCCTGCAGGAATTCCTGCAGGATTTTCTTAAGGAATATTTCTAGAATCGGATATTATTTATGTTCTAGAATATGAAATTATTAAAATCACTAAAATAATTTAGGAAATGTGCCTTTATATGTATAGTTCCATCCGGACGATAAGACCAAACTTAGGGACTAAAGCTTCGAACTTTAATTTTTTTAATTTTGTAATCAAGTTAATTAAATTTCCGTTTTTTCAAGCTTAGTCTCTGAGTTTTAGTGTTATCATCCGGATGGTGCTATACCTATAAAGGCAAACTTCCTAAATTATTGTAGTGATTTTAACAATTTCATATTCTAGAACATAAATAATATTCCACTCCAGAAAAATTACTTCAGGAAATCCTACAGGGATTCCTAAGGGCTTTTTTCGTAAGGGTATTTATCAACGCTCACGAGCATTCAAGATACATTGGCATGCAGTATATAATAGTTATTACAATATTATTGTTATATTTATTATAAATTGTAATATTTATTGTAATTGAAATTTAATAAAGAGTAAATTTATATATAATTTCAAATTTTTTATTTTTATTTTAAAAATTAATATACATAATATATTTGGAGGTTATAAGCACCTGTAGAAGCGCACGCAAAATTCAATCGTGCAGGCATATTGCCGGCAAAACGCAAGGCATAATGCTAGCACGTTGACGGCATGGCGTGCTGTCAAATTTTGGAATAAGCGCGCGGCATGCATGCCGTCAACATGCCGTTTCTGGGCCGGAGTACACGGACGTCACTGTGCCGTCACGCATGCGGCACGCATGCCGTCAACGTGCCGGCACAGTGCCGACGCCTTGTTATCGCGGGGGAGGAGACAAACAAGGGGAACTATCTAAATCGAACGCACCCATAATCATGTCATCCAGAACACAAGGAGAAACATCACACCATCATCTTATTGTAGACACACCCGTACATGAATGGCGAACTACTGCTTTATTTCGATTCACAAAAGTATCACACGGAACAGGAACGTTAGCTAGATTAGCTATCTTAAGAATTCTTTAACATTACACCACAAACAAAGAAGATTTAAGATCTATCTTCTTTGACACCACACGACAGACATCACATCCATGTAGAAACTTAGAAAAGCTTGGAAAATAAAATGTAGAAAGGCTCAAGAAATATTCGACACGTTGATGGTCACGTCCGTTGTGTAGAACAACATTAATGAGTTTACAACCAAGTGAATATTTTTATTTAGCAATTGCTTAAGCTTTTTCCAAATGATGGATCACATAAACCAAGGCAAAGGTTCCGATAGGAGGTGATTATTATCTTAATATATTAAATTAAGCTGTACGCTTATCATAACCTTATTTCATCTATTTTAATATCTTTATAATTTAGTATTATTTCTATTATACTCTCGTTGGGTATATTAACTAATCAGAATTGAATTTTGCAGGGAATGCTTTAATTACAACTTTTTTATTCTATAATTTTTAACAATGTAACTGTTTTGCTGTTCTGTTTCTATCTATATTCTCAAAAAGTAAATTAATATTTTTTATACATGGATGATTGTCAACAAAACGGTAGTTTTTCACCTAATTTTTGGACCAAAATAAAAATCTCTTCTTTAGTGTTAATTTGGAGTTTAAGTTGTTATTTATGGTAAAATGAGACAAACTTTCCTTGAAAACAGCTACAGGTGACGAAAGAGATTGGTCACAGTAATCATGTCCATGGTAATTACTTTTTGCTAGAAAAATGCATGTAGTTTTATTTTAGTGTAACAAAAATATTTTTCTGCATAGTATGTATATATACACGTTATTATATACACACTTTATATTATATATCACATGACCACGGTAATTACGTACCTTTTTAGCTTTTGAAATTTTAGAACGAAAAACGTTAAAACTAACTTTAAAAACTGCAAATAAAAATAATCTCATAGGTTAGATAACGCTACTAAGCTGATGTACTCATTATAATAAGATAAATTGAGCTGGGATTTTAAAAATTGGCAACAACATTCGTAACACTCCTGTAGACAGATAAGTTTAAACAATAATTCTGAAAAAATTAGAACATATTGTACGTATGATGTACTTTAAAGTCTCATGGGTTAGATATAATTAAATCCTAAAGTTATTTTCTAATAAATTCAGAAGTACTCGAATTGGTAATGGCTACAAGCCACAGTAATTACTTTTAGGCTATATATATCACTTGTGTGGTAAAAATTTAGCATAGTTGTTTTAGTTTTGTGTTTAAGATGTTCAAATGCATCATTTTTAAGAACTTCAAACGTTTACCAGACTGTAATAATATTTCCTTTCTACTCAGTGTATTGGCGACACTAAAAATACTGTTTTTTTGACAATCACCCACATATGTATATTCTTTGAATAAATAGTATAATATAAATAGAACCTGTCTGCTGATTGTTATTATTTAAATTTTTTTTTTTTAATAAATTAAGCTGTTAGTAAGTACTGCACTCATAAGTTACTTAAGAATTTTTTTCAGTTATGATACAGATGAAGATTCAGACTTTTCTATGATGAAAAGAATAAAAATGGAACCTGATGGTATGTTATCACAAGAAGATGATATAATGGCTCAATTGCAACAGGAAAGTTCAGACTTGGAAGTTGAACCAAGCTTCACATTAGAAGGTACAACAAATGGGGATGAATACAATGAGGGAGTGCTCATGCAACACATGGATATAAGAGAGCCTTTATCAACACTCAGAAATCTCTTAGAGCAGAGAATAGGCATAGAATTATCAGATTATTCTTTCTGGTTACAAGATACTCAAATGGTAATATTTATTTCTAAAATCAATTTCAAGTTGCTATTTATTACTAAATTTTATGATTTGACTAGTTGGAAAGTCACAAAAATTTAGTTGATCAATGTGTACAAGGAGAAGGTTTGGTTCAAGTTAATGTTCAAATAAGACAACCACAGCGTCGCATAAATATTGTGGATGTTCTTAAACCTGCAGAAGATTATATTGATATAGCAGAAAATAGCCGTAAGTATTATATAATGTGTAATGATTAAAAAAAATACGATAGTTCATAAAAAGTCATATTATTATTATTTGTACCTAATACATACAAATATTTTTTATTCAATAATAGCACCAACACCAAGCCCAGAAGAAAATAAAAATGTCATTAGATGGATGGTTGATGCTCAGTATAAAAAAGAGCAGGTAAACGTGATAAATTTATTGATTTAAGGATTTATATATTTATAAGTGTATATAAAACACATAATAGAGTAGAATACAAGAATACAAAATTTATCTTTTGGTAGATGTTCATGTAGTTGGTAAAGAGTCTTAGTTATATTTTAAAAGAAAGACTTAATTTAAGAAAAATATACCTTATTAGAGGATCTTCAAGTAACGTCACTTCATTTACAAAGTTTTGTCTATATTCCAAAAGTTTTCGAAAGAACAATACCACTTTTCTTAGGAGAGACTGTGGCATAGCAGGCCACAAAAAGTGCAATGACACATAACAATTATACAAAGTATAATTTTAAGTAAACTAAAATAATAAGTAATATTATCTTCAATTCAATCGAGAATGTTATCCTATACTTATATTAGTGTTTAAAGTTTCTTTCCAATGGTAAAGTCTAGTTATAAATTACTTAAAAAATTAACATAATTATCCGTCTATAAAGGTGCTACTAGAGCCATTCAAAACATAAATTATTCATATTTTTTGCTGTTTTTAGTGATTGATGTGAGTATATTGCTAAAATATATTTTTTACGTTGTTTTAAATCAATTTATTTTGTCAATATGTGCAAAAAACTATATTTGTATTTGGTATTCGTTATCAAAGTAACTTGATAAAATGGAGAATTAATAATTTGCTCAAAAAACTTTCTAAAGTGCACTAAAAACATAAAGAATAAGAAAGAGGCATATAAAATGACTGAGTTTTTGGAAACCGCAGTATATACCAAAGGAAAATAAAAAAATTGGTTCTCCACTTTACCAATTTGTTTCTCTGGTGGAGAATCAATTTTTTCTTTTCCCTTGTTATGTATTTCCGGAAACTCAGTCATTTTATTTTTCTCATTTTTATTTTTTTCGTTTTTAGTTTGCTTTAAGAAATTTCGTTTTTTAAGCAAAGTATTTTTCATCTATTTTTTTATTTTATTATTTTTCGAATTATTTAAACTTTGATCATTTTCTATATATCTTTTATTTAATTAAAACAAAATAATTTACTACCATTGGATCTTGTAGAAGCTATAGTCCAAATTTCAGCTCAATTGCTTGCGACGTTTACAAGATATCATCGACTAAAAGAAACTTTTAATATATTAATATATTATCTGAATATATTAATATATACCATTGTAACCAGACTTCTTACTTTTGCTGACACTAGTACAAGTAGTGTCAACATTTCGTCGGTTGGGAGGAACAAGCAGCTATCCAATATCCGCTGTGTATAAGCATAGCATGCAGCTGCTTGATCCTCCCAACCGACGATTTCACATGTAATGTAAATAATTAAAAAATATAATTAATATTTTTCTCTAGGAACGTTTAAAGATTCCTGCAGATCCAAAAGATTGGATACAAACTCATGTGAAGCATTGGCTTCAATGGGCAGTTAGACAATTTAATCTTGTTTCACTAAAGTTAGCAGACTGGAATATAACAGGAGCTCAACTTTGTAATTTAACTCTTGAAGAGTTTCAAACAAAAGTGCCTCTCGATCCAGGAGATGTATTTTGGACACATTTAGAATTACTTCGAAAATGTAAATTTGTTGGTATGTCACATATTAATTTAAAATTGAACAATTAAAAAAACAGTTAGGTAATACATGAATGATTTTTATACTTTCTTTTAAGCTGTTGTACAAAAAGATCCAGTACCTCAAACAAATGATACTGCACCAGAAAAAAGTATAAAGCCAAAAAATCAAAAGACAAATAAACATCGACCAATCGTTAATCAGCAAACACGTTTGGTTAATGTTTCTTTAGCCAACCTCGAATCTACACCTCTAACATTAGCAACATCTAGTAGGACAGTTAACAGTGGACAAATACAACTGTGGCAATTTCTATTAGAACTCTTGACTGATCGAGAACATAAAAGTGCCATTCAATGGGTGGGAACAGAAGGTGAATTTAAACTCAATCGACCTGAAGCTGTTGCTCAGTTATGGGGTGCACGTAAAAATAAACCGTCAATGAATTACGAGAAACTTAGTAGAGCATTACGATATTATTATGATGGTGATATGATTTCCAAAGTTCAAGGTAAACGTTTTGTATATAAATTTGTTTGTGATTTGAAACAGTTACTTGGCTATTCTGCTGCGGAATTAAGCAAACTAGTTGACGAGGGCAAACAATATTTCTGATAAGATTGTAAATCATTTTATTTATATAACCAATTACTTTAAAAAAGTTTTTTTACTGAAAGACTCATGGGTAAATGAACTGCTATAAAGTGCTGCATTTTATGTAAATATAATTTTAAGATTTTTTTTAATTTAAACACCTAAAATGTCACTACTACGATTGTATGAAAATAGTAATAGATTAATTTTTATAGTTTTTCTCTGTATAAAGTGTACACACCAAAGAAATATAAAAATTATTTCAAAATAATGTCTATAATCTGTTACTTGTTCAATAATTTATTTATACAAATAAAAATGTATAGAATTATTCTTATATTCTATAAATGGCACAGTATTGCTTGACAAAAATTATAGATGAATGACTTTAATAAAATAACTAGGGGGCTTCACCCCCTGCTCGCTTCGCTCGCCAACCACCACTTATATATCATATAACATTTAATAAATAGTAATCTATTATAGAAATTAAAATTACATGTTTAAGTTACATTTCTATTGAACTAAAAATGTTTTTAAGATTATTTAAAGAACCTGGAGGGCATATAAGTACCTATAAGCTCAGAAATAGGTATACATATCATATCCTATCCTATCCTAAACTAGCGCGCCACACGTGGCCTTTGGCCGCACGTGACTTGCCTGCTCCGGAGCTTCAGAGCGAGCGCTTCGCCCGCCCTTGGGTACGGATCAATTATCCGAAAACCATAATACCGAAAGTTATTTAGCCGAAAGTCCATAATACCGAAAAACATTTAACCGATAGTCCAGAGTACCGAAATTAAAAATGCCGAAAGGATCAAGTTACCGAAATGTAAAATGCCGAAAGACCAAAATGTTTAACATAAAAAAATGATTGAATATCAATTTCGTAAAGACAAAAGATATTCTGCGAGAATAATCGGCACATTTTTCTGATGGAAACTCAGTGGAAAAGATGAAGTGTGTAAATTAGCAGGAAAATTTATTTAATAGAGATTGGAGTACGAGATCTTAGAGTAAGATATAACGTGACTTCGTACATAAAATATGAAATATATGTTCTATGAATCTACATAAAATACAAGTTACATCGTGCCTATTAACTTGCGTTTTCGATATGTAATCGGGGCGTGTGCAACGTTAGCGCGTAAACATCTACAATTAATGTATACTTCATGGTTGAATGTGAATTGTAGCCTGCAGCCGCTTTCACTCTGTGGCACCCTCGGAGTTGCCGCCACGACAAGTGCGCACGCTCCTGCCGACAGGCGAGCGGCAGCACAATCGGCGCAAGCAGCGACTGGAGCCGAGAGCCTTCTTCTAGCCTCGGCCTCCTATCGCTGTCTCGCTCTATACTCGGCTACGGAGTCTCTCGAGCTGCACGCACAGGACTGCACGCAACAGCTCGCTGCAACGCCACAGCTATGGCGCATCGCCTTCAAGATTAAAAACTCTTTTCACGGCTAACTTAGCCCATTGCATTTCTGTACATATTGTAAATAATTATCATTGTTTAAATATAGTGCTACAATAAAATCAAGGTGTGTAAAACCCCTTTTCTCTCTCCTGCCATCATCCGCCTCGCTCTTGTCCTCGGCGCGAGCAGCGCTGCACCTGCTGGGGCAATTCCCTATGCGCCCTGGCAACCCGCGGCTTAGCCCGCACAACTCCACCAGAAATAGATGCGAAATCTCTAAAAAAATTTAAATAATTTTTTTAAATTAAAAATTTTATTTTGTTAATTGCTATTTTGTATTTATACTAGTTTATTAACCAATCTACGATTGGTTTACGGTAAATTAGAATTCATTATGGATTGTTTTTTAAGTGGATAGATTACAAAAAAAAGAATGAAATAAAATAAAAAATGCGTAAACTATTCAATATGAACAAGTTTATTTTACTTATACATATGTAGTATTTGACGTAGGTTCAGTGTGTACAATATCAAAATTATCACAGACTTATGTTTTAAAACAGCTAAAGTAATTATAATAAACCTTTTAATATTTAAGAGTTTATGCAGTTTTAGAAATTATCAAAATAAAATGAAACCAGAGAAGTTTACATTTATTTTGAGACTAACATAATAATTATATTATTTAAATAGATTTTACAATAACGTTGACAAATTTATATGTTTATTTTATTAAATGTTCGAAAAATTTCCTTTTTTTTTTAATTAATTTTTCATGCATAACAGTAATTGTTACCTACAGTGCGTTTCATAACTTTAAGACCACCCACATTTTGGGCTAAATCAATGTAATTCAATATTGTATTGATACATCAACTTTATAATCTTGAAAATAATCAAATTTCTCAACATTTTACGCTATTTAGACAATTTAAAAAATTTTCGTAGTATTAAAATAACGAAATATCGTATTTTAGGCTGTTTCATAACAATAAGACCGCTATTAAGTTTTTTTAATTTATTGCTGTGCTCACAATATATATATATATATATATATATATATATATATATATATATATATATATATATATATATATACTCGGAAAGAAAAAAGGAACTAGGACAGTCTCTTGTTTCGGAGCTACAGTAGCACTCGCGAGGTTACTGTACGAGTCCTGTAGCGCGTGCTGCTCCAGACCGAGCGGGGGACCGTGGCGCTCCCCAGCTCGGACTGCAGCAGCACGCGGCGAGTTGCACGAGAGCTCCGCGCGCTCGGAGCGCTGTGTGCCTTCATAGCGAACTATATATATAGCATTCCCGCCTATACAAAATGTTGTTGTTGCTCATTTACAGAGCTATATGTATTAATACTTTTTATTAATTTCTTTTCATCCATTATTTACAATTATTTGAAGAAAATTGCTTTCTAAAAAATTTGAAGTATTTTTTATTATATAAACTTATGAAAATAAATACATTCAAATTTCTTTTAAGAGTATGTCGGAGGAAATGATGATTCATATATCGTATTTGTTGCAAATTTTTAATTTACGATTATTTTTGCAAATAGATCAAAAAACTTGTTTTTATTTTTATTTTTGTTCATCGTATTTTATTCTACACGGAGTAAAAAAGTACTAAGTAGTTGAATACCTATAGGTATGATATTTAAATTATTCTTAATTATGTAATAATAAAATTAATAAATAAATATTTTTAATTCCTGTATATTTTTGTGGTATTTGGTTTTTCATTCGTAAATAATTTCATTTCTTAAATAAGATCGTTACTACAAAATAATGTAACAAAAACAAGTGTAGTTCGCCGAAACATTTTCTTACTTCATTTTTTGATTTATTGATTTATTACTTCGAAATTACCGATTTATCATTCTCCTTTGAAAATGCTGCTAAAGTAGCACTGTATTAAAAATAGTAGATTATCCAACTACTTAGTACTTTTTTACTCCGTATAGAATAAAATACGATGAACAAAAATAAAAATAAAAACAAGTTTTTTGATCTATTTGCAAAAATAATCGTAAATTAAAAATTTATTACATTGTAATATTACTTAAAACTTGTTAGTTTGACTTCGAGTATTGACCCTAATCTACATTCCTGATTTTATACTAGTCT
Organism: Gastracanthus pulcherrimus; assembly: GCA_949152435.1. Taxonomy (NCBI): domain Eukaryota; kingdom Metazoa; phylum Arthropoda; class Insecta; order Hymenoptera; family Pteromalidae; genus Gastracanthus; species Gastracanthus pulcherrimus. The sequence goes on along the minus strand of OX424572.1, from coordinate 171,265,623 downwards.
TTTTGCGCCCTTGGCATCCATTAAATAAAATAACATGTCATTCTTCAAAAATTAAAATACGTTCTTATACTTAGTTACCGTAGAACCGAGCTCAATAATTATTTATAATAAACAAAAAAAGGTTTATTAGTTAAAAATTATTAGTTAAAAATTATACTTAGAGCTCGTTTCCACCAGTACTTGTGAATACATATTAAGTTACGCTATACTTTTTTAAATGCAAAATATTGTTTCATTCCTTAAATCTAAAAGTCCAAACAGACTAATTTTTTTCCATTCACTGTATTTACAGTCAAAATGTTTTTGTGACGCCTTAATTGGTACAATTTTACACCTATATGTGATTGATTTTGATAGTTTAAAATATACATATATTATCTAAACAGTAGATGCTGAATATTTGAATTGTATATTATTATTATTAATATTATTATTATTATTATTATTATTATTATTATTATTATTATTAAAAAAACTTAATAGCGGTCTTATTGTTATGAAACAGCCTAAAATACGATATTTCGTTATTTTAATACTACGAAAAATTTTTAAATTGTCTAAATAGCGTAAAATGTTGAGAAATTTGATTATTTTCAAGATTATAAAGTTGATGTATCAATACAATATTGAATTACATTGATTTAGCCCAAAATGTGGGTGGTCTTAAAGTTATGAAACGCACTGTAGGTAACAATTACTGTTATGCATGAAAAATTAATTAAAAAAAAAGGAAATTTTTCGAACATTTAATAAAATAAACATATAAATTTGTCAACGTTATTGTAAAATCTATTTAAATAATATAATTATTATGTTAGTCTCAAAATAAATGTAAACTTCTCTGGTTTCATTTTATTTTGATAATTTCTATATTACTTAATTAATCAATCTACGATTGGTCTACGGTAAGTTACAATTCATTGCTGATTGTTTTGTAAAACTGCATAAACTCTTAAATATTAAAAGGTTTATTATAATTACTTTAGCTGTTTTAAAACATAAGTCTGTGATAATTTTGATATTGTACACACTGAACCTACGTCAAATACTACATATGTATGTATAAGTAAAATAAACTTGTTCATATTGAATAGTTTACGCATTTTTTATTTTATTTCATTCTTTTTTTTGTAATCTATCCACTTAAAAAACAATCCATAATGAATTCTAATTTACCGTAAACCAATCGTAGATTGGTTAATAAACTAGTATAAATACAAAATAGCAATTATCAAAATAAAATTTTTAATTTAAAAAAATTATTTAAATTTTTTTAGAGATTTCGCATCTATTTCTGGTGGAGTTGTGCGGGCTAAGCCGCGGGTTGCCAGGGCGCATAGGGAATCGCCCCAGCAGGTGCAGCGCTGCTCGCGCCGAGGACAAGAGCGAGGCGGATGATGGCAGGAGAGAGAAAAGGGGTTTTACACACTTGATTTTATTGTAGCACTATATTTAAACTATGATAATTATTTACAATATGTACAGAAATGCAATGGGCTAAGTTAGCCGTGAAAAGAGTTTTTAATCTTGAAGGCGATATATATATATATATATATATATATATATATATATATATATATATATATATATATATATATATATATATATATATATATATATATATATATCACTACTTGTAAGCGCTGATGTATTATTTTTATTTCAATTTAACAATTACTGACAGTAGCACTCAGTAGGTAAATGCTTGGATGGTAACTATAGTCATAAATATAAACTGAAACCGTTGGGTAATGATAATTTAAATTTCCGTTAAACGCGTTGTCTATTTCATAACGCAGTAAGTGTAGTAAGTTCAAAAGTAGTCTTAAAGTTTTTAATTTGCAGTTATTAGATAATGAGCCGAGGTACATGCTTAACCGAAGAAGAAAAAGGAAAGATTTTAGCATATCGCGACTGCGATACGAGCATAAGAGAAATCTCTCGAAAATTGAGGAGGTCAAATTGCGTGATCTTAAATTTTCTTAAAAATCCTGAAAACTATGGTAAAAATAAAAAGGGCGGACCCAAAAACAAAGTTTCTGCTCGTTTAAAGCGCAGAATTATTAATGCAGCAAGCAATTCGAAAAAAAGTTTGAATAAAATTAAAGAAGATTTAAATTTAAATATTTCACGCTCAACAATATATCGTACAATTAAAAGCGCTAATCACCTTGTAAGGCAATCATTACAAAGAGCTCCTCGATTACCAATTCGCCATAAAGATGCTAGATTAAATTTTGGGAAACTTAATATGAATACGGACTGGAATAAAGTAAATAGAACAATATTATTATATTGGTATATAATATATTATGCATGGTTTATTTCTATGAATATTAAATTCACTGTTACTTTATTTTAAGGTTATTTTTTCTGATGAAAAGAAATTTAATTTAGATGGCCCCGATGGCCATCATTCGTATTGGCGAGACTTAAGAAAGGAGACTGAATATTTTTCCCGTAGAAATTCTGGTGGTGGTAGCTTGATGGTTTGGGGAGGATTTTGTATCTCACATAAATTGCCTCTAGCTTTTCCTTCATGTAAAATGAATTCACAAGAGTATATTAATGTACTGAAAGATCACCTTTTGCCATTTTTAGATAATAATGAAACAGAAGATTGGATATTTCAACAAGATAACGCATCAATTCACGCAAGTCGTGAAACGAAAGTGTTGTTTAACAATAACGATATTATTGTTCTAGCCTGGCCAGCGTGTTCTTCAGACGTTAATCCGATTGAAAATTTATAGGCTATTCTTGTTCGTAAAGTTTATGCTGAAAATAAACAATATGGTAGTGTTAATCAATTAAAAGATGCTATTCTAAAAGCTTGGCAAGAAATTGATGAAAGAATTTTACGAAATTTAGTTGAAAGTATACGAAATCGCATTTTTTAATTAATAAAAAATAATGGAGGTACAATTAATTATTAAATTAAAAATTACAGTCTTTTGTTACTATTTACAAATAAAACATATTATAATTAAAATATTGTACATAACGAATTAAATTCTATAGTAATATATATCTCAAATACAGAATAAAAATATTGTACACATAATATTTAGCTCTAATAATAATTATAATGTTTTCATATGCAGCTTTAATTACAATAAATTACATTATTAATAAATCTAATTTTTTTAATTCTTTTCCGCATATTATATTTTTTATTTTAGAGTTTAGAAATAGAAAATTTTCAGAATTTTAAAATATAATGACAAATAATAGTTTAAATTAATTTATTGTAATATTCAGTAGGAATAGTAATAAAATAATATAACTTTACAGTGGTCTTATTGTTATGAAACAGCCTAAAATACGATATTTCGTTATTTTAATACTACGAAAAATGTTTAAATTGTCTAAATAGCGTAAAATGTTGAGAAATTTGATTATTTTTAAGATTATAAAATTTATGTATCAATACAATATTAAATTACAGTGATTTAGCGCAAAATGTGGGTGGTCTTAAAGTTATGAAAAGCACTGTATTAGTCAGTACCTATTAATTAATAAATTTATTATGTTATAAAGAATTAATAAAAAAGTATTGAACTTAACATTGACATTTTTAGTTATGTTATTTTATTTTTTTACATTTATATACATTATATAAATTTAAAAAACAGAACATGTGAAAATGCATGTGCCAATAATATACTCACCGAAATATAGTATGTTTGACAACTGTAAAAATAATGAAGAGTTTTTAAGATAAATTTAACATATAAAATATTATAAATATTAACATACATATTATACAAAATATGATCAAATCATTGAAGTTCAAAATCATTAGGTAGTTTACATAAATATCGAGCTAAAGCTATTGAAAGTGATTAAAAGCGATTGAATTTATGAGATTCCAAACGACTAAAAAAAATCGAATGTGACCTTCAATACTTCAATCCGTTCCAATCGTTATCAGTCGGGTCAATCGTTTTTAATGCGAGTTTTCCGGGTTCAGATTCCACATTCGGGTGGATTAAATTTTTTTTAATCGTTTTCAATCGGTCATTTTCAGCAAATATATTTTATGTCAAGTATCAATTTTAATATAAATACTTTGTACAGAATGTTCAAATGTATTTATAATCATTTTCACTTTGTTCGATAAAGCAATTAAGTAAAGTTTACACTGACGATAATTAAGTATAAACTGACAAAAAGTGTATATACCTCTAGATTATTTATTCTATCTCAGCGCCGGGCTCTGGGGTATCTTCTATTAATTATCAATTATAGCAACCTCACCCTTACTGGTTTATCTAGACATCTGAATTTTTGTATAGTAGTATATTTTTGGTACCTATGATACATGCCATGATCGTAAAATATAAACCTGAGACTTGCTAAATTGTCCAAGCAACATATGTCCTGTATCGCAAAAAGTAAGGTTATGTATTATTTTCAGGTTTATGATTTTTATTACTTTCTCTTACTAGATTAATATTCTAGGTAGACATAAAAAGGAGTACGTACATCGAAAAAATGAAAAAAAGTGTTAATAAAAGAGTACTACATAACCTCAATCTTTGCGATACAGGGCACATAATCAATAAGATAGAAGCTCCAATAGAAGCGCAAAGCCTAATGGGCGACTGAGGCACCCCAAGGGCTAGTAAGTACCCCGACCACGCGCAGCGCGACAGTCGTTTTTCAAATGTTTCCAAGCGTTATGTAGGTAACAGGATAACTCTCGGCCGATAACATATCGGCAATATCGATAAAAGTATGTATTTAAAAATTGTACATTGGAAATACGGATAATTTAAAAAAAACAATGTTTAAAAATATTTTAATTAAAAGAATATATTAAAAAACTTATGTTTTGTATACATATCTGTGGGTGAAAGATATAATGACATAAATTCGCTTATGGATAAGTAGTAGATATGGTCAATATTCTTACGCATTTCTATGTAAAATCTATTTATTTATAGAAATAAAGAGAGTGTGTGAACTGTCAGCATATTTAAATACACGAATTTTTCAACACTATGAGCTTCATTTTTGCGTACGAGAAAACACCTCCCAATGCCTCATCCGAATTTGTTTGATAGAGTTAAGGCACTGTTCTTGTAAGTAAAGATATCAAAATAATTCAAAACTCAATTGTCTAAAAAAGTGGACTTATGTCGTCATGTCAGAAACCCACAGATATGAGACTGTGTGTCAAATTTTGTTATAAATATATTTGATGAATCTAGTATAACTGTACTATGAGAAAAAACACTTTATAACAGAAAAATCAATTATTTACATCAATTTGCTTATATTAAAAACAAAACATTACTATGACTTGTATGTATTTTTGAGCTTTGGTCAAAGTTGAATTTGGTGTAACAATTGTATAAGAAATAGAAAAAAAAATGTTTAAAAAATCAAATTTTGGTACAACTTCACCTAAATTTACTTAAATTTCTAAGTAATATTCTTCATTATAGTATTCATTAAATAGTTATTGTAAATATTAATATTATATATTTACATAATTCATATAAATAATATTATGATCCATATATAACCCAAACAATAATAACAGTATATTATCACTATAATGTTTTAACAAACGATCCCCCTGAGATCATTACAAGTAATACAAGTATAAAAAGAGTTTGAAAGTTTTAAATTTAAATAGCATTTAAAAAGGTGCAAAGATGCTAGTCCGCGTATGTTTACATGCGCGACGATGGTGCATTGTTTTTAAGTGCCAATTAGCACTTCAATTGTCAACAGAGCAGCCACGCGAATGGAAGTCCTCGTTTAATATCGTGATTTGCAGGCGTTTCGCGCCGTTTACGTACTTATTTTTCCAGATTTTCTTATTTTTTGTGAGGTATCTTTTCTTTATGAATGATTTTTATCGCGTATCACGTTTAATAACGTGATTCGCGTGCATCTTGCGCGGTTTTATTCTTATTTTTCCAAGGTTTTTTTTTCGCGACGTGTCTTTTCTTTTTTAAGTAACTTTTTAAGCTGATCAATTACGTATAATAACGTGATTCGCGGACGTCTTTCGCGGTTTTCGTATTTATTTTACCGGGTTTTATTTATTTTTGTTCGCGTTTTTTATTTTTGAGTGTAATCGTTTTCATAAGTTTCAAAATGCCGAAGACAAATGTGTGTGCTTTTGACAATTGTGACAGTTCAAAGGTGAAAGATGCATCCTTTACCTTCCATCGGTTTCCTGTCAGACATCATCACATGTAAGTATATATCATCCTTTTTTAGTAAAATGCTATTTTATATATACGTACGATCACAGTCGGCGACTAGGTGAGCGTAACAATGGCCGATGTATGTAATGCAGAACGGTCGGACAAGTACATACGATTGCATGCGCGAGGGTGCATTCATAGGGGAGACCGGGGTAAAGTGAGCCTCGGGGTAGAGTGAGCTTTCTCTATATTTCGACATAAATAAAACATTTATATTAATTTCACTTATATATCAAAATAATCTAAGTAAACATTGATTTTTAAATGCTTCGTGGTACGTATAATCGGTTATTTAGTAAAAAATGTAACAATAAATTGTTGAGCCACTCGATATGATAATTTAGCGTGTTTCGGTTTTTATGTTTTTTTATTTTATATTTATATAAAAAATTTTGTTTTATACTCAAAAACAAAAAAAAAATAAAATGTCAATAGATATTTTTTTAATACAATAAGATAATACGTAAATCTCTTAAAAAACATTCTTACGTCGCATGTGCATTCGGGGTACTGTAACTGACCGACGTAAAGCGAGCTTATATAAACAATGTAAAACAGAAAGTGTAACCTCAAAGCGGCTCTACGGTTATGCCTGATAAATACATTTTGTAAAGCGTTGTCTGTTAACGAATGGATTAAGTTACGTTTAAAAGTTAAATACAACTTATTAATTTATCGTCATTTAAACTTTTATCTGCATATTTATCGAAGCTCACTTTCCCTGATGAAAACGCCCGATTAAAAAGTATTAAAAAAAAACGAATCCGCTCAGATCCGGATTCTTGTTCCGTCATTTACGCAATGGAAACGATTAAAATATAAAAAGGTGAATTGAAAATGATTCAAACCGATTCCCCATAAAATAATACAATTATATCGGATTTAATCTTATTTAATTCCTAAAATATATTTAATAATTTTCAATGCGTAAAAGACGAACCAAGAATCCGGATTCACGTGAAACTTTTAATCGTTTTTAATCGTTGCAAATATTTTAATTATATTCAATACTATTTTAATGTATGCGTCTTAGTAATTCCAATCGGTTTCAAAGATAAACTTTAATTAATTTAATCATTTTTAGTCTTTATTATGAAAACGCCCGATTAAAATGTATTTAAATACGAATCCGCTCAGATCCGGATTCTAGTTCCGTCATTTACGCAATGGAATCGATTAAAAAATAAAAAGGTTAATTGAGAATGATTCAAACCGATTCCCTATAAAATAATACAATTTTATCGGAATTAATCTTATTTAATTCCAAAAATATATTTAATAATTTTCAATGCGTAAAAGACGAACCAAGAATCCGGATTCACGTGAAACTTTTAATCGTTTTTAATCGTTGCAAATATTTTAATTGTATTCAATACTACTTGAATGTATGCTTCTGAGTTCTTCCTATCGGTTTCAATGCTAAACTTTAATTAATTTAATCATTTTTAGTCTTTATTATGCGGTCAAGAATTTGGTTTTGCGTGATATATTTTTTTAATTTCTTTCAATCGTTGAAAATATTTGAATATTTCTTAAGGGGTGACACTATTGAAAATTGGTGTATTATCTATTTTTATTTTTTATACTTGGATCTACAAAATATTATTCCCAGCCTATCCGAGAAGTTTATTAAAATCACCTAAGAAACATGTAACAAAATTTCAAGAAAAAATAGAATTGTAACCGAAACGTATGATTTATTTTTATTTAACACATTCTAAAAAAATCTATTTTTACAATGTTTTATATTTTTTGTTGAAACTTTTTTTACGTTTCTTTGATGATTTATAATCTTTAATATTGCATAGATCCAATGATTAAAGACAAAAATGGCTAAAATGATAATTTTCAATAGTACCTTCTCTTGATTTATTCTTGTTTTATCTAACGTATTGATCTTAATTATAAATCGGTTTCTATTAAAGATTTATGCATATTATGCAAGAATCCATCGATAAAATATTCAAGAATTTTTTGATTTTATATGAGTAAATCGACAGGGCACACGCCCAAATGTATTACTTTGCCAATATGGCATCCCTATTTTTAATTTTATGGCAGATAGTTACATTTTCTTATATACTACAATAGAGTAGATTTTCTCTGCATAAAAGTTTCCATAAAATGATTTAGAAACTATTTTACACGATTATAGATATTTTGCGCGAATCCCTATAAGGATGCGTTCTCTACAGGGAAAGCTGCGCGATACGGGTTAAAGAATCATCTTATTACCAAATCCATTATCAATCAAAGTTATAGTTTATTTAAATACTTTATAATACTCTCTTTACATATAAAGTTTCTTACATGAACTTCAGTCATTTTAGTAATATCTCGCTGCTAGATATCAGTCTTATTCCGAGCCAGTAATCGGACATTAATTTATAGCGATTACTGGTTCAGAATTGGATTAATTTCTACCAGGGATTTTTGACATAAGCAAATCACAATGTTTTCTTATTATTTATATTACAATTAATTTGTACTTTGTCTTACAATAAAGCTCCAGTCGCATATAACGAAATAAATTAACCTTTAGCTACTGTAGTAACGTGTGCAAGACCCCACCCAAAATTCAATTACCAACAACTTTATAATTATTATATGCTTTGAGCCATGTGGAGTAATCTTAACCCAGTCACTGAAAAGTTTCAGCATTTTAAAAATATACTCACGGAGAGACCATAAACCCTTCGGAATTTGGATTGGCACTCGCAGTTGATTGTAATGGGCTCCCGTATCTTTTTTTTTTATTAAAATAACGAATGTTTGGAGTAAAATAACTAAAATCACATTTTTGGTGCTAAAAACACCTCCCAAAGTTTAATCAAAATGCGTTAAAAAGTAGTTAAAAATTTGGTATAAGTTACTCGACTAACTAAAATTCACCCACTCATTGGTAATAACTAGAAAAAAATGAGATAGTTGTCATCTTAATCCTCGTTTTCATCGCTAGCCTCTTCAGTAGCGTCTGAATGTGTAGGCGTCCAATCAAATAATTCATTGACGTTATCTTTATCTTCAGGGCTTTCACCATCGTTACTATTTGTCTCTAATTCATCATTATCAGCATTGCTAATTTGATCTTCCTCGCTAGTTTTTTCATTAGTTTCATCAGTCTCAAAAACGTTTTGATTTTTTTCAGTAAATTTCTTCTTGGGCGCTGGGCCATTTTGAAGTTCTTTGCGTCTTTTAATTTCTGCTATTTTTTTTTGCTCCGTAAAACTTGAATAAAGCCAATTCAGTATACAAGCTACTTTTTGTTTTATTATTCTTCTTCTTCTTCTCGTTCTTACTATTTGTATTTTTATTAGTTTATATTTTTTCATTATAATACTCTTTAAGCACTGATACATATAAATATAAAAATAATAATAATAAGCTATTATGAAGACTAGTTAAAAGTTTATATCATCTTAAAAAACACCCAAGAAAAATTCAGTTTTTTTATTTTATATTTCCAAGACTTTGAAAATTTGATTTCGGACAAAGATAAGTTATGAAATTTATTAACTGTTAGGTGTAAAGTGAATGTCGCAATTTCTCCTCATGTCCCCATTTCTACTCACATAATTTTGTTCACCTTATTACGGATATGAATTTATTTGGGGGTAGCACAAAACTCGGAAATGCTCGAGCTATTGAATATTACATTTTATATGATTATTATATAAGTGTAATATCTAGAGCATAAAAAATACTACGTGAGTAGAAATTAAGGCATAACCATATATTCTTCTTTATTCAAAAATTATAATTGTAAATATATTCTATTTACCTTCACATGCACCAACTAGTTTTTCATCAAGTTTATTAACCTTCTTCTTATTGGTCCTTTTTTGTTACTATCAGAACCACTTATAGTATTTGTAGCTAAAACTTCCTCATCAAACACGCTTGTAAGAATGCTCTCAGCGCATGCACGAGGATACTGGCCTTTATTTATGACCGTATTATATGATCTCTCAGTTATCCATTCGCCTCGTCCTATATGTATCTATAAAAATATTTTTTACAATAAGTACAGACCGGCACGGACCCACTTATTGATAGAAATTCCTGATTTAGGCTTCGTAAAAACAAATGTCACTTAAACTTATTGGACTTTGAACACACATTTCTAAATAGTAAATAATTATTTCTGATGTCTACAAAATATTTTTGCAACAACAAGTTTAAGGTTACATTTTATGTAAGAAAATGATTAATAACTGGGTCAGCTGTTACGGTATATTGTGCACTAAGGGTGAAAAATAGATTTCTTTTTGCCCGTGTCTGGTTTCAGTACTGCAATCACACAAGGTCAAAAAAAGTCTTTTCACCCACAGTTGGAAAACGACCACGTTTTACGCCCGCTATACAGGTATGAAAAAACGCGAGAATCGTGCATTTAAAGGATCTTTCTTATACTTTCACTAGTCGAGTAAAACAGCGCGATTAAAAAAAATTTTCTCTACCCTGGTAGAAAATTATCCCGTCCACTTTATAGATCTATGTAGAATAATCTCGCGCTGTGTAGATCTATGTAGGCAAACTAGATAGCTACTATAAAGGCGTGTAACGGTCGTCCCTTCTAGTTTCCCATATTATTTGCCCCGATAAAACTAGATAAGCAAACTAATGACAATAACAACCACTTAAAGGTTATGTTTTAAGAAACAGACTCATAATCTATTGAACTTATTATGTATTATTTTGATTTAAAGGTATTTACATGTTATTGTTCACCTATTACCAATGTAAGTAAATGTAAATAACCTCTAAAGTGTAAGGTTATCAAATTTTAGATGCATCGAGTTTTTGTATTTAAGAGCTCAATAACAATATTATGTTACACATATATATTAAACAATCAAAATAAGAAAATAATCTAAATATCTAAATAACTATATGAAGTGTTAGTGCATATATTTATTTTCTTTATGTAAAATTGATTTCCTTATATTTGATTATGTTCCATCCTAAATACATGCTTGGTTTCAAAACCTGTATGGTTTATGTAAGGAAAATTATTTTCACATTCATTTATTATCAACTGATTAATTTTCTATTTTTAAAAAGAAATAATGTATTTGAGTTATTATATATATGTTCTATTTTTGTATTTCCTACTGTGATTAATTTATAATCAAACACTTTCATTTGACATCTATGGCCAGTTATAACATAGTAATTTGTTACTTATAAAGAAAATTATCGTCTACATGTGTTCGACTAATGTGTTTGTCTTTGAAAATGTTGTCACGGATGAGCAGTTTATGTATTATAAAAACTCACATACGGATACAAAATTATTTGCAATTCTGAAATTAAAATTCTAGTATTTAAATAAAGCATCTCATAAAATACATATTTGTACATATAATATTATTATTTATATATTACTTTTCAAGAAATAACTACATAAATAACGTTATTTTGTAATCACTGTTTTTCATATGCAAGGAAAATTATTTCTAAAATTTCATTTTTTAGGTTACATATACTTTCTGACTACTTTTGTATGTAAATAGTATGAATAGAACTGTAGATCTTATTATTATAATTAAAAACTTGCATGTTAAACTTTCTTTAACATTAATTTTTATAATAAAAGTTCTGTTCAATAAATAATATATAACCTCATAGATTTTATACGTACATATTATTATTGAGAAAACTATGTAGATCTGTGTGGATTTATCGAGTTTTGTACAGTCTAGTACTATCTAGTCTGCCTATAAAGGCCATTATAGCGAATGTGGGCGCCACGATAAGATTTCTACCAGGGTAGTTTGCCGTAATTTTTTACACTTCGTGTTTATTCGAAGTCCTTTCGGCGTCTACTTAAAGCTTTTATTAGATGCAGAAACAGTATGGAGACACCTTAATAATTGTTTAATAAAAAACTGTAATTACCCTTGCAATGTTGTCACTTTCCCGACGAGTTCCAATGGGTACAAAATTTTCTCCATAATCAACTCTGTCCTTTGAATGTGTAATGTTTCCCAGCATGTCTGAATGTGTATAATTTTTTATTTTTCATTTATAAATGCTAAACGTGGTTAGAACTAACAAGTAAAATATAGACTGGGTTAAGAATTATTTCTCAACTAATTTGAAGAGTGAGCGAACAAAACAAGATAACTCTACTTTTCTTAATTGTGAGAAATTTGAGAAAAACTGTATTATTTTTCATTAGTCTAAATGGAATATCGGATTTTAAATGCTACGTTAACGGCTGAAAATTGAGTTTAGATAATAAATGACCTCATGAATGTTAAGACAACAATGGACTATGATGAAAAAACACAAATTAATTTTAATATAAGTTGAAATAATCTGGTTAGTGTTCGCCCTCTTTTCATTTGTCCTAGTAATCAATCGTTTATGTTGTCGGTTTTTGTTGAAAATGGTCGCTGTTGTCGGTGCATTCCATTTAGAATGTATATCTGTGTAGACAGGTGTGCGTGTGAATGTGTATGAGTCTAAATGGTGTAGGCCTATTTATGAGCCAGTGAATATGTGTGCGTGCGTGCGTGTGTGTATGTGTGTGTATCCTTTTTGATGTATGTGTGCTTATATTCTTAACAAACTTTTCAGAGTTACCAGTTTTATAAAAATGGAACTAGAAAATTAATATCAAATACGCAATCAGTTAATAGTAGTTATATACAATAATTATATTAGAAACAATTTAACGTTTAAAAAAATTTTTTTCTCAATGGTAATAAATAAGTCGTAATGCGTTACTGTTACTTACTATTCTGCTCTTCAATTCTTTCGACTAAAGCATTCTCCAATTTTATATTTGGATTTCTTAAACTCTCCAATTCTGCATCTTTATCTTCTATTTTTTGTTTTAACTCAGACTTTCTTTTAAGTAATTTCTTATTGTTATCTTCTAATTCGTTAATTTTATCTTTCAATTTTTTAATTTGTGTCATAATTTTAGAATCATCGCCTTTAGTAGTAGTTTTTGTAAGCGATGTTTCAGAGACATTCTTTTCCTGCAATAAAATTCATAAAATAATAATCATATTAATTGATTTATTTAACTTTGGTTAAATAGTCTAAATTTATTTCATACACGAGTTAAGAGGACTAGGCAGTAAGGTTTTTTGCTTATTATTCTTTGAAGCTCTAATACTTGACTAAACGTCTTTTAAATACAACAATATTTTGTAAGTCTATATAAAAGAAACACGATATTTTCTTTAGAGTATACTGAAGTTAAATATTTTATCTGTTATTAGTATTAAAATGTGTACTTTTAATATTTTCATTGCTCAAATATTAGGTTATTGTTAAAATGTCGCTAAAATATGCATTTTGTTCGATAACTTAACGAGAAATAATCATGAAAGGTGTTAAAAAATGTTTGTGTTCTTTAATTATGACAATAAAAATAAACGATATTTTTATCTTATCGGACAAAATGCACAGATTTTTTTAAAGTTACTGGAGGACCTCACTCAAGAGAAGTATAACGCAACATCACTAGGCTGATGCAGAAGAGCTTTAAAAACATCATATTAAGCTATTAGAAAATTTTAAGCAACCCTGATGGAAAATTATCTAACTTTTTAAAAACTCTCGTTTAAAAAAAATATCTCAGTTTGGATCAAATAACTGATATTTTTAAATATTTGCTGCTTTTTAGTCGCCATTTTATTAAAATTTATTTTTTCTTTACTAGCCAGAAAACAACGACACTTTAATCGACTGTATAGTGTCATATATGTTGTATTCAATTTTTTGTATTAAATAACAAACATATTTAAATATTTTCAGAATTAAACTTCCTAATCCCAATAAGAAAACAAATATTTCTCTCAATATGACTAAATACCCTCTGCCAGTATGCACACACAACCCATGTTTTTTATTAAATTATTAGATTAAATTATTAAATCAATCAATTTAGTTTTATACAATAATTATCCCAAATATATAGCTATAAAAACTACATATAGGCATCTATACCGAGGTACTCGGTACTAGGTAAGGAGTTATACCTAGATATAAATTTAAAAAATCGACTTTTTCTCTCAAAGTTTCAAGACAATTGATTAAAGTTCATGGTGAACTTACAGGTACTTATTTGAAACATTTTCACAAATGTGTAATTGGTTTTTGAATCTTTAAATCTGCCTTTTTCAAAAGAAAGTTTTTAGTCAAATAAGCTAAGGTAGCTCAAAAAGTTTTGTACCAATCTTTTTGTAATAGGGTGTCCTTCATTTCTGTATAAAAAAGCTAGTTCTAAGTTAATGACTTTTATTTAAATGCATACTTTACATTTTGTAATCGAAAATAACCCATTTTTTGGTTGAAATTAAAATATTAACTTTAAGGTAAGGCTATACTGAAATTTGTTTAAAACATTTTAAAGTATAGTTATTATAAAAATGTATATTTGTTTTGTACGCGCATCAGATTATATCGAAGTATTCTAAAACTCTACATAGTGTGTTTGTTAAAAAAGTGAAAATAATGTCCAATTTCTTTTTTCAAAAAATTATTTTTACAATTATAACTCTTTTTACTTAAAAATACATTTTTGATTATCAATTTTTTTCTCGCAAAATTCATTAAAATTCCTTTTTACAAACTTTTTCTCTAACATAAGTTGTAACTTATGTATAAATAAATATTTACACACAATGACTTATTTACTGAATATTCTTTAAATGTTACTATTTTAAATAATAAAAATGTTCCAAACAAAATAATTTATATTTTTGCATAAAGAAAAAAGAAATTTTCGAAGTTTTACTTTTTTGTGCCTCCGAAGTAGGCATAACCCCTTATTCACAAATTTCAATTTATACTACGCAGTACCTCCAATTTTTTATTCTTATCAGACTCAAGCAGTAATTCATCATCAGACTGTAAATATTATAAATTTAGAGATTAACTCATTTTTCAACCATTCTATCTAACATCATTTTTTATTAGATTTATCAATTCCATATTCATACATTCCACTAACGAACACATATTATATATGAAGACATGAAAACAAATATCTCATGGAATAATTTTTAATTTATCTAAGTATAATATATGATTTCAAAGTATAAAGGTCCGAGGTGCGGACCTGAGGCTTCGTATATGTGCCATCGTGGCACTACCGCGCCCGTTGATTTATAGGTAAATATACAAACATCATAAATGTATATTATCTTGGTCAAGGGGAGGTGAAAGGGTACTTTTCAAACCATTTTCTGAAATACTAATCATAACTGAGTCTCTTGAAAATTTAACCAGATAATAGGGTAAATGTGCCAACTGCTGCGGTGTGGTTCCCTAGTATTGCGCTACTTCACTTTGTCCATTATATTTCTCTTTATTAGTAAACTAATAGTACACATTTGCCTACATTTCTACTTTAAATATAAACAAAATATAATGCACTTTTAAAAGACAGAAATTTTGCGTACTGCAATCAGTGTTGAGAATTCGTCACATACTCAGGATTAATCACGGCATTATTTTAATCATTCTGTTCGGCCCTCAAGCGGTTAAATATTTTCCATGTTCATAAGCATTTCGTGTTGCCACCCTTTCACATCACCTTAATATAATTTTGACACAGTATCGTGAGATATTTGTTTTGCATAATATAAACATAGTAAGTATTAAAGTATGATTTTTCGATTCAAACTCGTGCTTTATTTTCATAATACCTTTTTATTAATACTGTTTGGCAGCACCTGGCAGTCTTTTGGTTTTGCATTATCATCTGTGATCTTAGCAATAAAAACAATAATTATGTAAAATGTATGAAAATATTTATTTTATTCTCGGCTTAACTTTAAATGCCACTTTGCTTTGACCTGAAAAGCGGGACGAAAGCGATGTATTATTTTCTCTTTTACTTTATTCTCACATTTGTAAGTCAAGTTCAGTTCATGTGGCTTTCATCTCTCTTTTTCAATTTTGAACTATTTCTTTCTCTTTCCGTGGGTCCCACTCTTCAAATCAATAAAGTGGCATAGGTAAGTCGGAAATAAAGTTCTATATACATCACGAGAATAAAGTCGACTTTATTTTCTTGTTGCATAATGTTCTACTATTTTTAAAAATTAGTGAGCAAGCCAGTCTTAAATCCTTTATAACAATTTATACAGAGTTTCGTTTACAATTTTTGTAAATTTCCGCAAAAGGCTTTTTTTCAAATGCTCACCATTTATACAACGTTTTATTCAAAATGTATGATAATCTATTTCGTGAAAACTTTAAGTAAGTTTTTAGGAAAATTTGATTTTAGCCACCATATTTAGGTTCCAAAAATAAAAGAAAAAAATAAATATATAATATAATTATAGTTCTGTGGCTCCAAGGCATAACTACTCAACTCCATTTTTTCGAAAATTGAGGTTTTCATGGAATTCGTACGTTTAATTGACCCTCTTTCACGAAATACTTGCAGAAAGTAATAAAACATAATCTATTGTTGATACCAGCTTTGTGCATAATGACTTAAGTTCATTTTCTTGATTTTGTTCACGGCATAACAATTTAAGTCCACTTTTTGCGGATTGTTCGAGGCATAAAGACTTAAGTCCACTTGTTCGTGGCATAACAACGTAAGTCACAATATCAAAATTACATTAAACATAACGACTTAAGCCTGATATCTTTTTACATTTATATATGGAAAATCAAAAGTTATTATGTTCTTAAATAGTTAATTAAGTAAACACCGTAAAATAACATAATTTTATTACATATTAGGAAGGCTACGTCCCCCTGCGCGCTTCGTGCGCCAATCCCCGTTTATTATACAAAAATGACTTGTGAATTTATAAATTTAGTTACGTATTATACCATCAGGAGGCTCTATTAGATACGAACAAACTATTATAAAATAATTTGAAACCGCAGTTTCACCATCATAGCAATGATGATTTTACATAAATCGTTGCACCAATACTAAAAATTATTCAAAGTTATAATTTAAACTATGATATAATAATTGTGTGACTTCAAAGTAATTGTAAGAAATTACCTCAAAGAAGATATAACTTTTCTAATTGTAACGTACAAGATGTAACGGGTAAGATAAGTATTTTCTCTTGGTGCCCAGCAATATACAGAGTGCCTCTAATTAGAACATATACATGTTGTCTGTAATTTGATAATAGGATATGTACTGAGTAACCGTATTTCGGATATATACAGGGTGATCCTAATCTATTATATATATAAGGCTCAATGAGGGGGAGGGGGGGGAGCTCAACGAGGGGGGGCTAATTTCAGAATCGGCGACGGCGGTGGCGCAACTTTTTAATAATATAGAGAGATAGCATAATCACTTGAATTCATATGGCAAGCGTTCGAGGCATAACAACTTAATTGCATTGTGCTATCTTGCAAAGAACCGAAAAAGAAATTGTTATATTCAAATGTATGATTATGTTTGTATTTTATGGCCAACTAGATGCGCAGACTTTCAAGCTTTGTATTAGGCACTGTAGTATTTTGCAACAGTGAATACATAAGAATACATACGAATTTCTCGAAAACACGAAAAATAGACTTAAGTCGTCATGTCTCGAAGCCACAGAGTTATATTAATTGATGATAAAGTTATCTATAGTGTAATAATACTGTAATATAATACATACCATAGTTATATAACCTTCAAATAGCCGTTAAAAATCATTTATTTAATACAAAATTAGCTCATTTCTGTTAGCTCATTATTGTCTTCTGAGGACAATGCTCACGGGTCTATAAGTTGAAAACCAAGAAGAGGAAAACTTTGTAACCTATATAGGTTGTTTACAATAGGGAACTTGCATGAAAAAATCCATTAGGTTGATAAATGATTATTAATAAAGATACAGCAGGTTGAAATGTCGCGTGACGTCTCAAACTCCCACTACATAGATATACTATACGGGCATTTTGTGACTTCACGCGATATTTCAACCTGCTGTATCTTTGGTAATAATCATTTAATTGAAAAAAGAAAAAATACGTATCAATTATTTTTCGATATTTTTTTTTTTAACGTCGCCATGTTTGTGCTTCTATGTGGTGCTAATCGACGATGGGGGTCTGCGGTGTGTTTGTAAACGTAATATTATTTTTTACGGGATACAATAAAATGAGAATGATTATTTTATAGCAATAAGTTTTCTTTAAATGACTTTCACAACCCCACTCTTATCTATGCAGATCATTATTGATATTTTTAAAATACCATTCTACATTATATGTACTATAATTATTATAGCAGGTATACAAACCATAGATTTATTATTGCTTTCCGAGGAGGCTATAGCATCAGCTAAATTCTTTGCCTTTTTTGCCAGTTTAGCTGCCAGTATTGTTTCCAATTGTGGATTCTACAATTACATATAGTACGTAATAACCATTGATATATCATTGAAAACCGTTACCAAGCCGGGGCATGCAAACGCAACAAAGCCGAGGAGCGAGGTAATTTGCTATTTGTGCAAAAGGTCAGGTCATTTCGCTAAGAACTGCCGCAAGCGAGGTGGTAAACAAAAACAAGCTCAATGTGAGAGCAAATCTAGCTCCGAAAATTTTAAATATACCGGCGCGTTCATAGTCACTAGTACCACCTCAGATGGTCAAGGTGACGCCATCTGTGGAGACGCAGCCGAGTTAATGCGGAAAGACACTGCCGATGTCTGGATGAGCGACAGTGGCGCTTCACGTCATTTTACCTTCCGTCGAGACTGGTTTGCAAACATAACCCCTATTGCGAATGAAAACATTCTGCTCGGCGACGACGGCTTATGTGAGGTGAAAGGCAAGGGCACAATTCTGATTCGGAAGCTGGTGAACGGAGTGTGGATCAATGGACGCATCGAAAACGTCCTCTACGTGCCTCGGCTACGCAAAAATTTATTTTCAATTGGCGTATGCACGTCGTGTGATTTAATTGCGAATTTTAGTGGAAATTCTGTACAAATTTTCCATGGAGATGGCCTGGTTGCAGAAGGACTCAAGCAAAATAATGGCATATATCGAATGCTTTTCAAGACAGTTGTGAACCATCAAGCAAACTTGACAACAGCAAATTTACAACGCTGGCATGAAAGGATGGGGCACGTAAACAAGAGGACCATCAACGAGATGTCACACAAGGATATGGTCCAAGGCATGAGCATCAATAGTACTGCTGATTTTTTCTGCGAACCATGCCAATACGGTAAATCTCACCGACTTTCATTTAACAAGACCACTCAGGAAAATACCACATGGGAGACGGGTGAGTTCTTTTACAGTGATGTCTATGGATATATGCAGGAGTCACTGTCTGGTGCCAAGTATTTCCTGTTATTCAAGGACAGAGTGTCAGGATACAGGCTTGTGTATTTTTTGAAATGTAAATCCGATGTGTATGACAGGTTCAGGGAATTCGAAAGGCTCATCTTCAACAAGTTCAACCGATGCATGAGGTTCTACACTGCGATAATGGCAGGGAGTTCTGCAATGCCCAAATGCATCAGTACCTGGCAGCTCAAGGAATAATAATTCGGACTACTGCACCACACACCCAGAGCAGAATGGTGCCTGTGAGCGGGAGAACCTCACAGTTGTTGAATCTGCCAGGACCATGCTGCACGAGAAGAATCTACCATTGTTCCTCTGGGCCGAAGCTGTCAATGCAGCTGTATACCTGCTTAACCGAACTCCTTCTGCCAGATCAGGTGAGATCACTCCATATGAACATTGGAATGGAATCAAACCAAGCATCGCTCATGTGAAAGTTTTTGGATCTGAGGGTTACATGAACATTCCCAAGATATTCAGAAAAAAATTTGATCGGAAGTCCAAAAAGGTAATATTAGTTGGATACCAGAATGACTCAAATAATTACAGATTGCTCGATCTAGCTACGAACAAGATAATTCAGTCAAAACATGTAATATTCATGGAGGATACGAGAGACACAACAGAAGAAAATACGCAAATGACTATTGCAGTGCCTCTAAATAGGGAGCCTGTCAACCAAGAAGTCCAGCAGCCAGAGCCCGAGCAAGCTGTGCAAGTGCAAGCAGACGAACATGATGCCGCAGATTTTGAAGATGCCATCGAGGGGGGTATTGAGCAGCCAGAAGAGATAGAGGTTAGGCCTGCTCCGGTACCGATGACATTACACAACCTCAGGGATCGCAGATCTTTGAAACCTCCTGCAAGGTATGAATTATGTATAGCTGAGTGGAATGAGCCAGAATCATACTCCGAAGCCATCCAAGGACCAGATGCTCCGGAGTGGATACAAGCGATAAACGAGGAACTCCTCTCGCATGAAAAAAATCACACTTGGACGATAGTCAGTAAACCTGAAGGTCGAAAGCAAATTGATTCCAAGTGGGTCTTTAAAGTGCAGACGACGAAGTCAGGCCACTCAAAGCGCTACAAAGCCAAGTTATGTTTTATGCAAGAGGTTTTAAACAAACATATGGCATCGACTACGAAGAAACTTTTTCACCTGTGGTCAGGTATGATTCTCTACGCGTAATGCTAGCTTTGGCTGCCAGTGAAGACTACGAAATGATCCAGTTCGATGTGAAGACAGCATTTTTGTATGGCGAATTACAAGAAGAAATATACATGAACATTCCGGAAGGTGTGATTGTGAGTGAGAGTGGTGACAAATTGTCATGTCGTCTTAATAAAGCATTATATGGCCTAAAACAGGCATCGAGATGCTGGAACCGGACATTTTCGAAGTTTCTGTCGCGCTACGGTTTTAAAATCTGTAATTCTGAAAAATCAATGTTCTGCGGTTATGTAAATAATTATTTAGTTCAGTTAATGTTATTTGTAGATGACGGTATCATAATGTCTAAATCGTCCGAAGCATTGGAAATAATTGTAAAATCACTACAACAAGAATTTGAGATTACTGTGAATTAGGTAGACGTTTTTGTAGGAATGCAAATAGAGAGGAATCGCAAAAAGAGAGAGATTTTTATTCATCAAACTGACTATACTCAGAAAATTTTAAGACGTTTTAATATGATTGATGCGCACCCTGTTTGCACTTCTACAAATTCTGGTACAGATTTGAGAGTGTGTGAGGAAGTCGACCGAACGTGTGATAAGCTACCGTTTCGCGAAATCATAGGTTCTCTTATGTTTTTGTCGAGTGTCACTCGCCCAGACTTAGCCTTCTCAGTGAATTTACTTAGTAGGTTTTTAAATAATTATAATCGAAGTCACTGGGAAGCAGCTAAGAGAATTTTAAGGTATGTTAAGGGCACAAGTGATCTCGGCATAGTTTATTGTGATAGCGGGAGCGCGGTCAAGTTAAACGGTTTTTGTGACTCCGATTACGCTGGCGATATAAATACGCGTCGATCCACGTCAGGATACATGTTTGAGTTAGCAGGGAGGCCAGTGTCTTGGTGTTCACAACGGCAATGCATGGTGACACTTAGCACCACCGAGGCGGAATATGTGTCCGCTAGTCTCGCGACGCGAGAAGCAATTTGGCTAAAGAGGCTTTTGAATGATGCTGGATATCAAAATGATGATGCTGTGACTTTACATATTGATAATTTAAGTGCTGTACGTCTGGTGAAAAATCCAGAGTTTCATAAACGTACAAAGCATATTGATATCCAGTATCACTTCATAAGAGAAAAATACGAAGAACACGAAATCAATGTCGTGCACATTTCCGGAGAAAACCAGAAGGCCGACGTTTTCACGAAAGCTCTACCGAGAGACAGGTTTCAGCGTATGTGTGATTGGATGGGTATGAGAGTGTTGGGTAAATGATATTTCATTTTTTTGTAAATTATTTATGAAGAGGTCATTGATCTTATTTTATTGTTTATGAGTTACTCGGAAAAGCGGGAGTGTTGTAAATACAGTTTCCTACGTATCTAAATGTACCGATAGGGTTATTCCCATTACAGTTTGTCGATGCAAGCTCGCGGTGCGAACGCGATTTTCGCTTCTCCCTGCGCGACGCTTTCCCGTTCAGTTGCTGACCCACGATTGAACGTTGCGGATGCCGTCCTTTAGCTCGTTTTGCGAGTTGCTCCGAAAACGCGTTCAATTTCCCCGTCGGGATTATTTATATAACCTGCTCCAATATTATCAAATTTATATCATAATAATTACGTGTGCTAAAAAGTTTCTGCTCTTATTATTTATTATCTAATTAATACATTTGGTTTCAGTAACAGTTTATGAATTAGCTTTGATCTTCCTAATATAAATTAAAAATAATATAATTGTACAAGAGTTTACTTTTGCATTACATATGTGTACTAAAAAGTGCGCAAAATAATGAAAAAATATTCTAGACTTCATTTGCTAAAGGGTGTTCACCAGTTGACAGTAAGGTTAGAATAGTATATTATGACACTGTTGTGGGAGATGGTTTTCTACCTTGCTCGAGGGTTTTCGCACGAGCGAAGCGAGTGCGAAAATCGAGCAAGGTAGAAAAACACCTCCCACAACAGTCTCATAAAATATTTTATAGCACACTAACCTCAAAATCGACAATAAAGTTGGCATTTTGAGGTTAGTGTGCTATAAATTATTGAATGCCATTATTAAATGGCAATATTTATAATGAAAACCCTTCAGTTTATAATGTAAAGTATTAATATATAAGTAAAGAATATGAAATTTATGAAAAAGCACCAAAACCTGAAGTACGGCATTAACTTTTGCATATGTTGTACCACGATATATATATACTAATATCATTGGAGCACAACTTTAGATAAGATATATCTTTAGAAAAAGTACCGCGTGGTATGCTCAGCTTTTTGTGTATTACTTTTATGCTTATTAAACATTATTACTAGTATTTCAAAACGATGTAAAGAAAACCTAATTTACAATAAATAAAAATGTCCATTTTGTGAGAGCTCAAGATAATAGGACTCCCATGTTAAAAGCTGAAACTTTGAAGCTAAATTTCTTGATTTTAGATACCGCAAAGGGGTCGAAATTTCAACGATGTATAAAACACATCCAAATTTACATATGATAAAAGTTTCAAGAGATTTTAAAGAAATTCAGTTACATAACTAAGGTGAACGTCCTTAAGAAAATATTAATGTAGAGAGTGTTTAAAAAATATATTAGTAATGGAATACGACAGAAACATCTAAAAATGCAAAAAAACATTCTGGGTTAAAGTGAAATCAGCTACTAAATGAAAACTTTATAGACACACTATAATATAAAATGTATGACTTTATCTCATAATACGTATACTTTACATTGATTTAAATTTGAATGTGTAATTGTATTCAAAAATATTTCACAAAAGCTGTTCTTTTGAATATCGTCGACAAAAGAACTAACTAAAGGTGTATTTATTTCAAATTATTATTATTAATCATACCTTTGGAATAACTTTCTTAGAATCTTTTGATTGCAGACGAGATTTTGTAGGTGCTTCTTCTTCAGTACTTAAGTCAGAGACTGACATGAGAAGCCGGTTAGGCACACTTGATATCCGGTTCTTAGAAGTTATCAGATTATTCATATTTTTCTTTGAAACTGAAAAATATATTTAATTATATATACCAGCATAATTTTGTAATTAAGTGTGCAATTGAAAGTGGATAATTCCACCATATTTTCTAATTTTTAGAAAAAGAAGAAAAATTGTATTTTTTTTCTATTGTCACAAATTAACACAAATTTGTTTGTATTTGGAGTCACTGTAATTGAAAAAATTAATGAAACTGTTTATGCAACCAATTATTGTATTCTTTATAATCGTGGAGAGAGGTAGAAATACCGAGTTATTATTAAAAGTTTGAAATTTGAATTAATATTGTAAAGAATTAAAAAAATTGGCTTGTATATCAACCACATTGAACTTGCTAATGGCTGAATTTTCAGCTTGGATCAAAAATAACATCATAAAGGTGAAAAGAATAATGTATTACAATGAATAATTACGAAACACATAATATCAGTAGTTTGTTAATTCCAATAAACAGTACGTTATATATACATACCTGATAGTAATAAAACACTGACATCACATAAATGTTTACTATATTCCACCTTGTATTTCTTGTTTGTTTGATGAGTGGATTTATTGAAATGCTTTATTCTTTTGGTTCCAATAATAATTTTTTTGTCACGCATTGGACCAGTTAAAAATTTTACATAGGTTACGTCATTATTCTTATCCATTTTCTTTGTTAGGTTATAAAAGAAAAACAATAATGCACTGCAGATATATACAAAGCTGGACTGTTTTGAAAATATAACTAATCAATCACTGTCCAATATTCTAACCGAGTTATTACTAATCACTGTTAATCCCTGTGCACTACTTAATAATTTTCTAATTATTTTGGAATCTTACGTACGTTGCACGCGCGATTATCAGCTATTATATAATATAAGCTACATCACCGATAGACTGTTGAAAAAATAAATATAATGAACTCGTTTAATATATTCTTTACGAAGTGCGACACGCCGTTAATATCCAGATAAAACGTGCTGCCAATTTTTTTTTTCAAAATGGCGAGATCTTCTTTAGACGGTATATCCACATACATATATATGTATATATTACCCTCGAGATAAACTTTTTTGGGGAAATGCATGTTTAGGCGCATTTCCGTTTCTTCACTGGTGTAGTGCAGTATAATAATATTATAAGTATAAACGCGCAAACTGACTGACTGGCATACCTACGCATGTAGGAGAAAAAAAAAGCATGAACGCGCCCTCTTGATTTTAACATCACTGCAGGTGTAGTGTTATTATTGTATACTACTAATGTACATAATATATACTTTGTGTGCACAAAGTTGTTTCTCTTATATCATCATAAGTAACCTAAAACAACCCGTGTTTTTTATGCATATTTCTGTGAATAATATATCCGTGAAGATATATAATTTATAAAGTGATTTATACAGTGAATAAACATTAACTGTTAATCGCAACACTAATTATTAGTATTACGATTATTCAAGCTATATTATAGTAATAGCAGTAATGAATGACTCATCGTCTGAATCTGATAGTGACAATCGTTAAAATCCACCAAAAAAAATCAGACGGTATAATACAGGATTGTTAAAAAATTACGAAACGGATTACAGAAATAATTTATGTGAACGTACTAGATTGAAATGGGATAGTTTTGGAATGAGCCAACAAAATTTAGTCTCAAGTAAGTTAAATTAACTATGTTTTTATATTTATAAAATTAAAAAAAAATTCAAAACACTAGCATTATTTAATAATTATGTACAAAAAAATGAATATATTTATAAATCCAAAAGTCCTCCATTTGATATATTTAAATTTTAATAACATCGAAATAATAATGAATGGTTATATTTTCAGATATTCATACTTCGTCTTCAAATGCAGCAAAAGATATTAAAAATCTGAGTAATCGAAATGAATGCGATGAAATCTTAGAAAATCAGAGCTGCGCTAGTTTTCAAAATGATGAACAGGATACCGTTAACGATGGAGACATAAGTAAGTAAATTATAAAAAATATAACATGAGGATGAGATATATGAAAAAAGCCGATATATATATATATATATATATATATATATATATATATATATATATATATATATATATATATATATATATATATATATATATATATATATATATATATATATATATATATATATATATATATATATATAGTTATAGTTCCTTTTCATTTTAACTTTCGTTCAAAAAGCTCACTTTTTGTACTTTTTTTACACTTTATGTGCTCACTACAGTAGTAATTCAAAAACAATTTTTTAAAATAAAAAAAATTCACCTACAAACAAAGAATGCTAAAAGCTCGATCACTTCATTCAAATTTTGTAATAAAGGGAGCTTTTTGAATGAAAGTTAATCCGTTTTTATTTTCTTCCTGAATGGGTAGCAGCGAATTCGTAGAATGGACTCTACATTTCGTTGATGTCCCAAAAGTTAATCCGTTAATCAAAGTATATATTTCAAGCTTTACAAGATATATTCATCATACGCATACTCACAGATGAGATTTTTTACTTTACACTAGTTATAGTTTGTCTCGAATGATAATTTAACAGCTATTAATAGTTAAGTATATTTAGAATAAAAAAAATCTTAGTAAATAATAAAACATAAAAGTTACTTATTCAAAAACCTAATCTTGCAAAATTATCGTTTGGAGTTGCTCAAAATTTCTTTTGGTCGCGCACGATTTAGTAGGCCTAAAGTGACCATTTTTCGTCCGGCAAAATAAGCGTGCAAAAAAAATTTGTTGTGTGCTTATTCTTGATTAGTTGGCAAAATAAGGCATTTTTTAACCACATATGCCAAACCTTCTGGCTTTTTTTCTTCCTTAAAGCTGTTTAGCTAACAAGACAAAACTTTAGCCAAAAAGTGTTTAGGCCCCCCTAAATATGGGGTACCATCATGTTTGGAGGAAGGGGAGGGGGGAGGGGCTAAACACTCTAGTAGCCTGATTTGTGTAAAATTGGTCATACAAATGTTTATAATTTTCTAATCTAACAGGCCTGTGTTTGCGCCATATAAAAAACGGCACCTTTTAGTTTCACTCTATGGGCACAATAAGAAAAAAAGCGTAATCAAGACATGTGTTACAAAAAATGTCGTGTCTACCACGGGCGAGCGGTCAGTTTTTACCTCGTACGTTTGCATTACTCGTCTTCGGAGTCCGGCTCGCAATACGTAATTGCCTTTGGCTCGTGCTCTTTTGTCTACGACTCGTATTGCAAAGTTCACACTCAGTGAAAAAGACCCACTTTTCGTCCTTGGTACACAATATTCTATTGTTAAATATTTTTATTAAATAACATCATAGTTTTGTGTACTGGATACTTTTAATTGATAAGTGAGATTAATACAATTGTTTTATTATTTATGTCGAAATATATAGAAAACTCACTTTACTGTAAGGTTCGTTCTACACCGGTCTCTCTTGCTTTCCCAGTCATTTAATGAGATTACAACTAGTTTTAAATATGCTCTTTCTTTGTATTTTTATCAATCAAATTACTGGGTCAAATTTATTTTTGTTACTAAGCAAGTATTGTAATTAGATATTGTATTTTTTAGATGGACACATAAATGAATGCATAAATGATAATTGTGATCATGGAGTAGATAGCAATAAACATAACGATGAAAAGAGAAACCGTGAAGATGATAGCCAATCAATTAGGTACAAATTTTATTTTCAATATCAATTGTGTACATATTTTATTTTTTAAGTAAAACCAGTAAACTTTTGACTCAGTCATCCCCTTAAGAGGGTAATTGTGCTGTAATCGTAATTAAATTAAGTTAAGTTTATTTAAAATTACCTAATAATATGGGTAATTATACTTTATACTGCATATTATATTATATTTTAGCATAAAACATATGAATAATTTATAACTTCCCCATAAATGTAAAGTGTTGAATGGGATTACATCACTATATGTTTGAAATAGGATTATTGTAGCTGCTGTTCTTCTTATTTTACATAATATGTATACTTGTTCTGTATAATATTTATTAGTTTTTTCAACAAATTCTAAGAAAATATTATAAATTATTCGTGAAAATACATTATTAATATATGCTTCGTATATAGTTACGCACCATGCATTTTAAGGAGGGTCTTTCGCTACATATAAGGTATAAAACAAAAAATTATATGAGAGTTTATAATGGTCTTATGATAAAAATAATTAAATGTACTAATAAATACATTAAAATAAATGTAATAATAGTTCATAACTACATGAAAAAAGCTTGTTCCAAGAACAACGTGACGATCACGAATGTAATTAATATTGTCAATTAAAAAATATTTATATTTAAACCCCAAGTATTTATTTTATTTCTTAACCAATTTTTATGTTTTGGTGCTTATTTATTTCCTTAAAATTTATAAAATAATATATCTGTAATTAGAGAAAGCAAATTGTTCAGAAAATTTAACGCGTTTACTTATAAATAATTAGTTTTCTCGTATTATAGATATGTTATTTTATAATTTTCTTCGTTAACTTTGTAGAGTAATGTTTAAGGAAAAAAATAAGCCCCGAAATATTAAAATTGGTTAAAAAATAAAAATAAAATTAGGGTGTAACTATAAATATTTTTTAAATTAATAATATTTACACTTGTGACGTCACGATTTTTTTGGAAAATTTCTTTTTCCATGTAGTTATGGAGTATTATTAAGTACATTTAATTAGTTTTATTATGGGACCTTTATAAACTCTCATATAATTATTTGTTCTATGCCCTATATCTAGCGAAAAACCCTCCTTAAATATCAAAATTTTGAGGCTGAAGTTCTTAGACTAATTAGATACATGCGGTATATCCGCAGTAATACACACGCAGTAATTGGTATTTCCGCCCAGACGGAAATCGTTTTAGCACATAAAAAATAGAAAGTATTTATAACTGTTTATAAAAATTTACAAAGGTCGGAATTGAGACTATGTATAATATCTATAAACTGTTATAAATAATTATAAACAGTTATAAATAATTATAAACAGTTATAAATTTTTTTTTAACTTTTCCTTTTTATCGAAAACACGGAAATATTACATCACTATTTATAAGTGTTTTGAATTATAATTTACTTCTTATAACTATTTATAATTTTAATATCTTCTTTCAAATTCTGAGCTATAAATAAAATTTTTCATGTGCCCAAATTCCAAATATTCAAAAAATGATAATAACAGATATAAATTTATTTTATGTGCCTATACTTCACGCATCGAAAAAATTCAACAAAATTTATAACTGTTAAAAATTTTTATTGACTAATAATTGCAGTTCGTATTCCATAATAACTATTATAAAATTCTCAATTCCGACCTTTATAAACTATTATAAATAGTTTTAAATAGTTTCTATCTATTATTTTCTTTCATAACTAGTTATATACAGTTATTCATACAAGAATATTTCCGTCTGGGCGCAGTATCTTTATTTTAAACACTTCTTTTTCAATTAAATTTGATGTTTTTGACTTTCTGAAGTGCTCTTCATTAAATATTTAACGGATGTCTTTCATTTAAGAAACGAAAAATGAACATTCGTCATATATATTTACGCCGATTTATAATACTTTAAATTTTGCCTACATGAAAACCCTGCAGTAATACATACATTTATCCTAAACCTATTGTGTGCCACTCTCTGCTACGTGCTCATTAAATACAAAATTAATATATAAAATATTTTTTTATTTAATATTAGCAGCAGCAACTCAATTGGTTCAGACTTAGATGATTATTATGAAAGCGACAGTAATTCTAGTGATGAGAACGCAAATAATGATAACATTGATACAAATTTCGATGATACTATAATGTTTGAAACATCTCAATTAACAGTTGCAGATATTATGACATTATTTATGGCATTTTCTATTCGATTTAAAGTATCAGATATCGGAAGATCGGAACTAATTGAGATGATAAAACTACTTGCAGGGCCTAAATTCAAGAATGTAAATATTTCTAAATAAAGGTTTCAACAAGCGTTTGATGATAAAGTTGTATATCACTATTACTGTGAAAATTGCAAACAGGAAATTTTATATTCTAACACAAAAAATAACTTTGCAAAATCTAAAAAAACTTGTTCACAATGTCTTAAAGATACTGATTTAGCATTATTATCAAAACATTATTTCAAGGCTATAGATTTAACATATCAATTAAAATTGCTATTCAACTGCCCAAAAATAAAAAATGAAATTTTTAATTTTATGGATGGATTTGAATTCATTAATATTGAAGACAGTAATTCCAGAGCAATGAAAGATATTTATGACAGTGAATTATACAAAAACATCAACAGTGGAAGTACATTTTATTTTACTTACAATGTTAGTACTGATGGAGCACCATTACTGAAAGTGGCAAACGTGGATTCTGGCCTCTTCAAATAATACCCAATTTTTTGCCTCCTAAAATCAGATTCAAATACCCTCTTCTTGCTGGCATGTTAACTTGCACTGAAGAACCGAATAGTGATCTAGCTAATTTATATTTTTTAAAATTCAATGAACACGTAGTTCATCTGTACAGAGAAGGAATTGAGGTCAGTAAAGACGGCAAAAAGATTATTGTTCGTTTTTGTCCCCTGGCATTTAGTGTGGATTCTGTTTGTCGACCAATTATAGAGAACGGATTACAATTTACTGCGTACTTTGATTGTAGCTGGTGCTATCACCATGGCATCTATATTCACGTTGTATTTGGAGTTAGATATCCGTTACAAGAAATTGATGCACTGATAATAAGTCATGTTAGTCATTTGAAATACGTGAAAAATTGTACAGACAGACGCACAGAAAGGGGAGTAAAAGGTGATATTTGTTTATCAAATATCCCGCACATAGATATGATCTGGTCATTTAATTTCGACTATTTACATGGTTCTCTCGCTGGTGTAGACCAACAGATTTACAAACAGTGGACATCTTCAAAATCAAAGTCGATTTTTAAGTTACATAAAGATGACATCAAGAGGATCGATAACCGTTTAATGTCTATCAAACCAACGCAAGATATTCATAGGCTTCCACGATCATTGAAAGATCGAGCTAAATGGAAAGCTTCTGAAATTAAATCGTGGGTATTAGCTTACAGTTTGTCGTGTTTAGAAGGTATACTCGATGATACAGCTTTAGAGCATTATGCATTATTTGTAAAAACTTTACATACTTTATTAAAAACTGAAATTAGCGAAATTGATTTACTGCAATGTGAACATGATTTATTAGAATTTGTTGGTTTATACGAACTGTATTACGGTAGAGAAAATGTGACTTTTAACGTTCACACTGTATTGCACATTATTGATTCTGTAAGAAAAACTGGTCCTCTATGGTCAAGTTCAACATTTCCTTTTGAAAGTAATATTTATCAATTAAAACAATTAATGAATGGTCCAAATGGAATGTATTTACAAATAACGCGAAAACATTTACAAAAATGGCTTTTTAAAACCGAAAACGTTCATTATTCGTCATCAGATATTAAAGATTATTGCACTAATTTATTTACTAATAGAAATTTGTCTACATACTTTGATTATGGAAAAGATGATGTAGTTTTTATAGGGAAAAGCCTATTTAAAGAAATAGAAACGAAATTTTGCAAAGTCTACAAAAAATGAATATTTAAAGAAAAGGTATTTCACAGTATGAAATATACAAGAGTAAAACGTACTAATGATACAATGGTACAGTTGAAATGTGGTGATTTTGGCCAAATAGTAGAGATTATAAGTATACGAAAGAAATGTTATTTAAAACTTTCAAAAATAAGTACATTCCCAAGCAATCCTTTTGAAGTAACACACATGAAAAAAATTCAATCTGAAGATTTTGACAATTGTATAATAGTTCCAATTACGGATGAAGTTCTAAAATAGTCCTAGTAAATGTTCACAATGCTAGGTATTTATGTAAATTACCAAATGGTTTAGAGGCTCAATGAATATCATAAATATATTCATGTAAATATTTAGTCATTCTTGCTAATCTTTTCAAACCTATTGTAAAATGTACTTAAGTGAACTCTGTACAAATTTTGTTATATTTATAATAATAAAAATTAAAAATGTTAATAAAAATTTGAAGGTGTAATTTTCAATCATTTTACTTACCATATATTTTTAGAATGCCAAAATATCAAGCGATTTTTTTAAGTATAAGTATTTAAAAAAAACTTGATTTAAAAACTTGAAACGTGACATGACAGATTTCTGGATCCAATTTTAAAGCTATAAAAGTGTATTACGAGAAAAATATATTCAAGGTTTTTATACGTATACTATTTATTTAAATTATTGTGACTGGTATATATTAAAATATTCCTTTCTAAACGATTAATTTTTTGTCAAATCGGTAGAGCTTGAATCTATAATGTAAATCTTTTCAAAAGATGAGAACACTTGACTTGAATTATAATGCATTTGGAGAATTGAATGATTATTTTATTATTATCGCTTAAGAAGAATTAATATGTTAATTACTCAAATAAAGCTTAAGCAGGATTGCCAAACACCTCTATAATTAACATATTTGTATCATGTAAAAAAATTCAACCATATTTTAATATTATTACTTAAAACGGATTAATCTGCTAATTTAAAACGTTAAGAAAGCTATTTAAAAGCATTCAACCGTATTTGATTTCTAACATATATATAAATTTATTAAAAAGAATTTAATCATGTTTCAGCATCACTTCTTAAAACAAATTGAATTGTTAATTCGTCAAATGAAGATCAAAACGGATTACCAAGAAGTCTCTTTTAACCGCATTAAAACGGATTTGATTGTTGATGTATACAAGTGTAATTGAAAACGATTCAATTGTGTTACAATATTATTACTTAAAAAGGATTTATTTGCCTAACCCGTCAAATGCAGATTAAAGCGGATTCAGAATAAGTCCAATTATCTCGCATTAAAAAGGATTGATGAAAATCAACATTGAATTATTATTCAAAACGATACACATAAATCCGGATTTTGTTCATTAAAACGGATTCAATTTATTGACGTAATATAATAATTTAAACGATTTGAATCAGATTAAAATGCTGTACAAACCTTTCGTATTCAAACCGATTAAGTTGAAAGTACACAGAAAAAAATGTTGAACTCAAAAGTTACGGAATCTTTGAATTTTATAACTACTAAGAAGTATTGAATTGAAATACTACCTAAAATGACATTTCTTAACCCCAAATTGATAATACAAGCTATCAAATAATATTGAGATGAAAATATTTAAGAAGTAAGGATATGATATGACCGATTCGGTTATGCGAAGACGCCAAGATTTATTGAGCTACTACAGCGCTAGGCTAGTGCCGCCGCGTCTTGGCGTTGGGCACGATTCGCGCCCAACGCCGGAACCGCTGATGCCGGAGAGTCGTAGAAGTATCCCGTGCGCATGTTACGTTCTGCCTCATCTCCAATGATTGAGCTATTGTTGGTTCATAATGTTGAAACTAATTTTATAATATTATAAGATATGTATTATATTTTTTTAAAGCAAAAATAAATCAATATTCTTTAAAGTCATGAATATTTGAAAAATATTAACTATTTAACAAATTCACCTTAAATACAAAAAAATTCATTTAAAATTCTATCATTGATTGTCAAATTTAAGTATAAAAGTAAATAAAGGTAAGTATAAGTAAAAGTATCAAAGTGTAATTACTAATCTGACTAACATAGCTCAGTACTTTATCATTAATATTTTTGAATAATATAGCTCTAAAGGAAAGCTAGTGAATAAAATATATTACCGGTGCATATGTGGAGACTTATAAATTAAGTTCAACACCAATAATTTAATAACCTCAGGTTCAAAGAGATCAGCATATTGAATTCACAAAATCAGTTTCTCAGAAGCTTCATCAATTATCATCAAAAAGAAAAATAAGTTAAGAATATACAATATAAGAATAACACGTTTCTCTTCAAATATATAAGGTACAAAATCACTCGACAAAGTTATTCATTCGCATAAGCAGATTAAATACAAACGAGTTTTGGAAGTTCAATCTCTCGAGTGTTCGAAAATAAACATAAGTATTCTTTGCACCATTACCTATACTGTCTATATATATAGTTTCTGAAGGTTTAGACAAAATATTTCATATTCATTTAGCTATAATATTCATTTTTAAAATTCATTTCTGAAAAGGTTAATACTAAACTAATCAATCTTAAACAGATGAAAATAATTATGAAAAACACTGACCCTTAAGGAGAGACCGGAGTCCTATACCTTACATACAGTCAACGACATTGCAGTTTTTCATTTTACTCGATGAAGTTTTAAGATTGCTCAATTTATCGACCACAGGCACATTTTTTGTGATCAATAGATTCCTCTGGTCGAAAAAGTACGGAAACAAAAAGAATTCATTAAGTAAAACGAAAAATTACAATGTCGTAACTAACCTCCCCATTATAAAGGGGAGGTCGGAGCTATCCTGATTGGTGCAGATTTTACCTAACCTCAAAAATTAATATCATAAAAATAAAAATTTGTAGTCATTTATGGTACAAAAATGCGGTTATCCGGTGTTCTTGTCATAATAATAAATATTTATAAAGCTTCAGGCGTACATAATTGCGTACAATTTCGTAAAATAATGAAAAATACGGCGCGAGGTGAAATTATCAGTAAGGCTAAGAAATGGTAAGATGACCATCACTTTTACCGTTTTCCATTCGTCAATTGTAACAATATTTCATAATAAAAAACTTTTGAGGCTACAAATAAACAAAATTGCTATTGTCCGGTGTTCTTTACATAATAACAAACTATTATCAATCTCGATTTTGATGTTACTATGTGAATTTTAGACGTATAATGAATAATACGGCGCAAGGTGGAGGTCACAATGGTGTAGTTCGCTCCGATCTCCCCTTAAGTCTTCATTTTAAACAAAATTATTACATTTGTATGCTACCTGTCTAATTTATAATAATAATAATATCAATACAAGTTTATTAACATTACTACTATACACTCAATCTAAAGTAATAATACTTGTGCTATTATAAAAATTCAAAAGCATTGAATTACCTTGAAAATTAAGATTTATAAGCCTGCATAACACCCAAACTATGCTTGCAGCATATAGCAGTAATAAATATTTATATATATATTATCCGCATATGTTTAAATATAACTGTATTATTTTTAATTAATTCCAGTTTAGTACTTACCTTTGTCAAGGGTAGATGGAAATGGAGCAAAGCGCGACAAAGACGATGAAGAATAGACAAAACAAAAAAAAACGATATATAGAAGGGCGGCTTTCGTTGAAATATGATATAGCGGTTCCGAGTTCCGACGTTGAGCACGATTCGCGCCCAACACCGAGACACGGCAGCACCGCCCTAGCGCTGTAGTAGCTTAATGAATCTTGGCCTCTACGTGTAACCGAATCGGTCATATGTAATCCTCATGTTCGAAATATTTTCGTTCCAATAGTTATTGAAATGATGTATTATTATTTTGGAAATTTCCAATTACCAAAATAGTGGTATAAAGTTATTGATTGGTTGAAATAAATAAATACCAGTTTTACTTTAAACATTTGAGTTCGACATTTTTTTCCGTGTAGCATTTATACGGATTCAACCCAATTAAAGTTAATACGGAAAAATGATATTCGATAAGATAAAAATTCAATTTGGATTAAAAGCGATTAAAACGGATAAAACTTTTTCGGATTGAAATTTAGTCTCGGATTCAACAGATTACAATGCATTAAATCCGATTGAATTTTAATTCGTTCTAATTATTCTCAATCGGGCGTTTTCAGCAGGGTTGCCCCGTGCAAAGGCTCATTTTACTCCAAGCTCGTGACAAAGTAGGCCTTCTCATTTTTTTCTTGTAAGTGAAGTTTAAAATACTTTCAATTATTTTGCAGTCTTCATGCTTGAAATTTATATTAAATAAAGTCTATATTACCTTTTTAAAATATTTCGAATTATTGATAGTTGAAATATATTTATATATTCGTGCCTAAACATTTTTAGGCTCACTTTGCCCCGGTCTCCCCTATGTATGTGCAAAATAGAGTACATATGAATGAATTATTTGTACTTTCTCCAAGAAGAATCATTGAAAGTATTAAAAATTTGTAGGAAAAATATGAATGCATTTTGGTGTATTTAAAGTAAAGCTGAATCAGAAAATATATATTTTATCTACAATTCTCTATTGCAGGTATGTATGTGCGTATATTTGTTTTAATTCACTCAATTAATCATAATTTTTCTTGGAAAATGTATACTACTATTAAAGAATTTTGGTGTGATTTTTGTATTTATAAATATTTACAAATTTAAAAATAAAGTAATAATTTCAAACTTTATGGAATAATTTTAGATTAATTTTTCTTATAAATAACAATGCAATCAATAATATTTTTCTTTAATTTTTGAATTACGGTTTTTGTGCATCATGTAGTTTTAAATTTCTTTTTGCACACATAAAAAATGTAGTTATTAAAATATTTTTTCGTATGACTTAAAAAATATTAACGTTTAAAAATAAATTTTTTATTTCATTTTTACTATCATTTATATTACTAAATTTTAGTGTAATCTTTTAAATACTAAATATATTTCTTTCAATATTTGCATTAATAGTTTGAAGAAACGGCTGGAAAGGATTCAGAATGAAGAGTTGTCCAAGTTAGGTGAGGATGATGTAGGTCGCAAAAAGTTATAAGAAAAACGGGTCTGTAGTAAGCATTTCTTAGAATCTAATTTTGTTTATACAAGCACTAGAAGGTTACTTAGACCAGGTACAATTCCACAATCAAGTTTAAGCAATACTTATGCTTGCACTAGTAATGTAACATGTTTAAATGATTCTATCAGCGTTAATAATGGAAACAATTTAAATAATTCAAATTTAGCATTAGATCCTGAAATACTTACTAAACAGAGTAATGACTATGGTGTTCCTGTCTTAGAATCGGAAAATAATGATACTTTGTCGTTTAATTCCCCAATTCAGCAAACGGTGATAAAACAGAGTAATTTCGATGGTGCTCTTGTCATAGAATCAGAAAACAATAATATCAGTTTGTCTTTTAATCCCCCAAAACAGCAAGCGGTGATAAATCAGATTAATGATGATGGTGTTCCTATCATACAATCGGTAAATAATGATATAAATTTGTCTTTTAATCCTCCAAATGAGCAAGCGTCGATAAAACCGAAATGTAAAAAACGCACTCCGTCGATTTGTACTACTTTTAAACGATTACAAGCAAGGACTGATAGATTAGCTCGAGAAAATAAAACCTTAAAACAAAAATTATCAAGATAAAAAAAGCGCGATAGCCAGGTCATACGAAGTATTTCTAAACAAGAGTTAATTAATGTAGCTTCAAACTAACTTAACGACGACGTTTTAGCTTTTTTTAAAATGCAATTAAATCACGATAAACAAAAAAATGGACAGATGATGAGAAGCAATTTTCTTTAGGCTTATATTACAAATTTCCAAAAGCATATAATTTTTTAAAGCAATATAGAAATTTTCGTCTTCCGTGCATTTCTTTAATTCGAAAGTGGGTTAACATAATTAATTTAAGACCGGGTAGAAACGAGCATCTTTTGAAGCAATTGAAAATTAAATTAAAAAGTAAAACAGATTTAGAGAAAGAAGCGGTATTAATGTGGGACGAAATGAGCATAAAACCCGGACTTGAATATAATTTGAAAGAAGATTATATTGAAAGATATCACGATTTGAGCACTTACGGCGGACGTAAATCGCGGATGGCAAAATCGGCATTAGTGCAGTATCGGGCGATATATTAAAAAATATTATTGTTGATGTTTTACAAATAGCTGAAGATGTAGGTTTTAAAGTTCGGCACATGGTATGTGATCAAGGATCTTGTAATCAAAAAGCGATTTCCATGTTAGGTATTAATAAAGATCGACCATTTTCAGATTTCGAAAATCGTAAAGTAACGTTTGGATTTGATGGCCCTCACGTTTTCAAACGCATTAGAAATAATTTAATTAATACTGATATTACAATCCGAGAACAAAAAGTGTCGTGGAATGCTATTCGGGAATTAAGAGATCTTGAGCGTTCTAAATCTTGTAAAACAGCGACTAAATTAACGGATCAACATTTAAATCCTAACAATTTTGAAAAAATGAATGTTAGTTTAGCTACACAAGTCATTAGTAATTCCGTTTACGCGGCTCTAATGGCAGGTGCAGCTTCTTCCGATTTAAAACATCCAGCGGCAGTTGCAACGGGTAATTTTTGCAAAAAATTAAATGATATTTTTGATTGCCGTAATGCTCGATGCTGTAATGATAGTAATCCTTTAAAACGTGGTTTGTCAGTCACGTCAAAAATCCTCAAGTGGAAAAATGTTTACGTGATGCGGTACCGTGACTCGAACAACGGCAAATGGATAGCGAAAGAAATCCTGATTGTTTTAACAATCTAATTTTAACAATAAATGGCACTTTAGAGTTATGGAAACAATTAAAACAAGAAGATAAACCTTATTTATTAACTTCTCGATTAAATCAAGATAAAATTGAAAACTTTTTCGGTACGATCAGGTCTCGATCAGGACACAATGATAATCCAACTGTCATGGAATTTCGTAGAAATTTTCAATACGCATTAATGATCACATTACTGATTTCACCCGTCGGAACAAACTGTGAGCTCGATGAGACGCGATTATTGATTTCAAATTTCGAAAATTGCGACGATGAAGACGCGATTATTGATTTCAAATTTCGAAAATTGCGACGATGAAGACGCGGTTAAAGAAAAAAACGCTGTAAA
Source organism: Gastracanthus pulcherrimus (assembly GCA_949152435.1). Lineage (NCBI taxonomy): Eukaryota > Metazoa > Arthropoda > Insecta > Hymenoptera > Pteromalidae > Gastracanthus > Gastracanthus pulcherrimus. The sequence goes on along the minus strand of OX424572.1, from coordinate 171,227,048 downwards.
AGACGCAGAGATGAACAAAAAAATCGACGACTGGTTCATTAATAAAGATGCCGAATTAATCATTCGTACTGAAGAACTATCCGAAGAAGCAGGAGAAGAAAAGTACAAATCTCAATTCTTCACAAATGCTCCCAAAAATACGTTGCTGGTTATCTCGCGTTTAAATGTATGAATAAATTTAACTGCGATGAGTGCCAAAAGTATTTTATTAACACTACCAAAAAACTGGATTCATCATCGGATTTACTCTTGTTGTGGAAAGCATATCCCTCCATAAATGCTCAACCCTAGGGAAGCTTAAAAGCTCCGACAGACACTTTCTTTTCTGATATTTTAGTAATGTATGATATTTATGAAAAAGAATTTTTGAAGTCGTCTCATGATTATAATATAGATACATTTTTGTACCGTTTAATACAAAAGAAAATGCTTATAAACCATAGTCATTTTTTTAATAACAAAGCATGTTTAGATCATCGAAATTACGTAATAAAATTTTTTATCAAAACGCACATTTTCAGTCACGTTAAATGGATAACAAAAGATTTTAGAGACCGGAAAATTAAGAAACGATCCTCTTCTACAAGTGGACCTAAGCCTAATAAGAAATTGCTTAAACTTGAACGTTAACTATTTATTGTAAATATAATTTTATTTAAATTTCTTTTCATTTATACGTTTAATGAGTTTTAACATTTTGCAGAAAAAAATTCTTCGAATACCAGCGTAATTGACAAAATAATAGTATAATAATCATATTAATTTTTTATAACTATTTTATTTAACTGTAAGGCATGATACACTTATATTTAATAGTCAATATCGAAGTTAATATGATTATTTTATTATATACTTCATCATAAAAACGGTGAACAAGTTACAGTTTCTTATTAGAAACATTTTTTTAAATATATCATCATGGGTATACGAGGTCTGTCCCAAAAGTATCCGACCTACGTTCATATCTTCGTGCGGAGAGACTCAGGCGACCTCTGGAGGGTACGAACGTCACCAGCAACTCCTAACCTTCTCGTCAGTAGCCTGAGATACCGATGAAACGCCTTAGTTCCCGCGCAGCGTGTATTTGTTTACAACGACTTTTTTGCGTTCGTCGCAATTTGCTTATTGCTAAAAATGGCAGAATGAACCGAACAGCGAATTTGCATAAAATTTTGCTTTAATCTCGGTAAAAGTTGTGCGGAAACTATTGAAATGTTGCAAAAGGCCTTTAAAGATGAGTGTATGGGCAAAACACAAATAAAAGAGTGGTATAGGCGGTTCAAAAGTGACCGCACATCTGTTGACAGTGATCCTCGTTCATCAAGTCAATGTTGATTGTTTTTTTCGATTATGAGGGCGTTGTGCATCACGAATATGCCCCTACAGGCCAGACAATCAATAAAGAGTACTACGTTGAAGTTTTGAAAAGATTACGTAATGCAATCAGCAGAAAACGACCGCAACTTTGGGAAACCGATGACTGGCTTCTTCATCACGACAATGCTCCAGCGCACGCATCAAACCTTGTGCAGCAGTATTTATTGAAACACAGTGTTGCGCAGCTCCGCCAGCCTCCATACAGTCCTAATATAGCTCCCTGCGACTTTTGGCTGTTTCCTCGATTGAAAATGCCGCTTAAAGGACATCGATTCGACAATAAACAGACTGTTGAAACTAATGCGACGAATGCACTAAAGGCGATTCCGAAGTCTGACTTTCAAGAGTGCTTTAATAAGTGGAAACATCGATATGAGCGTTTTGTTCAATCAAATGGGGACTACTTTGAAGGATGCCACCCCCCGGATGACGAAGAATAAATCAAGCGCCGAGAAATCGAGGTAGGTCGGATACTTTTGGGACAGACCTCGTATTTAAAAACATTGTGAATATTAAAATAGGTACTTTTAGAGTTTTTTATAATTAAGTATACACATTGGTGGAAGTGGAAAAGGTTAAAGGAGCCTCGAGGAAGGAGGAAAGCTCCCGTGGTTTATGTAGGGCTACTGGCGACGGACACCACGGTTTTATTTAGAATATTTATATAAAAAGATTATTGACTAATTCTATATAATTTATACATGCCGTGAGATTATAAACAAGTATTTTAAAATTCTTTTGTATAGTAATTGCTAAATAAAATAAAAATAATGTCCAATGCACCTTGAATAGTACCTCTAGGGTGGTCTGGAAAACTATTCAAAATAGTAATAATTTATTATTTTTATTTAAGTTTATAAAAATATAATTTATTTTGTAACTACAATAAAAAAAAAACCGAGGCGGATTTAAACCTGCATAAAAAAATCAGGAGTCAGATACGTTATCCACAGGACCATCGCTGCTGACGAGTGTTAAATAATGGATCTAATATATAAATTGCTCCCCCATTTGTAGATTATGTTTGTAGTTTAAGTATAATTTCTTTTGCTATATGTTTTTAGGTTTTCTACATATTTTTTAACTATTGCCAATAATAACTGACATGTTTCCAGTGTACTGTTTTTAAATACATACTTTTATCGATATTGCCGGTATGTTATCGGCTTAGCGTTATCCTGTTACCTACATTCTACATGACGTTTGGAAATATTTGGAAAACGACTGTCGCGCTGCGCGTGGTCGGAGTGCTTACTAGCCCTTGCGGTGCCTCACTTTGTTTCCCAGCTTTGCGCTTGTATTGGGGTCTATCTTCTTTGACATAATGCTTAAGACTATTTAGCAAACATTATTTCTTATTTAGCTATTTAGGGCTATTTTCTCAAGCTTATACCTGATCATATATTCTTTTGGAAACTCAAAACATTCACCTATACGAAATTTCAGATGTTTAGATAAATAAATAAAGGTGAAATTGCTTTAAATCATATTAATCACTACAAGAAGACCTCCTAGCGCTCAGACAAAATCTATAATCTAGAGGTGCACACTTTTTGTAAGTATACTGCTTCATCAAACAAAGTGAAAATAATTACAAATACATAAATATTTACATTCTGTAGGAAGAATTTATTGTAAACTTTATACTCCATATGAAATAGTATACAAAATTGAATTGTAATGCAAATGTGATTTGAGGTTTAATAATTTTTTGTTTCAAAATAGTTTGACATTACTTTTCTTATTTTCTTGGATTCATTAAAGTCATCAGTCCATATAAAGTATACATTATTTTATATCCAGTAATACGTATACTATTGTAATAGTCTATAAAATACATAACTTTTTTAAATTGAAGTGAATTTCACTATACGTATACACCTCTTAAGGCTGCAGGTCGCGCAAAACCTGTAACGAACGTCAAGCAAACTCGTGTCACCTCAAGCTTGCGGCGTACACTGTTGCCGCGCGTTGCCTCTTGTTATGCACCGCATCTGAATTTGACAAAAAGACAGTCGCTGCAGTACGAGTCGCTCGTGCAGTGTTTTCATCGCTATATCGTCTTCCTGTATTTGTTGACGTTTTTATAACATATTTTAATATATTTACCAAAAAGACAGACACTGCAGTACGAGTCGCATGTGCAGTTTTTTCGTCGCGTTATTGTGCCGTATATTTAAATATACTCATAGTTTTTAGTATATTAGTATATATAGATTAGTATTCGCGGTAATACCGTGAGGACAATAAACACGTGTGTGCACTTTATCAGTGATGGCCGGTGCAAACGAGAAAAAAAATCGCATTTTTCGACCAAAGAGCCAGAGGAGACTTGACGGAAGAACGTTCCACGTGAATAAAACTAATCGGCACAAAACGTAAGTCTTAGCAGCTGAGGTTTGCGTTTGAGTTTTATATTTTAAAATACAACATTTTTATAATAGCATAAAAAGCAGCGTAACAAAAGGCCCCATACTACCTTCCCATAATCCTTTGATACAAAATTTTTATACAGACTAGAAAATCAAGAAGCGCGCGTACCGCACGCGTGGATTATTTTGTTGTGGCAAATCAACTATAATATAAGTAAAGTGTCTTTGATGATTTTTTGGAATAAGAAATAATATAAATAATAGTCCTATTGTAAAAGTATTATATATATATATATATATATATATATATATATATATATATATATATATATATATAATATATTTCAACACATTCCTTTATTCTTAAATGTGTTTCGTAAATCGTTGTTGGGTCTATCGATACATATCGATACTCGATTGTATATGCTTGAAGTTGCGTCGGATGACATAATCGAAATTGGAGAACTGTCAAGTGACAACGTGTTAACCGTTCATTATATCTAAATGAACATCTGCATTAAAAGCATTCATTCTGTATTCTATTGCTTCGTTAATAATCAAAAATAAAGAGTTGTCCATAAGAAGATTTTTCGTTCACTTCTGGCTGTAAAGCAGTATTAATTTGATAATAAATTTGTGCCTGTATTTTGAAACAATAGGGACCAGGACGCCTATTATTAAAGTTAACTAAATTTGCATTAAAAGATACGAAAGAAAATAAATTGTTGTAACAACGAATATTGCGAAAAAATTGATGTGAATGTTCATGTTCTAGATTAAATAGTTTTTTTAATTCATAAGGAAATTCAGGAGGAGATTCAAGTTCAACCTTCCCGTGATTACAGCAATCATTGAAGGAGTTACCTTTATTCGATACTTTTTCACTTGCAAAATGCTTAACTCTACAGTGAATACATTCAACATTCATTTCTCCTATGAAGTGTTCATTAATTTTTGGATTAATATTTGTATTACAATTATTTAATAAATTTCTGACATTACGATCCCTGTTTATGTTCTGATTAAAATAACAATGGTCGTGGTAAATTCCAGAATGTATATTCTGTGCTTGTAAAGGTGGATTATTTGGAACATCATTCTGATGTTGTTTAAAATAACAATGATCTTTATAAACTACAGAACGTACATAATCAAAGTCATTTACGAACATGTTATCATTATTAGAAGTACTTACCAAACAACTATCAGTCACTTCTGTGTGTATTGAAGCATTCACATTACCTGTATTAACATCAACAATTGCTACTGAATTTTCAGTTAATATTCTATTTGAAATTCTTTTTCTATAGTTCTGCTGATTTATTCTTAATTGCTCAATCCTGCGTTTCTTAGATTCATGAATCTCTTCCTCACACGTTTCTTTTCTTTTACGAGCCATTTTAATAAAAAATTAATATTAGAAATATAAAAAAAATAATAATAATAAAAACTAAAAAAAATGTATAAATATTCAATACAGTATGGAAAATTATTGCATTTCTTCCTCCGACACTTATTTTGTTTTACAAACCATTTGTATAAAAAATCAATATATTTAAAATCAATAAAGTGAAGTTAGCTTTCCGTTGTATCCACTAATAAAATTCTTTGATAACACTCTAATTCCACCAATAACATTCTTTGATAACGCTCTGATTTAGCCCTCTACTTTCAATCAATCTTTTCGTTGTATCGACCAATAAAATTCTTTGATAACGCTCTGACTTGGCCCTCTAGCTTCAATTCGATACTATCGCAATCTCCCTTTTATAAAAGGAACCAATACTTACGCTAATATTGAGGAGGTCCGAAAGTAAATTAAGAATTAAAATTTCCTGCCTTCATTTTTAACCGTCCTAGTAGTGAATAATTATTTATTATTATAGAAATACTTATATTTATATGAACACAAACTTGCTTGCCCTTCATTGAGTAGTAATAACAACGAATATAGACTTGTATAGAAGAACGGTTCCAATGAAGAGCTGGGGGATCGAAAGTGTTAGTTCCGCGCTCTCCGCGAGATGACGCCGCGACACATTTCTTATCGTTCTCTCTCTCGCACCTCCGATATTACGCGCGCCTTTTACTTTTCAAATCTTCTAAAGGTTGCGCGTATATTTCTTTCGTATTTGTATAGCTGCATCAGTATGTTATAATTACAATAACGAATACATAATTAAATCATATATAATACATAAAATGATAAAGAGCTCGCTCTTGGTGAATATTAGTTGATAAATAAAAATTAAATATTAATTTACTAAAAATTAAAATAAGTCTTAAAATGAGTACAAATATTAAAAACAAACTTATATTATTCGATGGAAACCAATATATACATGTATATATATATATAGTCCTGGCGCCGACCATACATTTCGTGGCCACTTTTAGGTCCCCGCCTGAACCCAGTTGCGGTCGAAAAACTGGGACATAAAAACTTATAAACAAATTAATTGTTAATTAACTTATAACTTTTTTATTTAGAAACTTTTTACTTATTATACTTTTTTAGCTATACTTCATAGTTTTCCAGATCACCGAAGAGCGCTTTTTGACGCGTCTTTGCTATCTATACCACGCGCGGCTGCCACGCACGTTTTTGCGCTTTTCTTTTTCTTGCAGACAAGGCTAGTATTCTGTAAACATGCTTATGATTTTGTTAAACTATTGGAAACAATTTTGAACAAAAATAATTTTTTTTTATTATTTTTAAAATCGATATTTTTTTTGCTAATATTTCGTTAAAGTTGTATTATTAAAAATTTCTATTAAAGTAGTAATATATTATTTAACAAATGTTAAATTCACACATATTTGTCATAATTATGCATGCGAGTATTAGTAATTCAGATCGTGGTAATCATCGCCAATAGCCCTACATAACCACGAGGAGACAGAGCCTCACTCCCGCCCCTGTTAAGAAAATTAAATTACTAATCATTACGAAAACTTATATAATAATTAACTGAGATAATCTTCTCAGAGAATGTTAAACTAATTGTTCCGCTTTCTAATTTATTAATTCTTAATAGAGATCGCCCTTCTGCATCCATCTTAATTCCAGTATGTATAAACAATAAAAAAAAATTCTTATAAAACATTATTCAAAATGCAAAATATATCTACGTATATATCATATTTGTATATATGTAGATATATCTATCAATTTAAACTTTAATATGTTTTGTTTAAATTTTCTTTAATCAGTATACTAAAGTTATCATATAAATTTTTTCTTAAAAAGAAAAAAGCAATTTGTTACATTAAAAGATTTTAAAATTAAAATAGCAGAAAATCAAATATAAAAAAATAATTTTTTACTTATTTAAAAAAAATTTAAACACAATACTTTTTTCCTGTTAAGATTATGAAAGTAAAATATTACAACACCATGTCTTGGAATAATATTAAATAATTATATTTAATTAATTGTATGATTACTCCTATAATTAGCTCTAATATGTCATGATAATTTTATTCGAATTAAATATTTAATTAATAATTATAAAACATGAATTTTTCATAGAAAACACTATTACTTTTTAAGTAAAAGACACTAATTTTGAAACATATATGTTAACTTTTACGAGAAAGTTACATAACAGTTTGAAAGCTATATGCTATTAAGATATATCTAAAGATAATTTTTGAAACAAAGCAAATATAATTTTTACATAATAATTTATTGTAATACATTTTAAATATAATTCTGTCATTCTTTAATGTTTTAAATTTAAAATATTTTTAAAACTATTTATACTACAGTATTTTGGTTAGTTTGAATGTTGAAAGAGAAAAACCCTCTCGAAGTAGAGGGAAAAGCCCGAGCAAGCTATTACTGAATAATAGTAAATTTATTAAATAAAAACAAGAGCAAATCCAAATACATAAAAAAAATACAAGAATTCAAAACTTAATCTACCACAGATTGAATAATAAAGCGAAATATGAAAAACCAAGACATCATTACCCTTCCTTTTGCAGCATTATACCACTCTGATAAGTTTCAGGTAATAATATGGATGCATATATAAACGGCATTTGAACGACATTTTGGATCACGTTCCGTAGATCTCTGTTTTATCACGAAATTTCGGGCAAATGCCATTGATATAAGCCGCAAAATTTTTACTTGAAATTTCGCACAGTGGTAGATAATACTTAAACGAAGTGCAATGATCTCTTAGTTTTTTATAATTTTGTTTATTACTTTAATTATAGCTAGAATTAAAGAAATCTCGGGACGATAAGGTAGGAAGAATAAAAGTTGACTTTCACATCCCCTTAAATACTTTTGTTATATACTAAGGTAGGAAAGTGACTCATTTCTTTGCTCCTATCATTCATTTAACTCAAAAATACGTATAGGCATGCATTTACTCATACATTATTAAATCCATTGCCTAAAATCAAGAATAATTTTTTTAAACTTGCATATTTTCATTGGCAGGGTATAACGTAATTTCCAGAGTAGAAATAAATTCAGATATGTAATGGGGTGCGAGTCAAACCCGGGTACGACCATGTTAGACCATTCCAGAGTCTGACCCGCACCTCTTTATATGCCTCATTATATTCATTTTTACTCGGGTTGTTTGTAAAATTTAGTTTTGTTCTCGTTTAAGCGCTATGTAATACTTCTTACTGTTATTTATGGATTCCAATTTATCCGTTTAACATTAAATATTTGGTAAATAAAGCATAATTTGGTAATTACATCTTATTATTAACAAAGAATAAGCATTTTTGAAAAGAAGAAGATACACAACGAGGCTAAATTTTATATTATCCAATAAATTATATTAATATATAATTATTATATCAATATACGTAATCTTTTATAAAAAAACAAGTTTACTCATGATTAAGATCATTTTACTGATTAATATATTTTATAAACTAGAAAAACCTGTAACAAAACATGAAATTTGAAAATTATTTGTGCGCATCACAATTTTTGTTTTCATAACTTAAGTTATGCATACCTGCACTTTTAAATTGTAAGTATAAAAGAGTAATAGAAAGCTTTTTTTGAAAATAAATGTTATTATTCAATTTGTTTAATAAATTGTATTTGTTTAACATGCGCGTTAAATAAATTTTTTCTGTGTTAATAGTTTAAACTCAAAAACTCGCCATTTCGTTGTTGTGTATATAGAAAAACAACATTTTTGTAAATTTTGAACACGTTTTAACGAAAACTGTTGCGCGTAATAGTACATTACGATCATACATGTGCTTTAAGTGGCCCATTATTGCACGGCGTGAGATTAGCACCCTAGCGTAGCGAGTGCGATAATCACGGTACAATAATGGACTACTTAAGTCACGGATAGGCGTGACTTAAGTGCGGATTTAAGACACCCAGTGCTATAAACAAATTTAAAGTAAAAAATGGTGTTTCTGTGAAAGCAGAAAATTGTAATTAAAGTGAATGAATTTATTTTGTTTCGCGAATTAATATTCAAATAACAAAATAATATTAAATTGCTTACTATTTATTATTCTTATATTTCACAGCTATTCTTAGCTGATCTAAGTATTTTTGTAGTTATACGCGATGTAAACTTCAAACTTTAAATAGCAAGGAAAAAGGATCATTAAATTTGTCTTAATTAAAACATTAAAACAATTTCTTTCTCATATACAAATATTATACAAAAATAAAATCGCACAAAACGATAATATACTAAGTAAATGAATAAATCCATTAATAAAAGCAACCTTTTCACGATTTATTTAACTATTCTATGTAATAAATTTGATTCAAACTATATTTAAAAAAAGTTATGAAAAAATAATAAATTGAAATAAATATACAGATAGAATACATGAATATCTAATTATATTAATTTTAATAAAAATAAATATTTATATAAATAAAATGTCAATATTGATATCAACCGGCAATTATTTTTAAAATACACGCCTGTTTGCTCGCGACCGAGTTTCGTCACTTTTCTATATTAAAAAAATCCAAAACAATTCATGAAATTGAAAATACGTTAATCATTTTACTAATAATAAATTACGATGAAATCAGAAAAAAATACAACAAATAATATTTCAATAAAACGCTAAATACTGTATAGACAATTAACACACATGTATTATACATACCAAACGTTAATTAGAACAAAATTTTCACACATAATTCAGTCACCAATACAGAGCTGGCTTCATTTATTTCAATTATGTTACCTTATTGTACGGAAAAATAAACGAGTTTGTGTTGATCTGCACAATGTCTACATTTCAGACTTAACATTGGTATATTTTTAATCTAACTGTCGATGACATTAATATTAGTATCCGGTAGTGAATTAATTTTGAGCAATTATTTAAAACAAAAAGAAACCTTGTTTCGTCCGAAGGAAATCGATGAAACGTCAAATTAGGGGTTTTCTTTTTCGAGCTCTTACACCCATTGTAGGCACACAGTGCATGTGGAGACGACATTTCATCAAAGAAGCAGCTTCTTGATGTCGATTTCCAAGAAGATGACGATTAATCAATTTTGCTTTTAGTATAAAATAACTAAGAAACTACACAAATCTTCAATGCAAAGGTACTCTTACACAGATACTAAAAAAGCTCTATCTGCTGTTTATGCAAGAAAGTCGCGATGGAAAATGACTTCGTCTGCGTTTTCGCGGCAAGAATTATTTTTCTAATTACGCCTTTAAACCTTTCATTCATAATTTATTTCATTCTTCGAAAATACAAAAGAACTAAAAATATTATCCTAAAATCGGTAGCGCATGCGCACATGCTTAGTAGGAAGATCATCCGTGGCGGCGCCAAGCGGATGGGTAACATAAATAACCGCTTTGTTACCCACGTTTTGGTCCCCTATTTGTAACCCAGAACCGTTCTTCTATACAAGTCTATATTTGTTGGTAATAATACACCTATCTACGAAATGATGTCAAAATATCATTCCAATGATGTTTTAGAGTGCCGTTGTTTTTAACGTCTAAAATTTAATACATGGATCCATTATTGCTCAATGAAGGGCACGCGAGTTTGTATTTTAGTTAAATAAATGAAATTTCTTTTGTCATATTGTAAAAATTCTAAAATGGTTACATCAACTTTTTAAAAATTGGTTACTTTGTGTTAAAACAATACCAATGCTGATTATAAACCAGAAAGAAAATATACAGTGCTTGCACCTTTGACTTTAACCATATTCGAAGCATAAAGTTCTCTGTCATTCTTTGCAATTGCTTGAATAGCTTTTTATTAATTATTGTCGTAGCTAGTATTATTTTATCCAACTCTTTTCTTTACTATTATTTCATTATATATATATATATAATATTTTTATATTATTGTTTATAATTTAGTAGCTGCGCAAACACCACCCGCGAGTTCAGCGTTAAATGTACCCGTAGCTGCTGCAGTAGTCCCTTCTCGTAATTGCTCTGAGCCCACACCAATTATACCAAGATGTGGATCAGAAAAGGAAAATAAACAGAAGAAGCGTAGAAAATGGCATCAAAAGAGGTAATAATATTACTGTTGCTTAATAATATTATTACTCAGATATAAACCATTGCTAGTTTGAAAACATGTTATACACGATGACATTATTTTAAGAAAACATTACTTTTTAAAATGGAACAACTGTTTTTAATAAACTCTTAACTACTGAACTGAAAGTCTTTTGATATAAATATTTTCCAGGTGAATATCCATCATCAGCCATTATTTCATAATTGTTTACAAAATTAATCATTTAATAGACTTTTTTGTGCAGCTATTAATTAGTAGTCGTGCATATCTGCTTTAAAATATTTATAAATATGGAAATATTTTAAGTTGATATAACAAATTTTTACATCTCGCGACGTTGCATTTTCTTGACACTCGATAAAAACTATTTTCTTAAAAAACATTCAATTTGTATTAGAACTTTTGAATTACTTAATAAAGAACTATTTTGTACATTTATATTGGGGCTTTTTTCGATAAATTTAAATATTAACAGAGTTATAAGCAAAAGCATGTTTAGTGGTATCAAATATCCTCCAGGTCAGTGGTTGGCAGTTCAAAGTAGATATAATTGTTAATTGTTAATATTAAACAATAAAGAATAAAGAATGTATGATTACGAGAAAAATTATACGGTTGTGATTGCATATAATAGTGTTTTTAATATAAAATTATATATGTACATTTTAAAGTAATCTGAATTCTTAATACATTCAGTTTAAGGGGAGGGGTAGGGTTTTCATGCTAAAAAAAAAACACTTTTTTTGCGAATTTTTTTTAGAGAACTGGGTTGACCAAATTTATTCAAACCTTTTGTACACTTTTAAGCGTCATTTCAACAAAATTCTCAAATTTTTTCATGCAATTATGTCGGCAAATAAGCCGGTGACGGAGCATTTCCCAAAACGGCTTTTGAAAAAGACGATTTGCGGTGATCATTGTATCTTGGCCAAAATTACCTGTAACCAAAATTTCGGTAAAATTTAATTAAAAGTTTTATAGCAGTTTGAATCAAAAGTTGCGATTTTTAACTAAAATTTTCGTCATTTTGGGAGTGAAAAACACCCTTAATGTACAAAAAAAATTTCATACGAACCGTTGGGGGGAGGTTTATTATACCTAGAAACTGTATACCAAATTTGGTGTAAATCGGTTAAACGGTTCTGAAATGACAATGATCACGGACTTTGGAAAAGTGGTTTCGAGAAAAACGCGTTTAAAGTTTTTAAGTATGAAAAAGTTAAGAAAAAATCTCTTTTTTTTAACTTACACCGAGTCATCGATTCCAGCTCCATAAAGGACATTTCCTACTGCAACATTGTTATCCTCAGCTTCTTTTTTTTTGCAATCTACGTAAAATCCTGGCTTCTTTAGTCTGCTGTTCAGCTTGAAACTCTGCCTTACTTATCCGACAGTTATCTTCCAATCTTGCATAATCGTGCGCGCTTGGTCCAACGCTGATACCCATATCAGACAAAAAGGTAAGTAAAGCACCTGCGCCTTCATTGAACGTACTTGCAGCTATATACGATGCCAGTTCTACGAGTTGTTTGCTACCAGGTAACTTTTTCGGTGCAACTTTCCAAATCAACTGGTTAAGACTCTCATTGGCGTTTTAGGTAAAACCTCCGACACATCTTTCTAAGAGTTCGTCCTTGCTCAACTCTTCGTAGATTGGTTTTAGAGCTTCAATAACGTCTTGTGGAAGTGGAGAGTATGCATGCTTAAAGTTTTCTACCCCCGTTGTGGCCAAAGCTTTTTTATAAGGACACCACGAAGTCTCGCCGCTCGGACACTTTTCATGATGAGGATTTTCGTCTGTCAACTGCTGATGGTAGTCGGTAGCCCAGATGGCATCTTTCATTTTTTGCACCGAATCGCAATTGTGTCTTATAGCTGCTCCATAGTATCTACTTAAATTGTCGATCATTTTTCCGGTGAGTTTTCCCTTACCGCCAAGGACTTTACTCCTACGTTTTTTACCAGCGTTTTTTCCTGTTTTTACGACTGTTTCTTCAACCGTATTTTTAACAAGGTCACGCAAACGTTTCCCCATTCTTTTTTGCACGTGTCCGATGCACTCCTTTTTACTAATAACAAAATCTTTACCATATGGCTGTGCTTTGACTAAATTACCGAACGTCTTACTATCTCCGTCTCCAACATAATTACCAATCTTTGCTCCATACTTCTCTTCGGAGCGGCTGAACATGTCTATTACTGCTCCCACTTCCATATTTCCTGATGGACCCGCGTGGTTGGCTTGGCATTCACCGTTATTTACATGCTCTTCATGCCATTCTTCAAACTCAGCCGTATTTAACTTTTTTTCCCATAATTTGCACTGTTGACAATATAAACTGCTAGTTTGAATATCAATTACCTTGTCAGTCCAGTAGCCTATCAATGAAGTTACACCATATAAAGAGCTGAAACCTTGCTTCTGCCAGGTCCTATCTCCCGAAACGGTCAAAACATCAGATTCTGAATTTTCCTTCGTTATTTTTATTTCTTCTTGTGCAGCGGAAAGGAGAAACTTTTCAGCAGTAGTTTGTACAGAAGTTGCGATCATGGATATATTACTTAAGTAAGATGTTTTGGATAAAAAGTGACTTGAAATGTCCATTAAGCCGCAGAATTTATTAAACCCTGCTAGGCCTAAACCTAATGCACGCATTGTAAAGGCAAATCGAGTGTTAATCTCGTAGCGGTGACCAATTTTTTCACTCGACGGTATGTAGCGTGGATTGCAATTGGAGCACTTCACTTGTATCTCAAAACCAAGACCTTCTTTTTTACAACATTGAAACTCAACTTTTCCATCGCATTCAGCACACTTAACTACACTTGAAATTGAAGAAAATACTTGTAAAAAATCAATAATTCTGAAATGTTTTTCAGTATCTTCTGCTACACTGTCACTCGTATTCAAGTTAATTTTTTTAGATGACGCGCTCTTAGTCGTAACTGTATCGTCGTATTTGTTCATTGGGTTAGGCCTTTTTCTCGGTCTACTCAAATAAATCTTGAGCTACTCCGCTCCTCTCATGAAGCTTTTGAATTTCTCGGCATTTTGTAATTAAAGAAACAATTTCACGAGCACTATTATAAAGTCACTGCGTGGCACGCGATCGAACGAAGGTTCAACGGTCAACTGACGCTTCTCTTTCTTTTCGAAATATAAACACGTATATAGCATGTATATAAAGCTTCAACTGCTTCTCCTTACTAAATACGACCTTTTCAAAACATGAAATCGGAACAGAATGATCACAGAGAGAATAAACTGTATACCTGCTCCTCAGCTGCGCGCTTCGTTTTCGAGCGCCTGCAGCTGCTGCGATTACACTTCGAGGATAGGGAACTAAAAGGTCTATAACTTCTAGAGTTTTGCTCCGATCGATTTGAATTTTGGGACAACATTCTTAAGATGTTATACTACAAGAAAAAGCAAAAAAAAAGAAATCGATTTTTCGAAAGTGCAAAACCCTACCCTGGCCTTAAATAAAAACAAACACTGATACTAATCTAAATTAAATATTTATGCTATAAATTATAATAGAGTGAGTGTTATCAAAAGTGATATAGTGAACGTAATAATGCTTTTTTTTATAAATTTTGCTATATTAAATCATTGTAATTGATCCATAATTTAATTTTTTAATAATAAGAAAAATAATAGCAAATATTGTTTTTAAACGCTGTTTGTACTTATGTACTATTCAGTCGAGATCTGTCATCTATTCTCACTACTGTGATGAGTGGATGTTTCTGGGCTCGTTCTCGCTTGCAATAGTGAGTTTTTATTACAAGAACATGTAAACTTTCCAGTATCATCATTAATAATTTCAAAATTCAGGATTAATTTTTTAGAATTTTTAAATTCTTTACGGCAATACTGGAAAATGTGCGATGTTGTTACAATTAAAATGCACCTTGAAAGTTGGCAGATTTTGGAAACGTAGTCGTTCTACGCTTGAAATCTAATAAATACGATTTATTTAGTATTTTCTTGTGTAGCACAACAAAATTTTGCATTTCTTTTTTGAGTTATTAATATTATTTTTCTTGTTAGGTTTATAGTAATAAAGAAAACAGTTGCGTAAAGAATAGAGATTATCGCTTCGAGACCTAACATATACTTTTACCACTGTAAAAGTGAATGTTCTTTGGGCTCGCTTCGAATTTTTCAACAATGACAGCGTATCAAAGTCTTACTGTAAGCAAAAATGACAAATATAAATTTTTATTTTCATTAAAAAATTCTTTTACTCTTTACGGAAAAAGTACTTATTATTATAAAACGCATTTTTATTCTTACAAAAATGGATTACGAAAAGGTCCAGGAATAAAGCTGTTGTTAATCTGTTAACATCGTATTATACTTAATGCGATAAACAGTCATGTCCGGTTACTTACTCTTCTTACTCGCGATTTGAATGAGTAGGTTTCTTTGGTTATGGTCTCAATCGAACGAGTATTACTGCTGAGACTTCAACAGCTTACTTGCTCTACATCATTTTTTGACGTAGTGTAATAAAAAATTGTCCTATGTTCTTTTCGCCATCCTTTTCTGTATGATTAATATATTATTTAACAAAAATCAATAAAGAAGCATCTGTAAAGGTCAGTGAATTTTGCTGTTTGCAACATATATTGTACGAGACCTAATATCTGCTCTCATAACTGTGATGAGTAGATATTTTTGGGCTGAGTGCTCCCGCTTTAAAGTTCAATTATTGTTGGTCGAGTACTGCAACAGTAAATATTTGTATGCTTGAAACGTAGTAGATACAACGTACCTACTATTTTCTTGCCTATGAACAATTAAAAATTCTTTGTTCTTTCCAAAATCTTTGTCATTACGAGAAAAACAATAAAGATTGTGTTTAAGGTCATGAAATTACAGTTATAGCCTGTTATCTATTCTTCTTTACTTGAATGAGTAGTAAATGTTGATTATGGTCTCACTCGAAAGGAGTTGAAAAGGACTCTGCGACTTAAACTGGGTACTTGTTCTGAGCTTGAAAAGGCTAAAGCGCTAAGGCCTTGAGGCTTAGTTATTCTTTTCTTGATCAAAACAATTAAAACATTTTATTGTTCTCTACAGAACCGGTGTTGTTTTTCTCATAAAGAAATTGATGCAAATAACACCACAAGAAATTCCAAAAATATAATTAATGTTATTTATCAGTACTGAAGCAAAAGTACTATACTGTACGATATAAAAGTAAGGAACTGTATGCGCGCATAGTAACGTACTTTTATAATTCACAGGAAGTTTTTTCATGCATAATTATAGATTAATTACACAACATAAATAAGCATACTAATGTTGAAGAGTATTTAATATAAAATAAATAATAATTCAATATTATATTAAATAAATAAGTACCTAACTTATCATTTTCATTATAATGAAATAATGAGAACATTGATATTATACATCCGGTTTTAAAAAGCAATAGTATATTAAAACATTACAAGTTTCAGAGATTACGACTTCTTATATGCATTTACTCGTTTTTAGCCTAACATTTTTTATATAAATAGCGTAACTTGTACTCAAAATAGAACACGCTTATGCGTATCTTAAACATTAATTATAGCGATTGCCTCATTTAGTCAAAACGTTAACGTTCATAGGATACAGGTTTGTAGAGTGACTTTTTACGAATCGATCCGAAACTTATGGAGAATCTATATATATAGTAAATAGAGTATCTTCCCTGAGTTAAGAAAATATTAATTTTGAGTCCGATACTATAGTGCACTATAGCGTAGTGCGTAGAATATAACTAGTGACATTGCAACTTCCATATTGAATTGTCAGAAATGGCTGTAACAATAACTCTGTAAACGAGATTGTACTGATGGTAACCAGCTCAGAACTGTTTTATACAAAACCAATAATTATTGTTAAAAAAATGTATTACATTTAAAAATTGTATACGACGTGACTAATTACTTGCTTTGAAGATAAAGATCCTATCCATTTCAACTGAAAGTCTTACAAATTCACTAAATCTTAATTTTGTTAATATATTGTGATGAAAACGATTTAAAAGCTTTGTCAATTACTAAATGGACGATCATACTCTAAATGTGGCTAACATTTGTCAACCAACGATGCACGTGTAAACAATAAATATTGTCCCAACATTCATATATAGGTATACTAGAGGCATGTTTCGGAATATCAAAAATATTCAATAAGGTTTAATTTTCGGTCATTGAAAGAATCGTGATTTGCCTAAGTAACGTAAAATTATTTTTATTAACTCTTAGTAATTATGTATATTTGAAAGTATGTTTCATGCATTTTCCGATAATGCAGTAAATTGAACAGACTGGGTCTGTATCTCTAAATTTTTTAATTCTTATAAAATATTTGAACCGAAATAATATAGGTATAGGAGTATGTATCCTAGTCTCCTGGTAAATATATTACTAAATTAGATTTGCCTCCGGTTGAATCACTTCAATAATTATTGATTTAACAAGTGTGTAATTGCACAGTAAATACAGTAATAAATAAACAAATGTTTTTGTTTAAAGGTCATGGAATCACAGTTATATTATAACCTATTACCTATTCTCTTTATATGAATGAGGGGTACATTTTGGTTATGATCTTGCTCGAAAGGAGTTTAAGAAAACTCTGAGATTTAAACTGTAGAGTTGTTCTGTGCTTGAAAAGTGTTATAACTTTTCTTTCTGAAAACGATGAACAAATTCTTTTGTACTTTGCAGAATCGAAGTTTGTATTGCTAAAGATAATACTCATACTTATTGTTATTACATAAAGTTTCGAATTGGCAAAATAATTTTAATTTAACGAACTCCCAATGTATTAGATTAATATAATAATAGATAACAAAGAATGAAAGAAGAATTATACATACAAGTGTTGGAGTGAAAAATGTTTAAAAATGCAAGTGTTAACGTGATCACAGACGCAAAATAATGTTTCTATCATATTAATCATGAGATTTAGAACGTTCACCGGATAATTGAATATCTTTAAAATCTCTTGAAACTTTTATTATATGTCAATTTAGGTGTAATCCCCCTTGCGGTATCAAAAATCGAGAAATTTACCTTCAAAGTTTTAATTTTGAACATGGAAGCCCTAGCTTGAGGGGTCACTCACAAAGCGCACATTTTTATTTATTGCAAGCCAATTTTTTTTTAAATCGTTCTCAAAACCAGTATGTAATATAAAAGAAGTATAGAAGTAATACATATAAAGCTATAAATAGCAAGCGTTAGTCTTTTTAAAGATATAGCTATCTAAAGTTGTGCTCCGGTTTTTGGTAATTTTTCACAACTTTTATATTCTTTACTAATATTTTAATGCTATATAATGCAAACAGAAGGATATTAATTATAAATATTGCCATTTAATGATGATTATTTCGACAATTAACTTTCTAACCTTACTATAAGTCGGTGAACGTCCTTAAATCATAAAATACTTTGAAGCGTGTTGCTAAATATCAATATAATGTGATTTTTATTTATTATTGCAATTAATATCAATCCTTTAAAGAAGTCGTTAAATATGTTATATGTAACTGTATGATGTCATCGTGTAATAGGTTATAACATTTTCATATAAATATTGTTTTGAAATTTGTAGTGCGTGAATACTGATTTTTTCCAATTTCAGAATCAACATGGGCCAAGAAGCCGAAAAATAATATCATGTACAACAACAGCCAGATGCGTTTAGAGTACATTATTGTTAGTAATAATTATATTATTATAAATAATAATGTAAAATAATTATATTAATAAAATAATAAAATATATTTAGGACAGTATATTATTTTTGGATGTTTTCAAAGCTGATTAATATTTACCGTATGCTAATGTATTGACTGCTCCTACATGTGTAGGGAAAAATTAGAAATGCCTACAGATATCTAGTAATATGTAGATACATTTTGTAATTTAATACTAGTTTGTACTGAAACTTGGTACAAGCTACTGTTGGTGTAGTCGCAGCCGTTAATAGTGTAAGTTGAAATGAATAATCACCGTATAAATTGAAATTTATATTAAAAATTTATTTAATATTTTATTTAAACTACTGAGAGAGAGAGAGAGAGAGAGAGAGAGAGAGAGAGAGAGAGAGAGAGAGAGAGAGAGAGAGAGAGAGAGGGAGAGAGAGAGAGAGAAAGAGAGAGAGAGAAGGGTCGCGTAGTGGTACAGCGAAAAAATTGGTGCGGCGAAGATAAAAATACAAGTAGTGATTTAAATATTATGAATGCCGTAGGTATTCCATATGAAGAAAAAAAAAAGAAATTGGTAATACTGTGGCCGGGCGATCACGAGCGGCGAGTACAGAGGGTACCGGACAAGCGAGAGCGCACATTTTTGGACATATAGAGCGGAGATATGGATTTCTCTGGTGTATCGAATTTGTTTACACTTAGCTGTCGTCTGCTGCTCATTTTCAAAACAATTAGGACTTGGCATGATTTTCAAAAATGCATAAATGACATACAAAACGGTTCGTTATTGACAATAAAGTATTTTTCTAAATTTTTCCAACTCGAATTTATTGAAGAAAATCTTTATTTATGTGTGCTATTTTGAATTTGGCGCAAATGTTTCAAAACGATTCCTATTGGCCAGTCGATTTGTGACGTCACGATGCTGTAAATTTGTAAATTTAGTACGGGAAAATGATTAAACGCTTAAATATCTCATGGTAAATATTTATAAACAAAATATTGTGGCACATTCTTTATAAATTTCTATTGGAAATCCATTGGTGATATTATATTTTGAGCCCAATATATTTTTAAGTCGCATTCAAGGCCCAACTTCATTTTTTCAAATGAGAACATATCTTTTTTTATTGCATATTTGTATTCCTCATCTCAAAATATAGACGTATACGTATTTAGTTTGTATAAGTCCACCGCGTGATTTCAAATAGAGAAAAAACGAATTTTGATAGATTAAATTTGAATGATTAATAAAAATAATCAATAAACTAAATATGTATCTGTATGTATTTTGAGACGAGGAATTCAAATATGTAATAATAAAAATATGTGAATTGTGGTTGAGATTTTCCAACACGCGGGAAAATCCCGATATTTGTTTTTATATGAAAAAGGGGAAAAGGGAGTGGGTAAAATAAAGGACTCGAATTTTGAGCCATAAAAAGATGAATTTATTAGGCTCTGAGAGGAGAAAGCCTTGCGGCATAAAACCCCTCTCGTTGTCGATATACAAACTGTGAGACATTGAGGTATGGATCCTTGTATATGTGTGTATGTGTGTGTGTATTTGCGTGCACGCGAGTATAACAAGGAGTGCGCACCTCCTGCGGATCTTTCGATCGCGATTTGTGGCGAGGGCCACACGGATCCGCATTAGTCACGGATCGCGTCGATCGTGTTCAGAACACCTATTTTATAAAACGACCGCGCGCTGCTATTCCGCTTACCGTGTACCGGACAAACGCGACCCAATGATTTTGTTTCCCATTAACCGAATAATAGACAAAAAAACGATGCACACCCGACAATATGCTGAAGTTATAATACGACGGACAGACGAGAATATCTTACACTTTATATGGACAAAGCGAAAGAAAGATGCCGGACTCTTGCACAAAAGCACGTAGTGGCTTGATTGCTCAAGAGTGACTGACTCGAATTCGCGCGTTCGCGCCTGTCATTCGCGCTCTCGCGAACCCCCACCGCGCTCGCTTCTATCGGTCGCCGAAAACGTGTCTCGCTGTTTGCGCCGCTCGCATCGCGTCTGCGAGAAAAGGTGGCGTCACATACCACTGACGTCTGCGACGGAACAATATGTTCTCGTTTAAAAAAATGAAGTTGGGCCTTAAATGGGCCTTAAAAATATATCGGGCCCAAAATGTAATATCAGCATCAGATTCCTCGAAAATTCTGAAGAATATGTGCCACATTCTCTTACTACATTTCCAAAATTATACTATCGTGGCGTCATAAATCGACTGGCCAGTAGCAATCGTTTCGAAACAATTCGCGCCAAATTCAAAATAGCATACATAAATAATGACTTTTTTCAATAAATTCGAGTTCGAAAAATTCTTAAAAATACTTTACGGTCATTTAGCGTACCATTGTCGACGTCAATTATGCATTTTTGAAAATCATGCAAAGTCCCAATTATTTTTAAGTTGAATGAATGTAACTGTAAAAAGAATAAAATAGTTATTACTATTTGACGGAGCATAATAAAATGATAGTTTGAAGTTTAATAAAAATATTAAGTGTGTTTTAACTTGTTGCTTGTGTGCAAAGTATTGTATAATACCATAGCATGTAATATAATTTTATTTATGTATTGCGCAGGTAGATATAGTGCTGAAAATATTCTCTTTCTAGGACGACAGGTGAATATAGCCATAGGACAATAATACTCGTATGGGCTTGTGGAGGTGTAAGGGAAATAAGCATGTTTAAATCTTAGTATGTGGTGAAAAATCTTCATTATACACATAGAAAACTTATTAAAAGTTATCAAATTGTTACTGTTGAAAATAAAATTTTGATGCCTATTATAATAATTTCTTATTAATTAAGATTTCAAGTTGTATATGACCCCTTAATGTAAATGAATATCAATTAACCAATCACCCGATGAGATTAAAGTGATCACTCATAAGACATAAAATCTTGTTACGCATAAAAAAGTTTATTATTTAAATGTCTATTATACACTTGGTACAAGTTCCAAACAGTTGTACGTAGGCAGCTTTCCAAAACTTAATTTTCAATAAATGTAGTACTAGTTTTATTAAAAATTAGGGTTTTGAAAGAAGACAGTCGAAAGCTAATAACTATGTATGAGATTTGTAAGAAAAGTACATTAGTCGCTACATGTAGATAATAGACTTCTTGATGCGAAACAAGTTAGTATGTCTTATAACTGATCAGTTCAATCTCACTGGTTGAATTTCATTAAAATTGATTCATATCAAGAGATATCGAACACTTTAAAATATGATTGAAAAAAAATTTATTATATAAAGCAATAACATCTTTTTTTAATTAGTAACAACTCAAGGTTGATGATTCACTACTTAATAGGACTTAAATATGTTTATTTTTCTCAGACTTCCTGAAGCTCATACGATTAATTTTGTTCCATGGCAAAGTTCACCTGTCGTAAAGTATCTTAAGTAATTTTCATCCAGTTGACATAAAATTTTTCACACAATTCCCAGCCACAGCAAATTTTTACTGATTTATCAAATTTAATGTGTAAAACATAAAGATTGAAGTGAATATTGACAAAATCAAGTTTTTAATTCTTCAAAATCATGTAAAATGAGATTAAAATTCTTTGTCATGCTTTAAACTTGATAAATCATTAAAATTTAGCTGTCGCTGGAAACTGTATACAAATAGAACATGTGTGAAAAAGTTTAAGTAAATTTCATGAAAATTACTTAAGGTACTATGCGACAGGTGAATTTAGCCATCGAACAGTAGTACTCGTATGGGCTTGTGGAGGTGTACGGGAAATAAGCATGTTTGATTCTTAGTAAGTGGTGAAAAATCTTCATTATCTTGTTTATTGTAATTAATTTATTTTAATTTAGATTTAAAAACGTTATGTATTTTATAGACTATTACAATAGTATACGTATTACTGGATACCCTGTTAAAAAAATGATATTAAAGACAATAAAAAAAAAATCTATTGCATTTGATGCTAAATCTTAATTCTAGAAAGTGCAATAGAAATTTATATAATCTTTAGAATTCAATTCAAAACTATTAGATCTATGTTTATAAAAATATATTGAAAGAAATACATTTTCTTTGATTGTCTATTGATTTGAATAGGTATTTAGTCAATTCAATGTAATTGGTATCAATTGATTTTTATCTTTTTATAGTATTAATCGAATTTAATATAACAAAATAGAATTAAGATTTAGCGTTATAATATAATACATGTGGCATAGCGCGTTTCTTACACATAAGAATTATACACGTAATTATTGTACACAATTTAGCATTGGTCAAATTATATATAGATATATTTGACCAGTGCTAAATTGTGCACAATAATTACGTGTAAAATTCTTATGTGTAAGAAACGCACTATGCCATACATGTCAATTGATGCATGTCAATTAAGTTTAATAGAGATTTAACTAATTATGTAATTATTTTTTATTCATGTCTATAGTTCGAATATTTTATCTAATATCTAATTATTTTGTATAATTGTATTCTATAGATTGTATTTGATATTTAATGCTATGAACAATTTAGAATTAAAATGTAGCATAAAAAACTATATAATTCTTTTCTATTGATTTTAATAGGGAAGAATACCGATTTTTAGTTGACAGAGTATTCTTGTAGATCGAGGTATAGTTTTTTTGTAAACTTTTGGAATTTTCACGATATCTTCAAAATGAAATAAGTTATAGTTAAATCTTCAAAAAACGTTGTGACGTCACTCCGGTCGGCACCTTTGATATTTTAACGGTGTGACGTCACTCAAAGGATTTTTAATACACTATAACTTTTGCAAATTAAGTTTTCTTTTTTAATTTCAAAAAGATATACACAAAAGATATACGTCGGCTTAGATTCTCTATCAAATGCACAATTAGTGCCGATCAAAAAATAAATTTTGTATTCTTTCCTATTGCCTTGTATGGGGCTTATGAGTTTTCACGATCAATATGAGGCCAATTGAATAAAGGTGGTTTCATAGAAAATACGTATATTATCAAAAAGTAATGATACAGTTATAAGTAATAATTTAAATAATTTAAATAAAATAAATAAATATTACACATGTAATTTGTACGATTTGTCGAAAATAGCATGAAACAATTTGTTTATGCTTACGATAAATTAATTCCGTTTGGAGTGAGATTAACCTAATTAATACCTAATATTACTTTCTTAAATATCAACCGAGAGAATCTTTTATAAAAGTATTATGTATAGTAGATTAAGGTAATGATTCATTGTGTAGACGATAAGTGCAAAAAGTTCAAAGTGTACCATTTTTTATTAATGTTAATGATTCTAATTCATGAAAACTTTCACAGTTTAAATACCAAATTGGGGACATCTTGAATTTTAAACCTAAAATTAATTTAATATTCTAATAAATTAACATTTGAATTATTTGTAAAAAAACCACTGACAATTGATTAGCATGTAGCTTCCTACAATTTCATAAATTGTTCCATGATAATTCGCACATGTACAGAATTGAATAAAAATTTCGTTTATCAAGTTCATTTGCGGCTTGTACGGATAAAGTGCATTTAAATCTATTCATTTTTTATACTCATAGAAATTGACTAAAGTCAATTAATAAAAAAGATATTCGCAAACTACACAATTCAATAACAAGTATGTTTATCAAAGTTAATTTAAGTTGATTCCCGCCTAATATGAATAAACTGCATTCAATTATATTGATTTCCTATACTTATAGGAATTGATTAAAATCAATTAATGAGAAAGGTATTTGTAACCTACAGAATTCAATAGAATGTGTGTTTATTAAAGTTTATTGAAGTTGATTCGCAGCTTATACGAATAAACTGTATTTAAATTTATTGATTTCCCATACTCATAGGAATTGATTTAAGTCAATTCATAAATAACGTATTCACAACCTACAAGATTCAATAAAATTTTCATTTATCAAACGTGATTGAAGTTAATTCAGGGCTTATACGAATAAGCTGTATTAAAATCTATTCACGTTTGGAATTCATAAAAATTAATTAATGTGGATAGAAGTTTTATAATCAATTTATACATTGAATTAGATAAATTCAAATAGTATTGGAATATATTAAAATTCATTGAACTGTATTATCTAAATTGTAATTAAATACAATACGAAAAAAAAGAACTATTCTGTTATAGAAGTCGATTTAAATATATAGAAATCAATACTAAATATAGGGATTGAACTAAATTACAATTAAAGTTTATTCACAATTCATTTTCAATTGACTTGTTTTCTGGTAGTCAATTCAATCAATTAAAATAAATTTAATTCAATAAAATTTGAATTTTTTTTAATTTACTTTAATCGCATATTTTTAGCAGGGAGGATAGTTGACATGCTAATATTTTAAAACATTTTTTATATAAAAAATATTGTTTTTTTATGAAATATCCTATATAAAAATAGGTACTAGGGGAGACCGGGGCTGATTCGTCCATGGGGCTAATTCGTAAAAGCAAATATATTCAACTCAAATGCTCATATTTCGAAATCTTTTTTTGACATATTAAATATGTATACAAAGTGAAACTTTGTTCATAGTTTTGAATAGTATAGTACTATTTTTAATATATTTTTAGATTTTCTCAAGTATTTAAAAAAGTTTTATTTTATTATTTTTTTTTTAATTATAATGGTATCTATAAAAAATACCTTTCTAAAAAGTAAAATCTTGGCAAGTATAAGTTTCATTATTACCCACAATATAAATTAAAAGAAATATGTTATTACCAAAATAAGACGTTCAATTATGAATTTCATGAATACGCTACAATTAAAATAGTAAACTTAAACTAATATTCTATTTAAAAAATAATATAGTTTAAAATATTTCTCATGTTTTATTCAGATATCAAGTCAACGCTGGGTGAAAAGAGTCTTTTTAATGTAATTATATATCTGAGCTTGCAAACATTTCATTAATTATAGTTTTATAATTTCATTAAAATGACCCTTCTGAGCCAGCGTTGACTTTATATCTGCATAGAACATGAGTATATTATGTGTTACTTTCAAATAAATAAATGTTTGTGTATGGGTAACTTGAAAGTTTCATTGACTCCATTTTCTTTTAAACTACTTGAAGTAATCTTTTACAATTTTACCTAAACCATTACGTAGCCCTATTTGATTATCAAAATTCACTTAAAATAAATTTTAAAAAAATTCCTTCGAAAGAACCTTATAATATTCTCACGTTTTATTCAGATATCAAGTCAATGCTGGGTGAAAAGAGTCTTTTTAATGTAATTATAAACATGAGCTTGCAAACATTGTATTAATTATTATAGTGTTATAACTACATTAAAATGACCCTTCTGAGCCAGCGTTGACTTTATATCTGGATAAAACATGAGTATATTATGCGTTACTTTCAAATAAATAAATATTTGTGTATGGGTAACTTGAAAGTTTGATTGACTCCATTTTCTTTTAAACTACTTGAAGTAATCTTTTGCAAGTTTACCTAAAACATTACAGTCGGAGCGTGATGGCCACTGCGGGTCACTTGGCCACCTCAATTATTTCATTAAATAAAACACCTAGAGTGTTGATTCTTCTTTTTTTTAGTAACGAAAAAATGAGTAATGCATACGTAAATCATAAAAAAGTTTTATAATATTTACAGCAAATGTGTTTTAGATGGAAATTAAAATTTAGAGTCTTCGTGAGCTAGTTGCAATGAATTTCAATCAACTGGGAAATATGTAAAAGACTTTGTCACAGATTCAAATATACCGTAATTTCGTAGATTATTATCTAAACTTTATGTAGAAATAGTATATCACGCATCTAGGGAGGTAAATAATTGGTGAGTCCGTAGCACGTGTAAATTGCCACCCGAGCTTAAGGCGAGGGTGGCAAACACCTGCTATGGGGTCGCCATTTTACCTCCTATGGTGCGTATACTATTTTTCCTCACACCAGTACCAAAAATACACATTTCTCTCCAGGCGCCCGGGAGGAAAAGTGGTACTTTCGGGAAAATAGTATATTACGCATCTAGGGAGAAAAAAATTTGGACAGTCCATAACTTGTGTAAATTGCCACCCGAGCCGAAGGCGAGGGTGGCATACACGAGATGTGGGCTGGCCAATTTTCCTCTCGTGGCGCGTATGCTATTTTTCACCATACCCGGGCAGGGTATGGTGAAAAGAAAGTTTTTGAATTTTCATTCCACATAAATGAAAATGTTAAAGTTTTTAAAAAAGTGCATTTGGGCTGGTATGGCACTGCTTACAATTTATTAAATAAATTATTTTTTTATATTTCGTTGCATATACCTATTTCTCAAATAAAGTACTTTTATGCAAAAATTAAAAAAAAATTCTATCATTGTATAAATCATGAATTAATGAATTTTTATTTTTTGAGACTTACACAACCTGACTTTTGAGATAGAATTTTAAATAAATTATACTGTTTTTGTAATATACTTTTTGGTGAAAATGGAAATTACATACAAATGTACAGATGTCTCGCTGCATGTAACATACATTATACGCGTTATTTTAACGTTAATAGGGGAGCATGGGGTATTGCCGGTCACCTAAGCGAGAATGCTTACTATTCACGTTCTAAAATAGTTTTTCTTAAAGTGTAAACGATTAGAATAAAGTTAAAGGTATTTACTTTAAATATTTTTAATCAGTTTTGTTTATTATTAAAAAGTATCAGAGATATAAAACCTTATAAAAATAATAAATTTGACAGGATTTGCCATCAAGCACGGGGAAATACCGGTCAGCCTTATTGCAATAGCGGTCACTATTAAAACATTACTTTTATAGGTAAAAAATTTCTTTTAATTAATTATTTGAGTCTCAATATGAACAAGCACACTATTAATCGTAGTTTAACAATGAAATATGTAGCCCAGAAGTCACTGTTAAACCAAAAACACTTATGCAAAAATACTGCCCGAGAGCGCATAACAACGTTTCATAACCTCGTGTTTGGGAGCGTTGATATGAATAACATGGTGACTGGGATTACCCCAATTCTGCTTAATGATTTAAATTGAAATTATAAGAAAATCAACCAATGTATTTGATTTCATCTTATTGGCATTATTATATACAAATGTTTAAATTATTAAAAATAAGGGTGACCTGAATTGGCAAATGATCGGCATTACCCCGTTCTCCCCTATTACATTAATAATGATGTAGCCGTGATGTCCCGCAGTAGTGGTCATCACGCCCGACCCGCGGGGCATAATCGCCACTTCGCTACTTTTTGCGATATCATTTATTTTACAATATCTATCAAAATACTTATACTTTCATCGAAAAAAATAAGTAGCTGAATACTTCTAGTTTATAATTGTGTAGTTTTTTTCTTATTTTCGTTATTAGATTACCAGAAAAAATCGAGAAACTTTAACGGTGGCCATCACGCCCCAACTTCCCCTATGTGCGTATCTATGAAAATAAAGTGCGAAAAAAAAGAACAACATAACTACAGCAACAAGAGGCCACTCGTTTTGTTTTCATGAATACGCAAATACATACTTGTACGTAGCGTATGTTTGTTGATGCTGCCATTTTTTACTAACAATTAGTACGTCACCTGACGAAAGATTTCTTTGCGAAACATCCTATTGAGGTTGGCGAAAATGAAATTGCAGCTTTAAAAAAGTTGTAGTTGCTCGAATCTGATGCATTGTCCATCGAGTGTACATTTCTGTACATTTTTGTACATTATTATACATTTCTGTACATTTTTGTACATTATTATACATTTCTGTACATTTTTGTACATTATTATACATTTCTGTACATTTTTGTACATTATTATACATTTTTGTACATTATTATACATTTCTGTACATTTTTGTACATTATTATACATTTCTGTACATTTTTGTACATTATTATACATTTCTGTACATTTTTGTACATTATTATAGATTTCTGTACATTTATGTACATTTATGTACATTCAAAAAATGTACGGAAATATACAGAAATGTCTAGAAATGTACAAAAATATACAGAAATGTATAGATATGTACAGAGATATATGAAAATGAACAATTTTTACTTCCACCGGGGTTCCCAAGTGTTACTAAACAATTATAGCTGTAACCAGCTCGCAATCATCTGCTATCACTCTAAACTCCAAAGTTTAATAATTACTGACATTAGGAACAGTAAGAAACGTAATTTAAAATTGACAAAAGAATAAATTGCTGATTGTAAGTATACATTATAATTTCATGCGACGATTTCAGAAGATTAAAAGAGGCATTGCAAATTTTATGAAAACATTTCATAAAAAGATAGGCCAAGCTTTCAACTAAAAGAACCATAACCTTCAAAGCTTGAATTATATGTGTAAAAGTGTTTTAAAAATATTATATCTTTAGGTTATAACTTTGCCCACCTGTGTAAAAATGTTTTGAGGTTATACCCTGCCTAAGAAAATCTATAAATTCCCATTCACCATAATTAAATAGAGTGTAATCGTGAATTTGTCCCGGTAAAATTCTTATTCAAACCGATTAACAGTCAAAATAAATAGGATTGAATGGTTTCTGATGTTTATGTTTCGTTTAATTGGGTGTTATTGAAAAATGTAACATTGAAAAAGAAAAAATTTATGGAATTTAATCGACATAACATCCCAAATTCAAAATAAAAAGTAGACAATGGGATTTAATGGAACATATAATTTACATATTTCAGATAAATAAGATCTAATGGTTACAGTATCAATTTAATTCAAGTATTTTAATAGTAGTCAAAAAGTATTTTACTAATTCATTTTCTATTTTTTCAATGGTTATAAATAAAACTTGTGACCAAAAAAATGTTAATGGGATTTCATGAGCATTTTAACAATTATTACTATGTTTAATCATTAATCGGAATTAATGGATTATACTGCTCCTGCTTGGATTAAATAGGGTTTAATAAGAAAACTGCTAATACTTTGTAAACGCTATTAAATAGTATTGTATTGGTGCACTTTGAAATATACTATTATTATAATTTTCAATAGGCTTTTTTTATATTCAAATGTGTGAGATTTAAATAGGTTCTAAAAGAACATTCTACCGCAGAAACTGTGAATAGATTTCTATGAGAAATTTCACAATTGTTATTTTTCAGTTCTTAATCGGAATTAATCGATCATACTGCTCTTTTTTGGACTGAATGGGATTTAATTAGAAATCTGATAACTTTTTTAACAATCTTAAATAGTACTCTGTTGGTCCGCGAAATGCTATTATCATGATTTCCTACTAATAGTACATTTAGACACGGGTGTGCAAGTTGATTATTGTGCTTGTGTGACATTTTTCGCTCGAACGAAGCGAGAAATAATTAACTTACGCACTACTTTCGAACTGTATTTTATACCACGAACACCGACAAATTAAATCAAAGTTGTGATTTTGCGGTTAGAGTAATATAAAGGCTATTAATAAATACGAATATTATACGTGAGAATAAAACAGATTCCAAAAGAACATTCTTCCACAGAAACCGTTAATATATTTCTATGAGAAATTTTAAAATTGTTATTTGTTAGTTGTTAATCGCAATTAATGAATTATGCCGCTCCTTTGTCGTCTGAATAGGACCTAATGAGTGAATTCCAAAACTTATTATCAATCTTAAGGAGGTTGTATGCGTAGATATATATCATAAAAAACAAACATTTTTTACTAGAATTCAATCTCACATAATGATATGAAAATTAATATATTATGAAATAAGAGGTTTTTATCAAACTCAAAAATAATTTTTTATCGAATTTACATTATTGTAAAGTTAGATATCGTCAACTAGAGAAAAAGTCAAGATAAATTTGAAAAAACTATAGACTTTTTTATTTTGCTTTTCATTTATGCTAGGAAGATCTCATTTTGTTCCTTAAACAATTTCAGGGGGCTTGCCAATATAAAAATTGGAAAATTATGAAAACCAGCAAAGGCTCGTACAATTGTTTATAGGTCACATGTACGAACTTCTAAGCACATGAACAAACAATTAAACATAACTTTTAAGATTTTTATCATTTTTGGATTCTTATATCGGTAAGTCCCCCTGAAATTATTCAAGGAACGAAATGAGTTCTTTAACATTCAAATCGAATATGAAATAAGAAAGTCTCCACTGTTTCGTTGAATATTTCTTTAGTTTTTTGTTGCTTGACTATAACCACTTTTGCAATACGGAAATTTATTGAAAAAAATGTTTTTCGTCACTTGAAGTGTCCTGCTTTCATATGATATTGTTTCTCATATTATAATATAAGAATGGTTCCCAACATGCTATTATTGTATTCAAATATGTGACATTTTAATAGGTTCTATAATTGAACATTCTACTAAAAAAACTAAATGCATATTGATAAGCAATTTAACAATTATAAATTTTTTGTTTTTAATCAGATTTAGAAACAGAAATTATGGGTGGTGATAATAAATTAAATTTTTATAATATAAAACCTATATTGAAAATAATGATGTTTTACATCAAACATAGCAAGTTTACAAAGCATTTTACTTACAACTTACATATAATTTTCATCTACTTTTTTATTTTTATCTTCTTCATTTTGTTGAACGGAATATAAGAATCCTATGCTTTATCGACCGAAGTGTGAATAATGATATTTAATTAATGAAATACTGCAATTTACTGAAAATCCAAACTCACTTGCCCTTCGCAATGATGTTATTCATTTTTTCTGCAAGGTTTGAAGTCAGTATTCCTCGTGCATTCATGAAAATGAATAATGGTTAATAACATTATGGCGGAAGGCAAGTGAGTTTGGATTTGTCATAATTACAAGTAATTATATTCATTATTGTTTATTACTCACTTCTCGATTGATAAATTTAAGGCGGAAAATTTGAATGTTAATTTACCTTTACATCCCTTTCAATCTTAATCTTAAAAAAATCTATCTAGAATTTAACCTATTATCTATTCATTAAATATGTTATCAATTTTTTTTTTAATTCTAGTCATCATATTTTCTGTCAAATTCATCTTCTTCTTCTTATTTGTCTGATTCTATTTCTTCTTCAGCCTGTTTTTGCTCATTGTCAGTATTCTCCTCGTCATTGCTGAATGAGCTGGGATTCACAATTTTATTTTCGCTTGCATCATCGATCGTTGTGTCACTCTCATCCTCATCATTCATGCTTTTCAAGGGATCTATTTCATCTAAAATATAATTAAGTAAGTTACTGAGTAATACGTACTAAATTTGTTTTTGTAAGTGATTTGAATTTATTAAAAAAGATATAGGAAGGGAAAGTTGTTGGAATGATAGAAAGTATATAGGATCAATGAAGGAACAATGGGTACGATTGAGATGTTCAAATTATGGGAAGGTGGGAAATAAAGGAATCGCAGATGTAAATTGCAGACTTTGTAATGAGGCATCCGAAGAGTTGAAATGTATATGGAACTGCAAATAAGCCGGAAAAAATAGATCGTAAGTGGATTAATGAGATAGATGACTATGTGAATACAGCAAAGCTTTCAAGAATCAATTAAGTGGAGGGTTGGATAGAGATTCCAATGAATCATAAGTAAATTGAGGCGTAAGCCGTTAAATAAGGAGAATGGAAGGTATGAGTATAGTTAAGTCTAAGTTAAAATACAAGTACTGTGTATCACTAACCAGTCTTTTACTTAATATTGTTTATTAAGGTAGTCTAGTATGTATATCTAAAATGATGTAAGAAGCTGAATATAAGTAAAAGTTGTCAAAAGTATGCACGAAGGAATAAAAAAATTGAATTGAATTGATACGTAATAATTTTGAATGTTTCATAGGTTTATGCTATAAAAAAAAGTTTAAAGTAAATCTTCAGTCTAAATTCAAAGATGAGTAATTATTATTTTAACGATTTGACACTTTTCAAGCATATATGTATACACAAACATGCATATTACCTTCATCCTTGTTTTCTCCATTGCTAGCACTCCATTCATTTTCTTCTTCAGTATCTGCTTCAACAAAATTATCAATGCTTTCGGGATTTCCATTCTTTCCTTCTGATTTATCTGCTTCATCCTCGCTTCCCATTTTTTCACTCTCGCTTGAATTGTTTTCATCTTTATCCTTGCTATTCTGACCTTTTTTCTTATTTGTTCGTCTTTTACGTAGTCTTTTTTTTAACGCACGGTTCTTTAGTTTAGGTTTTTTTAAATCAGCGCATAATTCCATAATTACATTATCAGTATCCATAACGTGCTGACTTTTAATAGCTGCTGACATGTTTTCAAATTTCTTCTGTGTCAAAAAGAACTCCACGCAATCTAAAATCATAGTTTTAAGTATTATTTCTGTTTAGGTATTAATCACGTGAAAAATTTTCGGAAAACTAAATATATAAAAAAAATAAGTTTTTCGTTTTAATATAACTCCATCTTAGGGCGTCTCACCGCCTTACATTTTTTACTTGAGGGACTCTGTCTTAGTTAAATCTCAAAGACACATAAATCGTTAAAACCTTACTAGAATTGCTCCTTTAAACCTAAGTATTTAAACATTTTTTTATGCAAAAAATACCTAATAAGTATTAAAAATTTAATTGGGTCGATTTTCTTACTTATGCAGCTCTCAATTCACTAAATTACAAAAATAAAGATTTTAATAATGACGTTCGCTTGACACAGCTTTTCAGAGTTAGTTTTCGATTAATCGATCTGAAATTTTTACAGAACGTTTATTTTGTGTATGACTGAATCAATCAAAGAAAATATGCAAATAATCATGTTACGCTTATATAATAGCCTTAAAAATACATTAAAATACGAGTTTACGCTTATAATGTGTCAAGTCAACGTCGTTGTTAAATCCTTGATTTTCGTAGTTTACTGAATTGTGAGCTGCACCAGTGAGAAAATCGACACAATTACATTTTTAAATACTTATTAGGTATTATATTTTGCCTAAAAAAAATTGTTAACTACCTAGGTTCAAGGGAAAAATTCTAGTGAGGTCTTAAAGATTTGTGTCTTTTTAGTATTTAACTCAGGCAGAGTCCCGTAACTACTGACAAGGAGAGTTCACATCCTTTAGGTCATTGATTAAGCTCAAACCATGTGAAATAGTGACACTATGACTAAATTGAGTTTTCAAATTAGCAGTTACATTACCTCTGACTGCTTCAATCTTTTGGGGATCAAGTTTCTGCCACTTTTTCTCTGGGCTTTCACGTTTACTTTTATTAGACGATCGTCCAGTGCGAGTACTTATTCTTAACGTCTCGACCCCAAATATTTTTCGTGACATTTCTCTTATGAAGAACACCGGCTCCACAAAGCTGAAACAATATTTCCAATCGCTCTCTCATATCCACACATTTCTTCCTACATGGACCTTTAAGTGTAAATTTCATTAAATTAAAATTATATTATATACGTAATATATTGGCATTTAGTGTATCTTGGTAAAAATCTTAACGAGTTTTTTGCTAGTCATTAGCACCTGTAAATTTTACACCTAGTTACGAGAGCTAGGTCACCTTGATGCGCCAACAAAGCATGCATTTCGGCGACTTTATGTGAGAGAAGAATGAAATAAATTAAAAATCCAGCTCATCACTACTATTATGTAGATTTTCTTAAAAAATTTCCAAAAGACAAAGTGGCGGTAAAAAAGTAGTAGTGCAGCTATACCCACATTTTAAAAAGGATATCCCACGGCCCATACACAATCTTATTAGTTTTTCAACCTACAATAATGAGCATTTTCTTTCACTATGTAAATACATACGAGTACACATGCAAAAACGTTTCCGCCCAAGTTGCATATAATAGTTCGTTATAATTTAATTTCTAAAATAAATGATTTCTTACATGCAAAGTAATAAAGTGTGTGCATAGTAAAAAATCAGTGCAAAAATATTTTTGTGAACTAGAATAACTATATAATATTAATGATAAACTGTATTTTTAATTTATCAAAACCGTTCTTGCTAAATTCATTACTTCGTTAAAAGCGTTTTTGCTAAAAATCACGGTTTTTACTACGTTTACTAGAAAAACAATAAAAAATGTTTCATTTTGTCGACATGTTTGAATCTCGATAACTTTTTTTATGAAAAAGGAAATTTGCGTTTGATGAATTGTTCAATAGTATGCTGCTACTCTCAATAGCTACTTCTCTGATAAGCTAAACTCGTTTATTTTCTACCAGTATAAGACTTTAAAATAGGTATACCATCTCTCGTGTTCTATCGAGAAATCCAATTGAATTGTGATTTCCATCAGCAGATGATACGCTTGGATTATTTTCCATGAGCTTCCGGACTACATCTATGTATAAGAAATAGTGAATATATTATTATTATTTATATAATTTAAATAATACTTGATATGAGACGTAAAAAAATTCTGTCGATAAGTGGGACAGAAAGACAAGAAATCTAAATGATGGGCTACACTTTTACAAATTCATCATAATATGCAATAATTCATTAAAAAGGATAATTTCATTGTTGCGTGGTTATAAAGTCAGGCCCCTAGGGTTCCAATTTTTTTTTTAATTTCGTGGTTTCAACGTCCTCAACGATGGTAAAAATCGTGTAGAAAAAACACCAAAATCTTAAAAACTGTGGAAATATTAAATCCCGAATTAAAGCAATTCTCGATAATTTTGTACACAAAGAAACTTTAATCGATGGTAATTTTAAATCCAGAATTCCATTTTAAAACTTTAAAATTTGTTTCATAAAAAAAAATTAAAGCTGATACATTTTTTTAAAAAAAGGTTTAAGAGGGTAAAGGGGCTAGTCGCCCAGCGCCGCTCTTCACACATTTTCAGCGAAATAACTTCAATAAAGTAGTAGAAAAGTAGCACAAAAGCATATTATATTTGTGTGTATGTTGCTGAATTTTGAAAAATCATCATTAAAAAATTTATATTAAATTAATGTTACTACTAACGCAAGTAATGTCTATCCTCGCCGGTATTCTGTCTTCCTCTGTCTGCTCTGTAGTGAAATTTTACCAAAAAATCGAAAAAAAATGTATTGTTGTAAAACATAGTTTAACTATTTATTGAACAAAAAAAATATAATTATAATATTTTATAATATTTAAACCTAAAAATTTTCATAGTTCTTTATTTTACTTTTTTAAGGTTAAAAATAATCTATACTTACTTTCAAGAGTTCTTTTATTTATTTTTATTAATAAAATAATGTTTGACAAATTTTTATTAACATATTATAGAATAAAGCGATACTTTTCATTATTTTTCTTTAATTGCTGTTTTTCCGCTGTTTTATTTTTTAATATTCAATTTCAACCTCGAGCACACCAAATCAATGAATCAACTTCAAATTTTTTTACACATTCTACGAAACGTGTAGAAGAAAAGTGTGCATTTTGTTTTTGGAATTAGTTTGAATATCTTAACTGTCATAAACCATCAGATATAAAATTATTGCAATAGTCCTGTTTTTGAAGCATATTTGTAATTAAAAAAATGTCTAATTATTCATTTATTCATAATAATTTTTAAGGCAAAATAAAATGCACACTTTTCTTGAGTACGCTTTGAAGTATAATTAAAAGAATTTTCATCCGAATTCAAAAATATGGCATGCGCAAGGATGGCTTGCATCATACCTCAATTTAGCTTAAAAATAGACAATATCCATCATAACTCGACAAGTGAGAGAGGAAATAGGCTTAAAATTTGTATATAACTTAGTAAAATCACTATGAATATATCTGTAAAGTGGCAATTTAAAATAATAAAAATTGGAGATTTTTTAAATTTCACTACAGAGCCACCTTAAATGACCCTTTTTAAATTATGCGATTTACCGTATCGGATGATTTTTTTAGACACCTTATTTTAGAGAACTACTAAGAGTCATCATTTCAATATTTTCACTTGTCCCGCTTATCGTCAAAATTTTTGTGTATTTTAAAAACACTAAAATTAAGGCAACTATCTTTATACCTTTTAACTCTTGGAAATGACTAATAACTTTTTTGTCAAGATCAAGATTGGTATTCTTCAGATCAGTTATTTTGTCTGCTTGATCTTGCTTTTCTTCCATTAAATTTGCAATCACCGCCTTTTGCTCAGCTATTTTTTTTCTTTGTTCAGCTATGATTTTCTTCATCTCTTTTAGTTGTTCAGACTAAAAAAGTTATACAATTAATGAATATGTATAGAAAATATAGTAAAAGCATAAGCAAGTGTATGATCATATATGATCATATATAGTCACAAATGGTTATATATGTTCATATATATATATATATATATATATATATATATATATATATATATATATATATATATATATATATATATATATATATATATATATATATATATATATATATATATATATATATATATATATATATATATATATATATATATATATATATATATATATATATATATATATATATATATATATATATATATATATATATATATATATATATATATATATATATATATATAATGTGTCGATATTCAACGAAACCACACTACGTCGATATATAAACATATATGAAGATATTCAATTTTACATGATTATATTAAGGATATATCATCATGTATAACAGATTCCCAATTTAAAAATTTGACTTATATGTACTTTGTATTTTGTATAAAAAATCACTAAAATAAATTTTTATTTGTAACTTTTTATGTTATTTCAGCAGAAAAATAAAGACAAAAGTAGCATTTCTATAAAAACATGTTTTGCCTATGAGAAAAACAACTTTTGTTTACAAAATAGATTTCAAAACAATTTTTATATTTTTAGCAGAAAATCTCATCTTAGGTGATGTTGATTCAAATATGGTATAAAATTATCAAAGTCAGTGTGGTGGGTGAAATTCTTATAGAGAACATCACACCTGAAAATAGTATCCTGGCAGACGACAAACTGTATCTTATGCTTTCTCAGACCATAACTGTTAATGCTTTTATCATTGTGCATGTATTGTGTAAATTAATGTGAATACGTGTTCCAATTACAACATTTTATGAAATTATACAAATTTAATTAAAAATTGTCCTATTCCGATACAAATGCTTAACAATAAATAAACATAAATATATATTGTCATTAATACTACATTCAATATTTATAAGGAAATGTATATTTTTGCTTCTGTATATATATTTATATTTATTTAAACGTATATAAATGTAAGTAAATATAAAAAAATGTATATAAATGTAAGAAACTGTAAAAAAGTGTATTTACAGAAGCAGACATTTTCATATTATTATTCAAAGGAAAAATATATAAATGTAAATAAGTGTATATTTCTGTAAATAAACGTATATAAATGTATAAAATATTCCATTTATAACTTTTGTACACACTTATTTATATTTATATACATTTCTATACATTTTTATACATTTTTATACATTTATATACGTTTCCCATTTCCACTGGGGTTGTAACACACTTTTGTTGATAGAACAAAAAAAGGTGTAACATTAAAAGTATAATTTTTTTGTATAAATTACAGAATTGAAATTAAAATTATGATGGAAATGTGCAACTTACATCTTCCTTAGATTCAGGTTTGTCTTTAGTTGGATCTGCAGATTGTTTTTTTGTTGAAGCAGCTGTTTGTTCGTCCTTCTTTTCTTCTGAAGATTCCTTATATTTTTTTGTCTTTGACTTATCAGTGATTTTTGAATTTTCCTTCGTTTTAAATGACATGCATATAGAGTTCGACTTCTCAGTTTTTTTATTCTTTTCTTCTTCCTTACTTTTATCTTTTTTCTTTGCTAAACTCTGGTCTTTTGCGATATTCTCCTTTCCATTCAGTACAAAAGCTTTTGATTTATTCATCCTATCAATTTGTTCCTTCTTGATTTCTACAGGGTCAACCTAAAAAAATCATGTTAATCAACATAATATAGTTCAATTTATCAATTAAATTAATGTGATGCATAACAATTAAATCATTCTAACCTTTTTACTTGACTTCGGTAACATACTTTGCAGGTTTGAAGCTGTTTTACACATACTCAACGGTGCATGACGAGGTCTTTCATTTTGCATTTTAGTTTTCATCTCATTTTCGTCAGCTACAGAAAATTGCAGAAATATAATAATAAATGACAGACAATGTGATTTAAAAAAATATGATATACCTCTTTTTAGTACTTACATCCTGCAAAAAGTATTAACCCCTGTAGCTTATCACCTTCTGGCGTAGTCATTTTAAACTTCTTTTTGTCATAATCTTCTGTAAAATTTTCTATCTCGCTGACGCTGATAACATCAAACTTTCGTTTGCGATTCTCTGCTCGAACGTAGTGAACTGCAGCAAACATGATGCAAATTGATCTTTAGTCGCGTTCACTCTGAAAAACAGTAAAATATTTTTATGAAAAAACATACTTTTATAACAAAAAAACGTTACTGGCTTTCGGGGACATTACGTTAGTATATTCTCAATTTTTCTAATTTCTTTGCCTCACAGAATAATATCTAATTTTAATTGTAAAATTACAATTATGCAAAGTTGTAAAAAATAACGGTCTTTCTATACGCCGGGTAAAGCGTACGCAAAACGGTGTGCGAAATGTTCGCGAGTCAAAATTTTCCGACAAGGAAAAAACTCTGAGAAATTCTTCGCGTACGCGAGGACTGCTTTCGCGTACGTGAGGAGTGCTTTCGCGTACACGAGAATGATTTTTAAAGAAACTTTTTTTCGCGCATCGTTTCGCGTACACGAGAATGATTTTTAAAGAAACTTTTTTTCGCGCATCGTTTCGCGTACGCTTTGCACGGCGTATAGACAGACCGTAAAAATAATATCATCTATATAGATTCGAATTTTTTAATTTAAGAAAAATATTATACTTTACCCACTAAACGGGATAAAAACGTGTTGGCTAACCTTCAAGCGTTCAACAAAACAAACGAACAATTATGGCGTTTCCAAATTCCCAGAATACAGCTTTGTACCGCAGTCCGGAGAATGCGACGAGACAGTGTACAAGGCGCTGTTTTCAGTGCAAATCATCATGATGGCTGATGGCGTCGTGCGTCCTGAAAAATCCGTCCGGCGCCGGCTCTCAACCAATCAAAATCTTGTAAATTATCTTCCATCTCACTCTTACGAAGTTTTGATTGGTAAGTACCCTTACGGTTGGTTATTCGGTTTCACGACATCCAACTAAAGAAGAATAAGAAGACGAAACATGCAAACGCATGATGTAGGTAGCTATCTGTTTATTTTAATGTTTATTGTTGCAAATTGCATAGAGCTTATTAGAATCGTTGGGCTTAGAATATTACGAATTTCATATTAAATTTCGTTGTTTTGTCTATTAGCGTTGTAATTTGCCGCGCGCAATATGGCGGCTGCGGTACACGGAACGTAGCTATATTCAGCGTTGCGGGCATATCGGCCCCAAGTCCTGCAGATTTGAGGTTAAATTCAGTTTCGAGATAGCCGGTTATTATTTCGTAATCTTCACTGTCATTCCACAATATTATTGACAAATACATATAAATTTTTCGATTCGACTAATAAGGAGAGTATAATCTAGTTCTTGGCTCCTTTTCAAAGTACAGAATGAATCTTTCAAGTCAAGACTTTCATTATTTTCAACACAATTGCCCTATGCCTATATACTGCTAACATCCAGGAATAATCGTACTTTGTCATTGTAGTAAGTAACTAGATAAATAATGTACGTAATAGAAATAAAAAATCTATGTATAAAAATAACATTCAAGCCGTATTACAATTAAAAATTTATTTTACAGGGTCACATGCTAATAGCGTTCTAAAATAATTTTTATTAGGAGATCTAAGTGCCTACAAGCGTTCTTTACATGTTGCTTTAATATTTAGTACTAATATACATACTAGTATATGTATACAAGGTATGTAAATATAGTATATTAATTACTTATGAATATATAGATAGTATGTGTCCAAACAATATATATATATATCTATCCATATAAATTGTAGTAATGTGATTATAAATTTTGCAGGTTAAAGCATTTGTCGTTATGAACACATTATTATCTGTTGTATAATATACCTTGAAGATATTCATTATTTTACAATGGATGGTAAACATCATATTACTGATAGAACAAGAAAAAGAAGACTTCAACGTGAAAAGATTGGTAAGAATCTTACAATGTTCAAAATTTCCTACAATTAAATAAAAAAAATACTGTGATATTGTTGAGTTTGTATACTCAAAAGTATTAAATTTGTCGTATATTATAATTGTAATTGAGGCAAGTTATCGCAAAAACTGTAATTTCTTAATAATGTTTTGTTAACAAATACATATAAAGTTTTCGATTCGACTAATAAGGAGAGTATCATGAGATTCGTGGTTTCTTTTTAAAATACAGAATTAATCTTTCAAGTCAAGACTTTCATTATTCACAGCATTGTCATATGCCTACTGCTAACATCCAGGAATATAATCAATCAATCGTACTTTGTCATCGTAGTAAGCAAGTAGATAAATAATCTATGTAGAATCATATAATAAATCTATTTAATTTAACCTTGTAGCACAGAAATATTTAAAAAAATGTTTTAAAATAAAGAAATCTCTTAAAATATTTTAAGCTATTAGGGTTTACCCATACAATATTACAGAGTTTTGAGTGTTTTTAAATCACCATTATTTTATTATTTATTTTAATTAAAAGAAATAACATTTAATTTTGGTTCGATACTAACCGGGTAATTATTTTCTCTGAGACTTTTTACCTACAAATAATATAGACGATGTCTAGTTATATCCCATCGCTGATGATGGTGTCCACGTATATGAAAATGCATTATATGATTCTTTGGAGCGGATCACTTAAATTCCGCCCTTGGCGACCTGGTATGTACCTGCGTACATAGTCAATACTATATTTAGGTAAAATATCTTGGAGCAGGTCACTCAGACACCGTCATCGGGGACCTAGATGTCGTCAATATCCTAGATCCTAACATGCGGTGATCCTTAACCCTGCGTAAAATTTTTGATTGAATCTCATTCAATCCTATTGAAAATTAATGGGATTTAATCAGATATTTTAATCCGTAAAATTTTTATTCAATATTATTGCATTCGACTAACAGATAGTGAATGGGAACGAATAAGAACATCTTGAAGTTATGGTATCAAATGAATTTTCTTGAAACTTAATTTTTGGCTTAATTAAGGTTTTAGGTTTACGGATTATGGACCTAATATTTACGCTTCAACAGTTACGAGTTAACAGTCTAGGGGTTTTTAGAGGTTTATGGATTTTTGTTTCATGGTTAATGGTCTCAAAATTTATGGTGAAGGAATTGCAGATTTTAAGTCTAGGATTTATGGATTTCGGGGTTTAGATCCGAGGCTTCGGTTTACAGGTATATGATTTAAGGTTAAAGGTTAATATTATAGGATTTGGGGTTTAGGGTTAAAGATATCTTAACCATTTCCTACTGTGGTGTAGTATGTTAGGTCACACTAAAAATTGAGTAATTTATAACTTTATTGGTGTTATATTTCTAGCCCTAAAACCTTTTTGTAAACTCGTTAAATATTTCGTAATCGTTTGGTGTTATGGAATTAGTTAGTTGAAACGTTGTAAACAATTTAAGTATAAAAAAGTATAAAAAATAAAAATGGAAATATTCAGAAATACATTTTTTTTACCAAAAAACGGTTTGTATCGATAGTTTTACACCTTAAATGAATATTAATAAAGTTTTCATTAGATTACGTAGACGAGATTTACATTTTTTTTTCATTTTTTTGTAAGTCTTCTCGACGCGCTTAAAGTTGAAGGTCTAAAGGTTAAACAACTAATTTTATCTTACCTATAAAATCGCTTTGTTAACCGAATGTTTTTTTACATATTTATTATTTTTGTTATTTTTAATACCTGCAGACTTAACTTATGTAATAATATATAAACATGTATATTTTATATTTATTATATGTTATCCAATTCCGTATACGATTACATATGATTATATATGGCGGATCAGATATGATTGTATATGTGTATAGGAATCTTTTTTACGCGGATATATGTTTTATAAGTATAGTAACTATTCAATTCATATAGCAAATAATTACAATTTTTAGGACAAAAAAATTTAGAAGAGTTAGAAGAATTAAGAGCTCAACAATTTAACGCTTTTGAAGGAGAATTTCCAAATGAAAACCCCCTGAAGACGAAGAATTCTAGAAGTGATACATTATCAAGTGTCGAAGAATTTGACTGCAATAACAAGACAAATCTTCAAAAAATTAGAAATAGTGCTTCATTATTGATTAATCAGGGATGTGATTATAATAACGAGACCAATCTTCAAACAGTTAAATATAGTGCATCCTCAAGTAATGAAGATTTTCATTCTGCTAATAATACCATCTTACAAGTAGAAAATATTTCAAAT
This sequence comes from Gastracanthus pulcherrimus, assembly GCA_949152435.1. Lineage (NCBI taxonomy): Eukaryota > Metazoa > Arthropoda > Insecta > Hymenoptera > Pteromalidae > Gastracanthus > Gastracanthus pulcherrimus. Next base: position 171,183,598 of record OX424572.1, on the reverse strand, counting down.
GATGCTGCCTTGGATCATGAATATAATAAAGATGCATCTAACATTGAACAAAGCACATCTGATAATGATGACGACACCGAAGAAGAATCGATCAACGTTAATAACTCTAATAACGATTATAATGATGATTTAGATTCTGATTTTGAATTTGATGAATCTATTATGCCAGATAAATTATTGGCTGTCTTGAATATGACAATGTTTTATGAGTCGTCCATTCCAGTCAAAGAGGTTTTTAACATGATTCAAGCTATATACTTGCGTTACAATTTGTCGAAAGCAGCGAGACAATCAATACTTGAACTAATAAAATTGTTAGCTGGACCTGCTTTTGAATCTCTAAATATCAGTCAGTATTACATGACTAAATTTTATAAAGTCAAAGACGATAAAGTTTATACGTTTTTCTGTAAAACTTGTAATATACCTCTTAAATCGACACTCAAGAAAAAGGAACTGAATGGAAACAAGATCTCTTGTGAAAAATGTTCAGAACAATATAAGTTATCTGTCACAAATCCATATCATTTTGTAAATATAGATATAAAGCAGCAGCTGATGTGTATTTTAAGTGACAAAAAAGTTTTAAAAATTCTAATTGATAATGTTAATAATGTACAAAAAATAGATGCCAATGAAAACAGTAATATTAGCGATATTTATGATGGTGAGTTGTATAAAAATAACAAAGTTATCAAATCTAAAAAAGAAAACGAAATAGTTTTAACTTTAAATGTAAATAGTGACGGAGCAGCAGTGTTCAATAATTCTAAATATAGTCTGTGGAGTATTTTATTTTTTATAAATGAATTGCCCATCGATTTAAGGTTTCAAAACATATTTGTAGCTGGAGGTATTTACACTGACCATGAGCCTAACTTTAAGCTCATGGATCTGTTTTTATCTGAGTTTTTTAACCAAAACAGTCTATATATACATTCAGGAATAAAAGTCAAAACTAGTGATGGCAGAATTGTAAAAGTAATTTTTATACCATTATATTTTACTGTTGACTCCGTTGCTCGGCCCATCATAGCTGGTCGAATACTGTTTAGCGGATACTGGGGCTGTCATTGGTGTTATATCTATGCGGTTTATTATGCTAATGCTCTGCGATACACCCTGAAAAAAACTTATCCATTTGTATACCGATGTCATAAAAAATGTATTGAAGAAGCTGAGAAAGCAGAACGTTCAAACCAGCTTGAAAATGGAGTAAGAAGCCAATCAGTAATTAGTAAATCAATAAGTTCTTTCGATTGTATTTGGGGTTTTCCAATAGAATACATGCATGGTGTTGTATTAGGTGTTACTAAACAATTCTGGGAAGAATGGACTAATACTAGATGTCCATTTTATTTCAATCCAAAAGACAGAGAAAAAGTTGACAATAATTTACTATGCATACAACCTATAAGAGAAATGTATCGTCTTCCCGAAATTTTGAAGAAAAAAAGTAAATGGAAAGCTGCAGATTGGTTATATTGGCTATTGTTCTATAGTCTACCGTGTTTGTTTGGAATTTTAGATGAAAAAGCATTTAATTCATTTGCACTATTGGTTAAAAGTGTATATACTCTATTGTCATTGGAAATTTCTGAAGCTGACCTAGATGTGTGCAAAACAGATCTTTTAAAATTTGTTTACGATTGTGAGGAATTATATGGTACACATGTTATGACCTTTAATTTGCACTCTCTGTTGCATTTAGTTGACAATGTTCGCAAGACTGGTCCGCTATGGTCAACTTCCGCGTTTCCTTTCGAGAGCAAGATAGGTCAATTGAAAAATTATATTACTGGTCCAAATAGAGTAGTCGATCAATTAAGCAATAGAGTTTCAGAAAAAGTTACATTTGAAATGGATGTATCAATGTTAGATTCTGAGAATATTTGTTATAAATTTTGCAAGAATGTAATGTCAAAATCTTCATTAATTATAAATTATAAAAGATCAGATGAAGACGCAATAGTACCTACTGATAAAAAACAGATAGAACAAAATGTGTATATGAGATGCATATTTCGTAAAATACCATACCATTCAAGTTTGTATACACGCCCAACAAAAACAAATGATACCATTGTACAGTTAGTAGATGGAAGCATAGTTCAGATAGAGTACTTTTTTTTAAGGAAAATAATTGTTTTATGCGAGTAAAATATTTCGATGTTAATAACATACAAATAGGTGATATAGAATTAAAGCATATGTTTGTTATTGTTCATAAAAACGAGATGATGTGTGATGTTTCTATAGGCGACATAAAAAAAAAGTTAATTCTCCTAAATCTTAAGGACTTTATATGTATTCGACCAATTTATATGTATTCGACCTCCTATGTTTGATGTACAATAATGAAAAATGTTTAAACTGTATCAAAGGTTACAATGTATCAATGAATATTGAAATTTATATTAATAAAATTATCATTTCTTAGAAGTAATATTGTATCACTTACCTTGCTTTTATAGTCTTTTATATTATTTTTTTTTTTTTTTATTTGATGTGTAATAATATTCAGAGAACATTTATAAACTCGTCCGACTTCATAAGTACTCGTAAAATAATATAATATAGTTTTAATAATATTAATTGTCTATGTAAATACCTAATGAAATTTTAGTTTCATTCGGAGCATTCTTAATCAAATTCTATGAGTCTTATAGACGTTACACATGAATCTTCATAGATGGAATGCACATACACGCACGCGCACGCACGCACGCACGCGTGCCCACACACACGCACACGCGCACGCACACACACATGCTGTTTATTCTTATTTAAATTTGACAATGAGACTTGTCAAAAATAGACTATCCGAATATAGCAGATGAAGAATAATAATTGTTCAATTTCTCATATAAACCTATTTACATTTTTTTATTGAATGTTCTATTAGAATCTATTTAGTTCAAGTATTATAGCATGCACTGATAAAATACTATTTAAGATTGATGATTAATTGACGAATTTACTCATTAGATCCTATTAAGTCGACAAAGAAGCGGAATAACTCATTAAATCCGATTAACAACTAAAAAATAACAATCGAGAAATTTCTCATAGAAAACTATTTACAATTTTCTACAATAACCTATAAAATCTCACACATTCGAATTTAATAAAAGACTATTAAAAATCAATAATAGTAGTTCAAACAGACACCAATAGAATATACTATTGAAGATTGTTAAAAAGTCAACAGTTTTCTCATGAGACCCTATTGGCAATTTAAAATTTCAATGCAAGACCTAGCAGACGGTGCGTGTACTAATAAATATGGCTGCCGTATGGCTGCAATTGACAGTGTTTACATGGGAGATTTTGTTTATTTGCCATGAAAACATAATAAGTTTATATTAATTATTATTGAATAATGTACTAATAAATAATAATAGTTATCACTATTATTATACATGTTTATAGTGTGTTTGTTATGCGATCGAGGGATTGCATTCGCGCAATGATATATTTTATCCATGTGCAATGACAACATTATTTTCACTCATAATTTATTGTAAATATTGTTTTACAATATACCTCCATTTGACGCAACGTTAACTGTACTCATATAGCAGCCATCTTTGTTGTGCAACACTAGCGCTCCTTTTACCGCGGTGGTATTTTTCATTCCCAATATTTATAGTCTAAAAAGGTGCAGTATAATCCACTAATTTCGGTTAATGATTGAACAAGTAATTAAACTGTTAAAACGTTCATACAATCCCATTAACATGTTTCTCCAAAAGTTTTATTTATAACTATTGATAATATAGAAAATGTGAGGGAAAACACGGTTTGAAGACTATTAAAATACTTGAATTAAATCATTATTGTTACAATTAAATCTTCGTTAATTTTTTCTTTTTTATGTTATATTTTTTCATAACACCTAATCAGACGAGATAAAAATCAGAAACCATTAAATCCTATTTAATTTTCTTGTTAAGCGCGAAGGCCTTATACTTTGAAGGCCAATAATCCTATTGAATCTCATGAAATATTTAATAGGGAATTTCTTCGGTAATTTGTTAAGTTTTCATTGAATACCATTAAATTAGAAACAAAGGTTATAGATACTATGCTCATTGGATACTATTAATTAACAAGTGTCACCATTTTGATAAAAACTGCCATCGGCCTATAAGATCCCATAACCTGTTAACAATTATTTATATAATTTAAATTAAGACTATTCAATCCTGTTGAAATCAGCAGTACAATGTTTGTGAAAACTACAAAAAATCAAATTGTTAAAAGTCGCATTAATTCCAGTTCAATAGCACTTCCTTAAACAAATCTTGAATAATAGATTTAAATTGTAAACATACCGGGACAAAATTCCTCTTAAATCCTGTTGCCTCTTTAATTATTTTAAGCAGGTATTTTTACAGTTCATCAAATAACACATTAAATACCATAAATTTTAGGCAACTACAAAATTATATCAATTCATTACACCATTAATAACAATTAAATGTTATGGTAAGAACACCTATTCCTTACTGTTAGCAATATTTCTTTACATGAATGTTGGAATTCTCCATACATCCCTTTTGAATATTAATCGTTAAATTTACCATTCACCACGATATATCATTATTTAGCAATACTTTTAAGTGTTTTTCCAATTAAATCCTATTTACCTAGAAAGTAGACAAAAAACTTTTGCCGGAATCCGTTACATTAAATTCTATTAAAATATATTCTATAACATTTTATCCTATAAAACTTTTAATTTTAAAGGCAATAGAACTATTAATTACTATATCAAATTTTCAAAATTTTACAATCCATTAAAACCTATTAAAAGTAATGGAATAGATTTAACTTGCCTATTAAATCCATTAAATCCAATTCAATTTTAATCAGAATGAATAGGATTCAATTGAGTTTTTTAGGCAGGGTAGGGTCTTCAGATCTCAGTTTGGCCTGTTTGCCTATAAGGATTTTATGGTTATGAAGTAATGGTTATGTGATTGTTCTGCCTGTGTATGAGAGTTTGGAGATAAAATATTTTTTTATTTAGAATTTCTTATCATATTGCTATTCATATTTATAGGAACAATCAAGGCATACCAACAACGAAAATGAACGTTTGGAAACGCATGTTCCATGGACAGGGAGAGTGTTCATGATACTGTCAGGACCTCAGAGTCTAGTTCAAGCTCAGTATCGGTAGAGAGTATAGATCAGAGTAACGCTGAGTATTTGATGGATGAAGGCGATATTCGGGAATTGCTAGACGATTGCGAATCTCTATCAAATGGAAATGAATCGGACAATATTAGCGATGATATAAGTGAAGATGATGAAGAAAATGACGATGATGATTGGAATAATAGGAATGTATTAATTGAATCAGACGATGATAATGATAACGAGTTTTTGAACAATATTGAAAATAATGAAATAAGGGATAATGAGGTATTGTATTTCGTTCTTTTATGTTAATTTTATGTTTCAGTGTATGTAAAATTAAACTGTAAAATACGGTTTTTTATGCAAAATTTGTAATATAAAAATCAAATAAATTTTATTTGCAGAAACAGCAACCTTTATATGAAAATTGTGACCTTACACGAGAGGAAAGCGAATTGCTAATTATTAGCTTAGCATTGAGACATAATTTACCAGATGTTGGTTTAGAGAACGTATTACATCTTATCGATTGCCATCTACCAAATATCGAGTATAAATCGAAGTACAGATTCCTTAAATTATTACCTGAACGTAAAGTAAAAGAATATTATTATTGCTTAAATTGTTGCACTCTTTTAGATTTTAGTAAAGAATCAACTGCAACGTGTAAAGTTTGTAGTAAAATTCATCACAAAGCTATTTTAAAAGATGAAGGAAATTATTTAATTTATTTACCTTTAAAAGAGCAACTATAAGAACTCATGAATAGTTGCTTGTGCAATGATTTACGCAAAGAGTGTGCAGAATATGATGTTATTAATGGAAGAGTTTATTATAAGCAGCTAAGAGATAAAAAAGAGATTGGTGACAACGATATAACTCTACAATTTAACGTTGATGGAGTTCATTTTTTTAAATCATCAAAGAAGAGTATGTGGCCTATACAGGTAACAATAAATGAGTTGTCTCATCGAGTAAGAAAAAAAATTTGATTCTCTCTGGCTTATGGTATGTCGATAAAAAACCATGCATGAATATGTATTTGGAACCATTTGTGAATGAGTTGATAGAGCTTCATAAAGACGGCTTTAAATGTACAATGTATTTAGGAGGAAAAGTACAAATAAAAGTACACACATTATTCTGTACAATTGATTCAGTAGCAAGACCCATGGTTCAAAACATGAGACAATTCAACGGCTGTTATGGATGCCCTTATTGTCTTCATAAGGGTGAACAAGTAAGCGTTGGAAGAGGCACTGCCCGTGTGTACCGGTGGGGTAAAAAGAAAAGTAGGACCAAAATAGAACATGATAGTTACGTAAGAATAGCTACACACTTTGAGAAAATCATCAAAGGAGTTAAAGGACCATCAATTATATCTTTATTACCAAATTTCGATATTATACATTCATTCCCACCGGATTACATGCACGCCTGCCTTTTGGGAGTAGCGAAGCTTTTTGTAACTGAATGGTTCGATTCCAGCAATATTAAAAAACAGTTCTATCTTGGTTCAAAGATAACTCAATTTAATGAAAAATTGCTAGCTATAAACCCACCAACCGAAATCACCAGAACACCACAACCCATTACTGACAAATACAAAGCCAATGATTGGAAAAACTTCACCCTCTACTACTCGATGCCATGTTTAAAAGGCCTCTTGCCACATGAATATCTAAAACACTGGCATCTTTTCGTTCTTGCATTGAATTTATTCTCTAAAATGAAAATATCCGATGATGAGTTCAGTTTGGGAAAAAATGCATTGCATAAATTCGTCGAAGATGTTGAGAGATTGTACGGAAAGGTGTGTATGAAGTTCAACGTCCATTTATTGACACATATACCAAGTCATGTTAAAAATTACGGAGCGTTATGGACTTGGTCGGCATTTCCGTTCGAGAACTTCAATGGTATAATCAAGAAATTGTTTTATGGAACACAGTGTCTGCCAGTCATATAACAGGCTTCGATTTATAAAGAATCAAACTCATGTTTTTAACAATTTAGAGGGAAATCAGAGAGCTAGCAATTTATTTTTTAAAGTAATGGATCAGTGTCATGTTAAAAATTGTGTTGAGTATGGAGATGATCTGAGGCTTTTTGGCAAACCTAAGCTATTGAATTTGTCAGTAACGGAAAAAGTAGTTATTGAACAATTGGTAGGTGAAACAGTAGAAGAAAAATGTAAATCGTACCAACGATTCATTTATAAAAATATTCTTTATCATTCTTCCAATTATCAACGTTTTAAAAAAAGATCTAATAGCACAATGTTAACCACAGACCAACAACTGATTAATATTTCTAGTATAGTAGAAGTTAATTGCATAATATCGCAGTGTGTTAAGTATATAGTAATGGGGAAAAAAATAGTCGTCCTGGATGAGACACTCTGTAACGAAGGAAATTATTCTTCGAATGTATATTCATTTATAGCGCAACAGACTCCCAGTATTGTTTGCTGTGAAATTATATTTTCACCACACTGCGCGTAAAGTGCTGACTGTACGCCCTCTCAGCAGGCCGTACAGTACCGCATGGACTGCCTAGGGAATAAAGTGACTTGCGCATGCGCGATGCGCTTTTTTCCGCTCTCGACTGCGTCTCGAGCGGTAAAACAGCGCGTCGCGCTTACACAAGTCACTTTACTTCTAGGCAGAGCATGGGGTACTGTACGGCCTGCTGAGATGCGTACAGTCATTTCTTTACGGGGGTGTGGTGAAAAGTAGTATACGCACCTCTGGAGTACAGAAGGCAAGCATGCACTGTGTGAAATGCCGACCTCGCTTCGCTCGGTCGGCAACGTCACACAGTGCGTACATTGCCCACTTTACTCCCTTGATGCATAATGTACTATTTTAACACACCCAGCCATAAAGTACGTACTTTATCCCCGCCGAGTCGGGAATAAAGCGCTACATTAAATCCCTACCCCCACTCTAGTCCCCGCCGCTACGCGCATGTGCCCTCGCCTTCGGCTCGGGCACAAACAGCGCGTGGCGCGGCGGGGACTAGAGTGAGGTTAGGGAGTTAATATGTAGCACTATTTTCCCTTTTCGGCGGTGAACGAGTACGAACTTTCTGGTAGATATGTTAAAAAATTGTATATTGCACGCGTGAATAAAGTGAGCCAGCGATTGCCTAGGCTGCACTTTATTCCCTAGGTGCATAATATACGATTATAAAAAAAATGCGTTCGTGTTTCAATCAGTAATGAAAAATTATGTATCGTACCCATTGTAAATACAGTAGAAACTGACTGATAGTAAATAAAAGTTTTTACTGATTTATTAATTATTAATTTACTGACCAAAATATGAATCATACTACTTCTCATTTTTTTCGTATTAACTAAAGGAAAAATAATTTAATTTTGGCTACTATTTAATGCAGGAGTTCCTGCAGGAACTCATGCATGAATTCCTGCAGGAAAAATTTACGAAAACACTGCAGGAATTCCTGCAGGGAATTATGCAGGATTCATGCAGTATTTCCTGCAGTATTTCCTGCAGGGTTTTTTCGTAAGGGATGCGCGGTTCGAATAGCATGTAGGTTATAAACAAGGCGTATTTTATGCTATATGGGAGTAAATGAAACTGTTTTATATTAATTGCAGGATTAATTTTGTAATAGCACTTATCTACATCAAAATATAAACAATCAAATTGTCAGCAATTATGAAATTCTATTGATTGTATTTTATGAATACAGTTTATTTATTGTTAATATAGTTTTTCACATTTTTATGAAATTGAACAGTTAATTATTTCTTTTTTATAATATCTAAATCACAAGACAAAATTCAAATTTATTGAGAAATGTTTTAATATATTATTTTACTATGTTAGCAATTCTGCGAAATACTACATAATAACCAACCTAAGAATAAAGGTTAGGTTACAAAGTTGTCATATTTTTATAATAATTAAATAAATAAATAAAATATAAATAATTAAAATATAATCATATCACTCAAAGCACGAAATTTCAGAAATTTTAAACTGCTGTTCACAACAAATTTGATACAATTAAATAAATATTGTGTGTACATGAACACGAAGACAAAAATCGCAAGGAGAGCAACCGCAAAATTCCTGGTGACTCTTTGGAAAAATCACGTCGATCTATACCATGAAGTTTGTCCAGACAAAACTAGGATATATCGCCAGAAAAGGGCTTGGATTCATCGCGTGACTAATATTCCATGGAATAAGTCCTTGATATTTCTCTCAGTGATAAAGACGCTTGCCCGAGCTCGACCGCGTTAAGCGACGATAGCATTTGTTTAGCGGTAGTTCGAGTCGGCTAGTGCGCGGAACTGGTTATTCAATTCGGCCCTTCAATTGTTATATTTCTATGAATTTTCAACAGCGATAACTTGAGTAATACTTACGATAATTACTTAAAGTTCGCAATAAACTTTTGTTAGGTGATAAGTTACTTGCTAAATGTTTTTGAACTAATTTCATAACCTTCTGAGATATTAATGTATTGTCTACATGAGCTGCATGTATTATATAAAAAAAACGAATTGCAGAAGGCCCTATTATTGCAAAATGTAAAGATCATCATATATTCATATACAATATATAAATTATATTATTTTTTTGCAGTGAATTCCAATTTTCTAAATTTGTCCAGCATATTCATGTAATTTATTCTACAGCAGCAAATTTTTTCTTAACAATTGGTGATTCTCATATAGTATAAGTTATTAATTTATAAAAATCATATAACTGAATTAACACTATTGTTCCTGACACTAAAATTTTCTTTTGAAAGTTTAGAATAATTAAATTCTCTTTGAGAAAGCATTATGTAAAAGCACATCACTATTTTTCTATTATTAAAGATTTGATATAAAAATAATACGTAGACTTCAATTAAGATTAATTAATTGCACTATTTACAAAGTTATAACGTATAATAATTATCATTAATCACCGAGTCAACTTCTTGTTTATTCCTTATGTAAAATTTCGCGTCGAATACGATTTTGTTATAAAAAAGTCCTCAAAAGTTGTGGAAAAAAGTTATAAGCAAATTAAAATTAAAAAATGACGTGTTCTTCAGTTTTCGTAACATAACTTGGCCGGATGAAGTCATAGAGAAAAATATTTAATATAAAAGTTGTTTCTCATTAAATTCTCTAAAAAAAGTGATATATGGTAAAATACGATTTAGTGCATTATTTTAACCGTAAGTCGACTTATAAGGCAAAAAAGTTTTAGTTATAGGCAGCTGCTCGAAAAATATCGGAATATGGGTAAACGATACACCAATTATTCATTGATTTTAAAAAAGCGTATGACTCAATAATAATAGTTAAAATGTTCCATGTCTTACAAGAAGAGTCCACAACCTCCGGGTCACGTATTTTGATGAAACTTTAGGAAACGGTTCTTTGGTCAAAAAGATGGAACACGTGTTTCGGGATTTTGTCCAATGGGCCTTGATAACCAAGATATACACGTATTTTTGTTGCTATTATTCATATGATATATATCTGTATATACTAAAGTGATACACTCTGCATGTACACTGATACATAAATATCTCAGCTATGAAAGCCCATTGGACAAAACCCCGAAACACGTGTTCCATTTTTTTACCAAAGAATCAGTTCCTAAAGTTTCATCAAAATCCATGACCCGGAAGTCGTGGACCCTTCTTGTTAGTACAACTAGGGGTACCGAAAAAATTAGTCAACTTAATCAAAATGTGTCTAAATCACAACAGGGGCATAGTCCAGGTCGGGCAAAAACCTATCGCAACCATTTGACATCCATAACGGACTAAAACAGGGGGACGCACTATCAACCGTTTTATTTAACTTAGTCTCAAAATACGTGGCCAGGGCCGTACAAGAAAGTAATGAGGGAATTATAATAAATGGATCCTTAAAACAATTGTTAGCATATGCAAATGACATTAACATTATAAGAAAAAATAGAGAAACCGTAATAAAAAAAACGTAGAAATACTAATAAAAACAGCTATAGGAGGTAGGCCTCGAAATAACCGAAGAGAAAACCCAACCCAATACATGATCACTAGCAGATCAGAGCCTGGTATTGATGATGCCGACTTGAAAATATGCGGAAAAACTTTCAAAATAGTAGACGAGTTTAAATACCTTGGCACGATAATAAATAGTAAAAATGAAACGTGTAAAGAAATCAAGAAGAGATTGCATTCGGGAAATGCATGCCTCTATTCGGTAAATAACCTACTAAAATCACGATTACTACTGCGACGGACTAAGCTAGAAATATATAGGAAAATCATAATGCCAGTACTTATATACGGTTGTGAAACGTGAGCATTAACCAAGCGGGAGGAAAATAGATTTAAAGTATTTGAGAACCGGGTCCTCAGAAAGATATTCTGGGGGAAAATAGATAAGATTACTGGAGAATGGAGAATCCTACACAACCGGGAAATACATAAGTTATACAGGAAACCGAACATTGCTAGAGTGATCAAATCTCGTAGACTACGATGGACTGGGCACGTAGCTAAGATGGGTAGTGAAAGAGCAGCATTTAGAGTGCTGGTAGATAAACCAACGGGCACAAGACCCCCAGCTAGACAAAGACGAAGATTGGAAGATAATATTAAAATCGATCTACGAGAAATAGGATGCTACGAGGGTAGTTCAATAAGTCATTAGAATAAAGTATAAAAACAATTTTTTTTGGGTAAATTTTTTTTTATTTTTCAACATAATCTCCTTGGAGCTCTATACACTTGGTCAATCGCTTTTTAAGTTTTTTTAATCCTTCAGAAAAGTGCGTTTTCGGAAGTTCCTCAAAATAAACACTTGCAGGGGCAATGACGTCTTCGTTGTCCGTAAATCTCTGTCCACCGAGCCATTTTTTCAAGTTTGGAAATAAGAAAAAGTCACTGGGGGCTAAATCTGGTGAATACGGTGGGTGTTCGACCAATTCGAATTTTAGTTCTTCAATTTTAGCCATTGAAACGAAGCATGTGTGAACTCGGGCGTCGTCGTGATGAAAGAGAATTTTTTTCTCGCCAAATGTGGTCGTTTTTTTTTAATTTCTTCTTTCAGCTGCTCTAATAATGATGCATAATACTCACCAGTAATTGTTTTACCCTTTTCCAAGTAGTCAATAAGTATAATTCCACGTGCATCCCAAAAAACTGTAGCCATAACCTTACCAGCTGACTTTACGGTCTTTGCCTTCTTTGGAGCTGGTTCGCCTGTGGAAATCCACTGTTTGGATTGTTCCTTTGTCTCAGGAGTGTAGTGGTGTATCCATGTTTCATCCACAGTCACAAATCGACGAAAAAATTCCTCAGGATTCCGACTTATGCGCGCCAAAAGAGCCTCAGAGGCGACCACTCTATTGCGTTTATTCTCAGCTGAGAGCAAACGCGGCACCCATCTTGCCGATAGCTTTTTCATGCCTAATTTTTCATGTAGAATTGAAACAACTGCACCTATAGATATCCTTGTGGCCTCAGCTAACTCACGCACTTTTAATCTTCTATCCTTCAACACCATATCGTGGATTTTATTGATGATTTCGGGAGTAGTTGCTTCTACGGGCCTTCCTGAACGTGGTTCGTCACTTATTGATGTACGACCACGCTTAAATTCATTTACCCAGTTATAAACCGTTGCTAAGGCAGGGGCAGATGTGCCATGAACTGAGTCCAATTCATTTTTTATCTCATATGGAGTTAAACCCTTTAAATGAAAATGTTTAATTACCGCTCTGAACTCGTTTTTTTCCATTTTTCTTAACAAGCAATTTTTTTTTTTCAATTGGTTATAAAGACACGTAAACTCAGAAGATGTGGACTGTGACTGCACCATATATCTAGTCGGGAGTGGTGCTGACTGAAAACAGATGATTTGGAGCGATTCGCGCGCCATCTGTTGGTCATTCTAAAGACTTATTGAACTACCCTCGTATGAGGAGGATTGGAAGCAACTCGCAAATAATAGAGAAAGATCACGTGACTGTGTGAACAAGGCTATGGACTACACATCTGCAGATAGCTATTTCCAACAACTAGTTATGATGAGCTATGGTGATAACGCAAGCACGGCTACAGCTAATACAAAGACCATGTAATAATAATGTTAATAATATGCAACACGGAACGAAAGTAGATTTTTCCCTTACGCGATTACTGCTAGATTTTTCACTTACGCGATCTTTCTAATCTTTTTTTAACATATATGCCCCACTCCACTGGTATAGCAAGTTGATATTTCTATTTTTTATTATAATATAATCTTTTTTATTAAATATAATCTTATAAAAAAATTTGGGCCGGTTGCGAGTCGTTTCATATAAAGGGGAAAAAATTACATCTTTCTATAAGGATGGCGGCTATATAGACGCGTCGTAATGGTATCGCGTGTTGACATTTAATAATAACGGACCATAAATAAATAAATTGGTAACTAAATTTCATCCGGTTATGGCGTCATGTTTCCACCAACTTTTTTCCCTCTGAACTAACGGAAAACGATCATACGGTTGCGCATCGTTTCAATTCTTTATTTTTATTAACATGTTTAATAAATCGCAAACGCCACGTCGGTCATCAGATTCTTAAGTGGTTGGGAGTCAGTCCCCCAAAAATGTCGCTATCTCCAAGCCTATTGGGCTCGATAGCAGATACTTGGTTGAACGTGCTATATTTTGTGCTTTCTTGGACAGACATGTTATTTGTTTCTTGAATACAATAAATGTAGAAAATGAAAATTTAGTAAATAATATGAACTTTTAAAAAATGGTATTAAAATACAAAAATAAATTAAATAGAAATATTTGTTAATGGAAATGAATAAACTTAACTAAATATGCATATTGATTTATAATATTCCAGTATAATATCTGCTAATTGTTTGTATAATAATAAGATGATAGACTTCTACATATTTTTCCTGTTTAATAATAAAACTAGCCAGGATAATGCTGGAATCACATCAGATCCAAACCTATAGAACCTCCTCATCTCTCGTTGTCCCCCATCTTATGTGTCAGTGAGATCTGTCATTATCTCTTGGAAGTAAGTCTGTATTTCGAGATAGCAGTCTAGGAAGCAAGGATTCTTGATTCTTATATAAAGTAGCAGCAACAGTGACTACAAAAGACTTTATTTTGGCTCAAAGCATGAAGGATTCATTACTTATCACTTGAAATTCAATTATTAGATATAATTGCTTTCATACCTAAACAAAAGTTTTAGTTTTAATCAGAATTTAAAATTCTCATCTTAGAATCTGTATTTACATTAAATGTATCTAATTATGGTATCAAAACACCAAGAAACAACTGCATTTTGTTGTTTATCTTACCGAAGAGAGAATAGGCAAGTTCCAAACTGTAAGTGATATTAGGAAGTTGATGGAGATTTCTTGAACTTTCCCATAATTTATGAAACTTTTCATACTCCTTTGACTATATTGTATAAAAATCTATCATGAAAACTACTGCCAATGATCGCCCTCAGGATCCAACGATAACAATGACTTGCAGAGTTCTAAAGTAGTTCTATTATAAAATGGAAAACAAACTTTTATAGTAAAAATAACATTAATTTATTTGAAATAAAATTTTAAATAATATTTGTATTACCTGTAACATGCTTTTTCACATACTAGAGCTAAATGTTTGAACAATTTTATAAATGCTTGTTAAAAATATTTGCATGAACTCATGCTTGCTTTTAAACACATATTTTGAACTTCCTTGAACAGATATATTATTTGTATCTTCAATACAATAAATCTAGAAAATAAAAAGTTGGTAAATTTGAATTTTTCAAAAAGGGTATTAAAACTACAAATAAATTAAATAGAAATATTTATTAATAGAAATGAATAAACTTACCTAAATATGCAGATGATTCGACTGAACACCAGAACACCAGCATAACATCTGCTCACTGATAGTACAATAATAAGATACATCTGCTAATTGTTTGTATGATAATAATATGCATAATGTATAACCTGCAAATATACACACTCACGTATTTATAGTTGGACTACAGACTTTATTCTGGGAAATTTCAGTGTACACGTTTTAACTGCTTCTTCTTCTTCTTCTTCAAGTGGCCCTTGGAACTCGTAAGTTCATCGCCTCATCTACGCAGGCCCTCCACGCATCCCTATCTTGTGCTAAACCCACCCATGAAACACCCTCCCGTTCGATTTCTATTAAATCCGTTTTCACGTTGTCTTCCCATCTGCGTCTAGGTCTATCTAGAGGACGTGCTACATTTGGCTTGCCTTTCATGATCCGCGCTGCCGTACGTTCGTTTCCCATTCTTGCCCATGTAGCATGGAAGCTACGCGTAAGCTTCCATGCTATGTCCGACACGCCATGGAAGCTTCCCGCAAGCTTCCATGATATGTGGGTGCTACGTGACCCGCCCATCCTTGCAACTGGTCAAAAGTTAAATAATCAGTTGTAGGAGTTAAAATGTGTCCCGGTTGGGATGGGCGTTTATGGTGTAACATGGACAAATTTCGTGTGCAAGCTCCAAGCAGACCACTCTGCAGACCCTTCATGAAGATATAATATTTTTATTAAATAATTACATTTTTAGCAAAAATTAAATTTACCAACTCAAGATAACACCCAAATTCTTCATGACAAGGCAGTCTACTCATTTTCACTTAAGTTTTTAACTTTTATGAACAATTAAATTAGAATAATGTAAAATTCAATGCAGAAATCTGTAATCAGCTCCGACCTCCCCTTAAGGTGGCTCCTGGTGAAATTTCTAAAATCTCCGAGTTAAATTTTAAAAATCTGGGGCTTACATGGAATATTTGTTACAAATATATAAATTTGTTTAGCAATTTTAAGATTTCTTTTAGCCTTTATATTCAAAGTTATTCGGCATAATGTGCTATTTTTTAGTAAAAATGGGTTGTATTCAAAATAACCCTCGCACACACAACATTGGCATACACACCTAAGAAAATTCTATCACATTTTTATAGCTATAAATAACTAATATTTGCTTTTAATTTGAGTTGATTATTTATTACATAGATCTGAAAAATATATATGTGATGTTGTTTCAAAATTGCTATATAAATACCGTTATTTTATAAAAAAAAATTATATTATAAATACATTTTAAAGTATCAATTAATAAGAAAACAGCAAATTTTTGTTGAAACTTCCTTAATAAATATATTTTCAAACTTTCCTTTTTTCAATAAATTTTGTATGCACGAGGATCAATTTATGTCCAAAATCAGGACTTTGATAAGACCATTAATCAAAAAGTGCCTATGACTCCTAAAAAAGTTTTTAATTTACAAAATCTTTTGCTTTCTCAAAGAGAAAGCATTGTTTAGACAAAAAAATAAACTTTTTTGGGAGTCATAGACATTTGTGTGTGTGTACATGTCACTCATCCACGATTGAATATTCTGCGGTAAAACCTTAACAAACTTTGCATGCATGTTTGTTATCTATGTCTAAGAATGGCTTTAAAATTTCAGCGAAAATTTAAATTGAGTTGCATAAAGATTTGAAATATACCATTTTTCATTAGTTATACCGCGTGTTTAGTCATTTCTTTTAACCTCTATAACTCGCAAATTATATAATGAAATTCAATGAAATTTTTACTGAATGTTAGTTTTAGGTAGAACTATAATTCTAATAATTTTCAATCGCAAGAATCATTGCTTATTCATAAAAAAATAAAATGTTAAAAAAGTGCAGTTTGTTGTGCAACGACTTTTTAAAATACTTTTTTTTCTTTTACAATTCCAGTCATAATGTATTGAGTATACAGATGTATACGCCCACTAACATTGTTCGACAAGATTTTTTGACATATTTTTCACTTTAAACTAGATTATATTACATGAGGAACGAAATGGTATTTTCCGAAAAAATATGTTTTATTAGACTTTTTTAAAATTTCAACAAAAATGATAAGCTTATTTTGTTTTTATAACCATTTTTCAAAATTTAAAAATTGAGGTTTTTTAAAAATTTTTTAGTCTTTTATACCTAGCAAATTAAATTATGAAATCTAATGAAATTTTTGTAGAAATTAAACAGATCTCTTTGAGAAAGCAGAGCCAAATCAGTTTGCAGCGTTTTTTATATACATATAATAGTAGTATCGAATAACTAAGCTATTTCCAATGTTAGGCAGATGAAAAAGTGAATAGTATTAATAACAAGAAAATAAATAGAAAATTTTGTTAAAATCATGAAATAACACCAGAGAGCCACATTAAGAGAAACGTGGGGCAATTTATTTTTTGTGTACCTATAGGTACTTCTTTTGCTAGAAACTGTTAGAAATTTCTGTATACTTTCTGATAGAAATTGACATTTTCTGACAGCTACATTTCCACCAGGATACTCACTATCCACTAATCTGATCCTTACAAAAAATTCCAGATTTTATGATCGTTTTCCCTAACGTTTCCAGGTTTTCCTTACCCGTCTAAAATACCCTGACATTTACATGTTTTCCAGGTTTTCCAGACCTGTAGCAACTCTGATTCTAGTTTTAAAATCATAACGTGCAGTTAAAGCTGCGATGAACAAATGGGAAGTAACTATGATTACTGTAAAAATCAATTATAAAATTATTGGAAAGTATAAAAATTATTGTTTAAAATAATTTCCTTTACTTTCGATGGTTAGTACAATTGACATTTCTGTCAGCTTCAAAATCCATGAAAATCCAAAAAAAAAGTAACAATGGAAGATTTACATTACTTTGGTTGAATGTTCTTGCAGTAGTGAGATTGCTATAATTTGTATAAAGAAATTTCAGAAGGCAAGGGATGGTGATAAAACTGGCCCTTGTTAATAAAAGTAGAAAAAACCTCTCTAGTATGTTCATCGTAAATTTTCATTTGTAATAAATAATACATTATCCAGTTACTGTAAAATCTGCAAAAATACAAAAAGAATCAATGCGATTGTTAAATTATTATAGCATATATAGAGCCCTTACACGTAACAAAGCACAGACCATAACACGCAAGATTAACATTGATTTATATATCTATAGATAGTTCTTGTTCCTTGTGTTTTCTTGTGTTTCAGGCTAGGTATACGGAATGTAATTCGAATAAAACAATAAAAGGTAGATGTCAAATTAATATAAAAATATAGGCTATATTTGAAATTATCGCGACCATGAAGTTGTAGGAATATACCTCGAAAAGGTAAATTATACGTTTTAACGCAGGTAATTAAAAAATCAAATTTTTGTCATTAATCATAGTTTGTGAAGATCAAGGACGATTACACATCCCTCAAAACTGAAGCTCCAATTTTGTCTCCCCTACTGTTCCAGCATACCTAGAAAGGTTGCTTTGCATTACCCAGGTTCCTTTGTAGTTATGTACTGGTTGATCACTCTGCGGAAATCAAATAACGACCTTGAATGTACAGAAAAAACGTTTACACTTGAATGTCACACTTAATACAATAAGTTTAATTTAAGAATAGCTATAATATTCTTAGATTTACCTGTGTTGACCATATGTGAACATATTTATCAAAACTTCAACTAGCCAAGAATTTGCCATTGGGACTAAAAGCTAGGCACCTTGGTCTATGTCCCAAACTGTTACATCAGAATCAATGGATGTACTGGAAAGAGTCAAATTCATGTTTGAATTTTGTGTATTAACTGGTCCATTGGGAGAGTATAGAAATAGAAAACAGATATTTTATGTTTTGTTTTTATATTTAACTGTACGAAATATTTTAATGGATTTCTGTAATTATTTTTCCTTACAGGATTTTTTTTCAGTTTTATGTGTCAAGAATTGCTTTTTCCTTAAATTTAAGTTTGTAAATAATTGTTTGAAAATGTGTAAAAATGAAATCATCATTAAGATACAATATTCATTAGAAAATGCAACTTTAAACATACATTTCAGTCAAGTGAAGTAATATCCTTGCTGCTTGGAACTTCTGTGCCACCTCTTTGTATACAATGTCTCAAGATTAGTTGATTGGGTAATTGTAAATTATCGGAGAACAGGTCTGTTGTGGGATTCCAAGCACAAATAAATACTTCTGATATGTGGCCTAGTAGCTAGGTAGCTTTGTCAGCTGGTATGTTTACAGAATTGGTATTGGGTTCAGCACCTTGTCCCTGCTGTTAATCCTCCCTTTCCGATCTATCTCCTTTGTCATTATTACTGTCTTGTTCGAGGTAACAATTGGTAAACAATATTTTTGCATTAATTATGATAACATGTAAGGTTGTATGCGAAGAGAAACAATGTATAATTTAAAATCAAAAGGCTGTTTGTTTTAAAGCAACAGATAATCTATAAATATTTTCCAAAATTTTTTACATTGAAAAGTTAATGTAATAAAATAATCAAACATAATAAAAACAAAGTGCAGACCAGAAAAAATGTCGAAAATGCTAGATATCTCGGTGATTAAAACATGATTTTGCTCTACCCGGCTTATGAGGAGGATCATAAAATAGAAGATTTATGAATCAGGGTGTACCATGTATAATAAATTAACTCAATACATCAGCAAACCTTATGAAGATATTACACACATTGTTCAGGGTTAGGGAACCCTTATGTCACTCACTTAAAAATAAAACCCAGACTACTGGTCAACAATGATTGTGAAACGAAAAGACAAAACAAAAACACCCTGGGCATTTATATACCAATTGTATATAATGTACAAGAAACAGCTCAAAAGCTCAGAGATAACAATTTTTGTACTTCAAACAATAATGAAAATGTCTCAATGAGGTTTGAATTGTTTACAAAACACATAAACTTTCTTAAAAATAATACTTCTCTCTTATAGGGAATAGTTTTATACTATAACTACATTCATTAGCTGTTAAAAAGGTAAGTAATAATCTGCAAGTTTTGTTATGAATAGAAATTTTACACAAAGTTTTCAATTTTTCTATTACTTTGTTAATAAAAGTAGAGAAAATGATGGGTCGCTCTGGTATGTTCATCCAAATTTTCATATGTAACAAATAATACATTTTCTAGTCTCTGTAAAATCTACAAAAATACACAAAGGATCAATTTGTTAAATTATTGTAGCATATATAATCTTGTGAAAAATTTGTACTTACGTGATAATCAAAAATATGTTGAAAAACTTTTTTATGTTGACAGATTCTGCAATCTTGCTTGAAGACAATAAACAATTTCCTTTTACATTCGATATTTAACGCATTATATTTGCGTAAACAATACATTTTAGGTTATGGAATTTCAAATCTTCGTCATATATGCGTATTATGACCATCATGACGCGAACGGTCCGCGATCCACGCCGTCAGACAACGGGAACAAGGAATGTGGAACGTCTGAAATTCGCCTTACATGCTAAAAAAATTAATTAATTAAATACTAAGTAATTATCGCTAATTTCGAATTCACTGCATTATTTATATAACCCGCAATTAATTTGCAAACGATTAGCATTAGTTTCATCTCTATAATATATGCGTATCCAGTGGTAAACAATGAATTTGGATTTATCGGGGCTCAAATCGTTTTTTATTTTTTACAAAAAAATAAAAGCACCCGCAATTTTCTGACTCGCTTTTGCAAACTTTGCAAACGATTCCGCAATTACTGGTATTTTTTTATATCGATTCGTAAAAGTCAATCGTACAGTTCACGAAGCTGACAAAACTGGCGCGCCAGGTGAACTTCTACAGTGCTCTCGCGATGCCCAAGGCCAGTAGTGGATGCGAGATTTCACTCGCGTACGGGCTACTGTGAACGGGCTACGCGCACTCTTAGTGTGTGAGTGTAAAGTGGTCGTCTGCTGTCTAGGTGCTGGCCATCGTGCGCTCGTTCGCGTGTCTCTCTCTCTCTCTCTCTCTCTCTCTCTCTCTCTCTCTCTCTCTCTCTCTCTCTCTCTCTCTCTCTCTCTCTCTCTCTCTCTCTCTCTCTCTCTCTATCGTGCTGCCGCTGATGAAACAGAGATAAATACGACTCGTGCACAAAGACATCTGCGTCAGATGTCTCAGAGGTTCCTGAACTTGGCACCCAGAATTATAAATTTATAACTTATGATAATTTAGTTTTGTTAAATCCTCTGCGCGTTAAAAATTACGAAGAAAAGCTTAATAACTTTTGTTTTCGCGAGTTTGCGTTTTTGAGTAATATCAAAATCAAAGTTGGGTGCCGCCGAGCCAGCACCCAAAAATAAATTTCGCTTTTGGCTTCAAAATAGCAGTATTTCATATGTTTATTTATCCATATCGACTGCGCGTATCACGCGCAGATGGCACCCGAAAGAATCAATGAGCTATAATAACTCAATTAATTAATAATTAATATTTTATTATTTTCTCTCTGGCAGGTGCTAAAATATTGTTCCGGTTCCATATTTCGTCATTCTAATAATCCTCAATATGCTATATATATAGTTTCGGACCGTTTCAGCTAGGGAGATTTTGAAAATAAGAAATAGGTTATGTCTGGCCGTCTGCTGTTCGAGACGGCAGACGGCCAGAAGGGCTCGGGTTTTTCAATTTTCCATCCGTCGGAAAATTTATACGTCTCAGTACTTCAATTATAATACAGAATTAGAGGCTGCCTATAGCTTCTACAAGTTTACAGGAGTAACAGAAGAGACAAAATAGAGCTTCCATAGAGTCTACTACTCTCCCTATAGTAAAATTGAGTATAGTTAGAACATAATCGAAGTACCCATATATAGGGATAATTCTCTAGTATTATTGGAATGGCGGAATATGGAATTGAAATGACGTCATTCAGCACCCGCCAGAGAGAAAATAATAAAATATTAATTATTAATTAATTGAGTTATTATAGCTCATTAATTCTTTCGGGTGCCATCTGCGCGTGACACGCTCGGCGGCACCCAATTTTGATTTTGATATTACTCAAAAACGCAAACTCGCGTAAACAAAAGTTATTAAGCTTTTCTTCGTAATTTTTAACGCGCAGACGATTTAACAAAACTAACTTATCATAAGTTATAAATTTATAATTCTGGGTGCCAAGTTCATGAACCTGACTCCTCAAGCTGTCCAGCTTTGGTTGCGGCTCCTTCCTCTGCCTGCTGGGCTGCTATCAAGCGTGTATGTAGTGTGCCTGTTGTTCGTGTGTCTCGCGCCGTCGATCTCCCCCGTTAAAAATATAATAATAATAAGTGCGCGATTATTAAATAATATATACTTATTGTAAAATTTAATGTGCTTTCGATGTCTTCATGCGTGCGTGATTCTGCACCGTTCCCTTAGGGGAAGGTGGGGCACGATGGGTTTGGCGGGTGGATTGGGCATTTAAATGTTCACTAAATAAATG
Source organism: Gastracanthus pulcherrimus (assembly GCA_949152435.1). Classification (NCBI taxonomy): domain Eukaryota; kingdom Metazoa; phylum Arthropoda; class Insecta; order Hymenoptera; family Pteromalidae; genus Gastracanthus; species Gastracanthus pulcherrimus. Next base: position 171,161,112 of record OX424572.1, on the reverse strand, counting down.
AATATTCTAACATGATAGTATTTTTTATATGTTGTAAATAGCTTTTACTTTTTCCCTCTGCAAATCCTAAATGAAAAAAATTAATACAAATCGTATGAGAATTATTAGAAATTGAGGACTTCAAAACGTTGTTTTTTCCATAATTCTAATCTATTTCTCAAGAACAAATAAATCATATGAGCTTCGAAAGGGAATTACTTTTACAGTTTAAATCGTAAATTTTTAATAGTATTTTTGATTGATGATCTCCGATGCTTAGGAAAAAAGTAATATTACATATAAAAATACTCTAAAATGGAGCACGACTGGCACCACTAGCGGGGCACGATTGGCATACGTGAGTCGTCAATTTATTTCCGCCGAGTTTAACAGCTGATTTTCTTAACCTTACTTTTGCGCCCTTCACATTTCGGAGTCGGAGTCTTAGATGTTGGTGAAAGAGTCAGTGTTAATGAAATGGTCTGGTTTTTAGTTTTGAACCTCAATCCTATAAAATGCAAATTTAATAGTAACGTCCAATATTTTTTTAAATAAATTTTTCATTAATTCACCGTGCCAATCGTGCCCCACCTCCATGCCAATCGTGCCCCACGGGTGGGGAAAATGGGCAGTTTTAGCGGTATTGTACTTTGCATTATAAAAAACAATGCAATATATATTTTATAATAAAAAATATTGTATCTAAATCTTGAGATATTCTACTTTAAGAAGCACTTTTAATAATTTGTATTGGTACAAAATAGAAAGTACAGGATTCTTTTGGAGTTAGGGTGCCCGTACTGCCCCACCTTCCCCTATCCCCTTTGCTTATTTAATAAATAATAATTTTCCCTATCTTGACCCAACCTTACCTAACCTAACCTACTCCGATGCTACCTATCTCTCTTTTTTCAGCAATGCTTCTTTTCAGCCTATGTTATTTTCAGGCTACTGCTCTTTTACAGGAACTTCATTCACAGGTGCTGCTTAACTATATTCTTGTGGCATTTTACATGTCACAAATACCCCCCTCCTAAATTGGAGATCGCTCCAAAGAAGTAAATTTCCGGTTTAAATCTACTTTAAACAACAAACCAAGGGAAAAACAATTCTCTAATAAACAGAAAAATCACGCCCACAAAATCTCCGATGTCGAACGCTCACCTATATCGCTGCAACAAAAGACATCATTAGTGAAATCCGCCATCAATATTATATAACGTACATAGAAGGCTATCATAAATAAGAAAGAACATATATATGTGGTCGCGCCAGTGTATTCTGTCAACCCTCCCCCCCCCCCCATCGTTTCTCATACTTGATACAATAATCTATTCTCGGGGTTTGCCCACCCACTCCCGGAGGGGTAGATCCTGGGTATCCACCGGGAGCTGGGCAATACTCCGTATGAACTCGGTCAAAGCCGTTGCTGAAGTAATATACAACCAATAATGTTTTCAAGGAATTCCATTTATTTTGTCATTATAAACTTTTCGTTCCAGATGCAAAATTTGGTTGCTTATAAAAAAAACGAGAAGTTCATACTGATAAAATTAATGGAATTTCTTTTAAAAGTTTTTGGTTATAGTTTATTAATAAAGAAAGGGTCTGACTCATCGTTTTTTCCAAAAAAATATTTAATAAATAAAAAACAGAGTCGATAAAGTAGGAATCTTTCCTCCCCTTTCACATCTCCTTAAGGTGGTTCTTTTATGAGAATCGACCTTAAAAATAAAAATGTATACTATGGTTTACGTGTTACAATATCAGAAATGTTATAGTATAAAACAAGGGTACTTGTGACAAAAAGAAATTTCATGATAATTTCGATATTGCAAAATTAGAAAAACATAGAAAAGCCTATAAGGTTACAGTCTATAGTATATACGTGTACACGCACAAACTTACAATAATACGTGTATGGACACTTTATGTTTATCAATTTTATATGGGTAAGTCCCCCTGAAATCTTTCGAGGAACTAAATGAAACCTTCCAAATTAAAATCGGCTAACAAATAAAAAAAATTGGATCATTTGGCAATTTATTCTCTAATTTATGCAATATATCATTTTGCAATATCAAAATTTTCATGAAATTTTTGTTGTCATTTAAAAGACCCTTGTTTTATACTATAAAGTTTTTGATATTGTAACACGTAAACAAATCATTGAATACATTTTTATTTTTAAGGTCGATTCTCATGAAAGACCAACCTTGAGGGGTCAAGTCTAAGTTAAATTCTGTTAAAATTTATTGTCCATTTTATAGACGGCAAAAATATTTTTACACAATCCTAGTTGATTCAAGTTATTATATCTATATGGGTATTATACGTGATTCTGTCACGAATTAGACCCCTCTAAGTGACCTTTATAGTCTCTTGAAAATTCACTAATCTAGATTATTGAATTTAAGCCTATTTAACAACCTACCACGTGTTTTTGAATCAGGTTGTACATTTTTCATGATCACCGACGCTTTAAAGTATTCTTCAGAAGTGTACTCATGGACTTAAGGAGCTACATTTTTAAAATAAGATTTTTTTCTATTGTTAGACACACATGTGACAATGGCAGTAGTATTTTTATAGTATTTCCATAGTATTATTGATATGTGTATCTCTAACAATTGGAAATAATCTTTTTTATAAATGTAGCTCCTTAAGTCCACAAATATACTTCTGAAGAATACTTTGAAGCCTCGGTGACCATGAAAAATACACCGTCTGATTAAAAAGCACGTGATAAATGGTTAAAATGGCTTAAATTCAATAATGTAGATTAGTGAATTTTCAATGGTCTATAAAGACCAATTAGCGGGGTCTACTTCATGGCCAAATTATAATATACATATTTAAAATATAAAAACTTGCATCAACTTAGATTGTGTCAAAATATTTTTACCGTTTATAAAATTGACAATGATTTTTTACAGAATTTAACTCAGGCTTGACCCCTTCATATAACTACAACAAATGTAATATATTATTTTATAGATTGTAATCTACTATAAAATTTGGGTAGTATTATAGCGTCGATGAAACAATAATTTATGTTGCATTTTTAGGGACTACTGTCGGAGATAGAGTCCAATTTTAAGTATTTAATATAAAAATTGACTACAAAATCTTACTTACTTTCCCAAACTTACTAGTTGAACAAGATTTATTGTAATGAAAAGACGATTTTAGTTTTTCACAAGGTTATTTTTTATTAAAATTTATTTATTTCATTGTCTCACAAATTCAGAAGAATTGTATAATTTTGTAGAAGCAAAAAGAGTTTTCACAAATTGTACAATTGAATAATTTAAGTATGTAGTTTATACGTAAAATAGAAAAAGTTTCGTGTATAAAAGTGTATTAGAATTTGAAAAAATAACAGATTTAAACCATGCCAAAATCTTAAAAAAGAAAGGATGAAAAAAACGAAAATGAAGGACATGTTAAAACAATCTCATGATCGACATGAATAATAAACAATAGTTACTCGTAACAAACAAAAACAAATTTAATCGTAGGAAAGAGTAGTTAAGGGTATTTTGAAAAATAAATTAGATAGCTGTCAACATCTTTCGTCTATTTTCATTAATATTTGTTATTTTTATTGGCATTAATTCAATACGTATAGTAATATAGCGTATGTGTATTTATATATCTATATTGTATTCGTCAATATCGAATATATTAATATTTGTTTCCTTCTTTTCTGTTCATAAATTAAATAAATAACTCTCGACTGTAATTGATTAAATAAATTATGTTACAAAATCATATAGTTTTAAATTACCGGGTATTCAGTGTGGAGTGAAATTGATGCCACTATAAAGACTATGTTGCTTTGAGAAATGAAATAATTGACAGTCGAAACTAATTTATTGGAAACATTTTGTATATCTATACCTTGGCAAAAAACGTTAATGACTCTCTTCCCTCTCCAACACTCGTTTATTTGTATGTATATTCACTCATGGTGATTCTAGTACCTTTATCACTCAAATTATTCACAATAAAATATGTGGTACAATTTTTATTATAATTGTACCATTATCAACGATGATAAAAAATCACGTTGAAATTTAACATTCTTCATACGACAGATTTTACAAATTCCCGTCTGAATGATTAAAAGTTATCTAAAATAATCTCTTTTAGCATGCTTAAAATGTTCATTCTTTGACTGCTTGATATTACAATCAAAATAGTTTGGTTCTTGTACCAAAATGTTTTGCCGGAAGTCCAAGCGAATCAATACAAAGGAAATTGTGACACGCCATTTTTTCTACAGAGAAAAACAGTAGAGAATCCACAATGAAAATGCAGGGAAGATGTGAAAAAACTGCATCGACTTCAAATCCTCAATGACAGAAATTCGATCTATTCTAATTTTCCTTTTTCATCTCATTGATCTTGTAAAGCCTTTATAAATTTTCAAATTATCAACACGTTTTACTACCACTATACATGCAGTACTAATGATTTAAAAATGTTTGCATTTACGCACATTTTTTCTGATTATTATTCTGCTTATTTCAACTGGTTTAGTATATAAAAATACTTTATATGTGGAAGCAACATGCGAAAAATTATTGACTAAAAATCTTCTATAATATGAAAATTTTTATGTTAATAAGAATAACAGTACTAAATATGTATAGTTAAGTCTTGAAATTTCCAAGCTTTTACATAAATTTAAGCCATGGAAATGCGACCTGGTTGAAACTGGACAGCGTGATATATGAAATTACTCAATTACATGATGACTAGCTTTTATTTAACTTTAACTATACCAACGTCAAACGTAACACCCTTTGGGACGAATCGTATCGATGATTTAAAGCGTAATTTGTGTCCAAATTTCAAGAACTCTCACGAAAATCGATAAAACTAAAAAGAAATATCTACAATGCTAAATTGTCAAATGTTCTTCAAAGGTGAAAAAATAATTTCGATAGCGTGCAATTTTATGAGATTCTTCATTCGTAAAATTCTTAAAGTTTTGCATAGTTTAATGCTTAAATCTTTAATATAGATGGTATTGTGTAATATTGCGGCGACGAATTTACAATATTGAATGTTTCAAATATGATATTCAAAGTATGTGCAATTCAATCGTTGCACTATCAGTTGATTAACTTTATAAGAATCGTAACGGGGCTAAAATCGATGAACAATCTGGAAACATCAGTTGTATATTTTGGTATAATGTAAAAAGTCACAGCTTCACTATTTATTTAAAACTCTATCTATGTACACACCGATAAATTGCCATGTCATAAAACCAGTAGATGTACATGTCTGACTGATTCTTAATAGAGGTAGCATTGTGCTATGAAGAATTAAAATGAAAAACAAAATCATATTGGATCGCGACGTTTGAAAGTTATTCTTCTGAGAAAGTCTAAGAAGCGAAAAAAACATATAAATTTAAGGATGATGAAATGTCGAAAGAATAATTTTCAAGAGCCATAATAGCGCAAGCTGCTGAGCGAGCTTTCGACTTGGGTCCTCCATTCGGCACCGGTACCAGTCGCCGGGTTTAGTCTCTCGTTGGATAAATGGTCTAGAAAAGGTCAAGTTTTAAGGATCGAGGCTTCGAAGAGAGAGAGGCAAGACGTAGAAGAAGAAGTCGACGACAACGACTCTAGTTGGCTTCGCTTTGCGTGTTAGAGATGTGAGCTGTGGGGCTGTTGCTCGTAGAAGAGGACGTAAGCCTCGCTGGAGACAACCGAGCGAGCCGAGACGGGCGTCACCCTGCTGTCGTTGTATTCGTGCCACTCAGCGGAATAAGGATGCTTCCCGTAGGCGGTGTAGTGGCCGGAGTGCGTCGTACCCGAGTGGTTCGCCACGCCGTACAGGTTGTACGTGCAGCCCTGGACCCGGTGCGCCGCGAAGGCACTAAGATCCAAACCCGTCAGCGGAAAGTCCACCAGAACGTTCAACTTGCCGCGGAATCGTTCCATTGGAGAGAAACGCTTCAAGTCTGTTGTGTTGCAAATCGTGTACGACTTCTGTTAAGAAAACTATTTTCACATTTCAATGCAGGTGCTCTACTTACGCTTTTTTAACCACATCAATTTTATCGACTTCTAAATGTATAATTAATTTACTCGTTCTTTTTTTGAAAATATTCATGATTGTTTTTTATTAAATTGATTTTGCTTCATTAAATCATTATAATATTTTAAAATTTCAAAAGATTTCATTATCAACTGTAGTAGAATAAAATAATAAAAAATGGCATTTGACATAAATTCCTGATCACCTTGCGTAGATCTCGGTTGTATCACGAACTTTCATTCAAATACCAATAACATTTAAGAAGCCGTAATATTTTTACTTGAAACTTCGCGCAGTGATAGATAATAACAAAACGAAGGGCAATAAACTCCTAGTTTTTCATAATTCTGTTTATTTTTTTAATTATATGAACAAATTTTAGAATTTTTCTGACGATCAGGTAGGAAGGATAGAAATTGACTTTGGTTTACGTGAAAGTGTGTCGTTCTTATTATTTTTTTTCATACTTTATTAAATTCTTTCTAGCACTTTCTATCTTGTAATCTATTTTTCGTAAACTTGTTTTATAAGATTGTACACATATTTTTCACTTATGTGTAGTATTATACTACATGTGTACTACAATATATATACATATTTATGAAACAATTATATATTATTGGCATTTTTCTGACACAAAAAACGGGTCAGGTTTGGGAACTAGTTCCACTGAAAACTAGGTTTACTGTTTCCGACAGCGCGAAACAAATTTTTAGGTTAAATAGAAAAAAAAGGCTAGAAGACAATTATTTCGAAAATTAATTCAGTTTATAGATTTATTATAATCAAGTGACGACAGACGATAACAATGATAATGGATTTGCAATAAGCAAATTATTACTATCCACATCTATCGTTTTGTGATTTTCCACAACATCAATCGAAAACTAGTTTTGACTCGGAAACACCGAGCTTGGAATCGGGGTAACGCTAAATCAGCTCCAAAATCTGACCCGCTCTTGTGTCGGAAAAACGTCATATGAAATGTTACGAAAAGTTTTTCTTTCTTTAATTCGACTTTCAAATAATATAAACAGTAGTATTATTAGTTTTCTATAAATTGGAACCAAATAAAACAAAGCAAAACACACTTATTGCAATATAATTTTATTTTACATTACGTTACTAGTTATATATATATATATATATATATATATATATATATATATATATATATATATATATATATATATATATATATATAATTTTGGCTGGCTTGACTATATATATATAGTAATGCCAGCCAAAATTAACAAATCAGTGCACATGTAGTTCTCAGTTTTTGCTGCCGATTTTTTATGTTTAATAATCTACCAAAAAAAGCTCACAAATCAAGTTGCAGCCCCTAAGGTCTCATGTGTTACTTGGTAAAATTTTTGAAAATTGTTATTTTAAAAAACTTCTACAGAACGCTCATGAGCACCATATGTTGAACGTACCAAAAAAGGATTCTTTCGTCTTGTTACCATCTTTAAGAAAAAAATTGTTAGACCACCCTGGCAGTTCAATGAGTCACCTATAATAAGCTGAATATAAACTCGAAATTTTGTATTTTGTAGGTTATATTTGATCGTTTGCAATTTTATCAAATCAACATGTATTTAGGTCTAGCACCTCTCAGATTCTTCGTCTTAAAAAGACCTTTTTTTTATTCCTTTTTTGATACGTTCAAATTAGTTACGTATACAAAAAATACAACCCGTACAATAAAGGTACGTTTTTGAATATTTGGGGATGATATTATACCACATCATATTTAAACGTGAAGTTTTTCATTCAATGTATATAATATTACTAAAATAGGGGTTTCTATTAGAAATTTCAAGTTGATCTTGAATAGTCCTCTGGTACATGAAACTACACAAAATTTTCAAATTGATTACAAAATGAGAAGTCGGTTAAAAACTGATAACTATATCTTATCCAGACAACAACAGTCTGAACTGATTTGGAGTTAATATATAAGTGTGGAAATAATAAATGGATTGAATTATGCTTAACTATTTAACTGCATGTTGTAAATTTTTAACCTGTTTTTCTCCTTGTCCCATTGTTTCATTGACCAATTGAAGTTATCCCATATAGAATCCCTATAGATACTTTCAACAAGGAATATAGTAAATAATGAAATCTGTTGAAATTTAAACTAGAAATTTCTAATGTGAATGTTCAGAGTATAAAAAATAGCGTTTTTCTGAAATATTTATTTAATATAAGGATAAAAATTGATGATCATGGAAAGGCGGTAACACAGGATTTATCCAATTATTGTTCTCAATTCCCGGGAAAAAATGTTCTATATACGGCTATATATGACGCTCCATATATAGTCATATATAAATTATGTCTATATGGCCATATATGATCATATATGATCATATATAGACATATATGGGTGATTCCGTCGTAACTTGCCCACTTTGCGTCCAGGCCTCTTAAACACTTATACATTCGGAAGAAATTTGTTCTTAATTATTACACATGTATGGAATAATCAACTATAATTGTTAAAAGCCGGAAACATACATAAGTGCTATCTTTTAAAACAAATCAATAACTTAGGTATTAAATGTTAGTTCCGTAACATGTCCAATACTCAAATTTCGATATAAAACGGCACTCTACGCATAAGTAAGGTAGGTAAAAAAATCCCTCCATGTACACAGTATACTATAGAGTTAATAATATAATTCGTATTGATTTTAAATTCAAAATTTGGTAATTATCCTATGATAATAATAATATTTATAATATAATATATTATGACAACAGTATCCACACAAAAAGCGCAGTAGTTTGCTATAATGGACCATTTTGACGGTGGATTCGCAAACTATATGTTATGACTCATTAAATTTATCCAGAAAAAGATCTGGAAATTCAAAATTTCGTGAGTATAAATAATTCTTTCACTTCAGGTTTTAGTAAAAAGAAGTAAAGGTCAGTTATGTAACACTACTAAATTATATAATGATATTATCATTTCTTACACACGTTTTTAAGAAATTTTATCAAATAATATAATGATATTATCATTTCTTACACACGTTTTTAAGAAATTTTATCAAATAATATTGAAGTTATTAAGAATAATAGGTTTATTTTAAGAATAATTGAAGGCATCGATTCTAAAACGTCCTTAGCGTTCGGCTCAGGTTGCCGCTATATACAAATTGACGTCATGGTGACCAATTTTTAAATTTGCGGAAATGAATTTTTAAAAATAGCATCGTATAGAGGATAAAAAATGGCAACATTTTATATATATACTTTGTTTGTACAATGTTTAGTATTTGAAAAACGAAAAATAAAAACGGCAAAATTTTAAATCTTATTTGCACCACGTTTTTTAAACTTAACTCGCTGCAGCTCCGACAAATATGAACGGATCTTGCTCATTTTTTGAATAATCTCATAAAATAGTCTAGCGCTGCTGATAAACTCATAAATAGTTAAATATTAAATATTTTTCTTTCAACAATTTAATTGCAAACCAGTGAGTTACCTTTTATATGGTTAAGTATATTCAACGAAAAAAAGTATCGAGGGAAGTTTAAGACTCAGTGAACTTTCAACGAGACATTTGTTTGTTAACATTTGAAGAAGTTTCTCAGAAAATTACAGATCAATTGGTTGAAAAGTGGCAAAGATAGAGCGATTTTGCCAAACTTGCATGCTCCGCGCGAACATTAGCGGGTCTGCGCGATACATGACGCTCGCAGCGTATGTCAGTCATATAATGCCGTTTACTTGAAGATTTGCTGTCCTTTTTTTTTTAAAATACATACTTAATCAAATCATACTATTTAATACTGTCGATTTATAGTGTAGAAGTTAAGAAAAATAAGTATCTGATGAAACAATAAGAAATTAAATGAACAAAGCGAAGGCAAAATCAAACGGCAGTTATTCATAAAGTTGTTGAATTTTTAAATCTTTGTACGAAAGTTTTAGAAATTATTGTTAATTCTAAATGTTATATACACTAGATAATAAATGGTTATAGTAAAGCGTTCAAATGAAATTCACACACATTAAAAAGAATATTGCAGCGTAAATGAATTGAATAGTAAATTACAATCTTTAAAAATATAAATTTCTGGGAAACATATAAATTTCACAAATTTTTGACATTGTTCAGTAAATTAGAAACTTCAAATAACTAATACTTATATTTATTTATATTTCTACATTAAGATTTATTTAGAATTTAGTCGCAATACATACAACGCGTTTCAAAAACATATTACTTTTTTTTGCTTTTATTGTTTTTGTTTTCTTTTCTTTTTTATTAATTTTTAATTTTAATTTTTGCTTTTGTTCGTCGCTTACTTTTCTTTTTTTTGTTGAGACAACTTCCGTTTTTCGAACTTTTTTGTTACCATGTTCTTCTTTCACATTCTTTGTTTTACTGACAAAAGTTTTAATAGAAGTTGTTTTTAAAAAATTTTCACCAAAATGTTGCCCATTAGTAGTACAAAATTGCAATAAATGTTTAAAATCCTTTTCTTTTTCTTTCGTTATTCCTACCTTTTTAGCTAATGATACTTTCGACAAATCTACTTCACTGCTGTTTCTTAGTTTAATTGTAATTGGATTGCCATCATAATCGTAATACAAATCAATTTGTCCGTTAGGAAAATATACAATTCTAACAACTTTGCTTATTTTAATTACATTTTTCTGCAAGTCTTCGTCTTTCGCAAACAGTTTTTCATAATCTTTTACTTCACACTGTGAAATAGCAACCATTTCGAATGGAGGATTTCTAGAATTTTTTATTAGTTGCACATAATCATTTTCTGTTTCAATTCTTTCTTGCTTTTTTTTCTTACTACCATACAAACCGAAATTTCGGTCACACTGGCAGTAGGAATGCCATCTAACAGGAAATAAATGTTGGATTTCTAATTGCAATTTGTAAGATAAAAATGAAAAGAATTTCAAATTAATGTAATTTCAATTTTGACCTCCTGCAGCATCAGAAAATAAAAATATTTTATCGAAGACGTTTAGTTATAGTTCTTTCCTTATCGCATACTCATACATATGCATACATACGCTGTTGGCGCCCTTTTTTAAAATTCCTTCAAGGAAATGGAACATGTAACTTCGATCACTATCGAAAATGTGTACATTAAACAAATACATCCAAACTAAACGACGAAAAAATTGAGAATTAACTGGTAGTTTTGACAATGGCAAGTTTTGACCAAAGTCAAATTCACATTTTAGTACATTTACAGTGGACAACATTGAATTTTTTAAGTTTTTATACTTTTCAACTTGCACGATATGTTTAAAATACTCATTTTCTCGTCCTTTGTTAGTTTCATAAGTAAAACAAAGATCACATACATCAGTACGTGGCAGACCAATAGAGAAATTCACAAAATGATTAAAATAATTAAAATATGTTGTTTTATCAATAGGAATAGCTTCACTCCCTGTTACAGCTGCATAAAAATCCAAAAAGGAAAAATAGAGTGAATTTAATGTTAACGATGTATCAAGAAAATAGTAAAGCTTTGAGCTTTCTCTAGTAAGGTAGTGGACCCGGTTCTCGATAGGTACCCAGTTGTCGATAACTCGAAGGAATAATACGATTTTAGATATATTTTGAGCAATTTTTCGGTACGAGAAAATTATTTCTATATTAAGAATATATCACTGAATAAATATTTTGAATTATAAAAACTCAGTTAGCGCTACTTGTTAAATAGAAATTCACACTCCTTGGCACTCTCAGATTTGATGAGTTTCTCGACGTTTCCTTAATCACGATCGTAACAAACAGTAAACTTTAAAGTGACATTTTTGTAATAAATAGAACGTTTTAAAAAACTATAAAGCCAAGATTAGCTTTAAATTCAACAAAATAAGCGTAATCAAAAAGTTAAATTTTGATTTATTTACTTATAACTATTTTAATTCATATATCGACAACTCCGTCTTAATTATGCGTACGTACCCAGTTGTCGATAGTCAGATAATATATACAAAATACAAATAAATTTTTCTTTAAATGTTATTTCAATGCTTAAAAGTACTTAAGCACTACTTTTAATTAATAATTATGTAATTATAATAATCAAAATGTGTATGTTATTCAATCAAGTTTTGACATAACCTAGAACCTAACCTGAATAATGGGCTTGTTGGTATATCGAGAACTGGGTCTTTTGCATCTATCGAGAATTGCTCCGACTCGTAAAATGGTTATCGACAACTGCTCCCTCGGATTATTTTTTGGTTTATTGAATTTAGAAGTAAACATTACGTTAAAATTTCGTCTTTTTCGAGTTATTTGCTAAATAAGTATACTAATTAATAGTTGAAAACAAAAAATTTCAATTTTTTTAAAATTAAAGCATTTTTTATAGCGAAATAAGTTGAGTCTGTTACTAAGCTATCGAGAACAGGGTCAACTACCTTATAATGTGACTCAGAATGCGGAAGGCTTTTACAATGTTCCAGAATTAAAGTTTTGACATCTTTAGTTAGCTTTACCTTGTGATTATCTTGTTTTCCTCTATTATCAGACATCGTTTTGCCACTTACTATTTTTTCTTGAACCGTTTTTATTCTTAGTTCTCCAATTTGTAAAATACTGCAAACAAACTTTCGACAAATATCGATACTAGTGCTTTTGTAGTAACAATGAAATTGCCACTGTAAACGTTTTAATTCTTGTGTCAATTCTTTTCTTACAATCATATTTTCTAATATTGTATTCTGTACTTGAAAATCTCCACTGCGCCAAAATTTATGAAACATACTTTTTTGCCATTCATGATCTACTTTTAAAAAACACTTTTTAGGACAACAATTTTTGATTTCTGTGAACGTCTTTTCAAGCACTTTCTTTCCACTAACTGATTCATATTCTAATCCCTATATAAAATACGTTTGGAAATCATCATTTTATATATACATATTAATGAAAAAAGTTATTTTACAAAATTGATTACAGCTTCATTTTAAATGATTTGAAAATAGTGCATTTTGACACGGGTGTGGAAGTTGATTAACGCATGGGATGCATAAGTAATTAAAATAATTAACCTCAAATTGTTTATTTACATAATATTCACAACAGCATAAAAATTTAGAGAGTTCTTCGTTTTAATTAATTTCGAGTTTTATATACATGTCATTCAATCATATTTGCAACGGAAATTCTTTTTTATAACACGTCTTACGATATTTTACTTACCTTATTTTTACAACTTTTATTAATAGTTTTTTTCCATGCATGCTCATTTCTAATTCTTTTACGTCCTATATTGATCGACATTATGCTTATAATTTATTTAGCAAGTAAAACGTTTTTTAAAAAGATTAAAGAAATTAACAAATTTGTGAATAAATGCAGCTTGTAAACGAACAAGAAAATCAGTGTGATTTCAATGCGAAACGAGTTCGACTTTGTTTTGTTTATTGCAGGATAACTTTTATCATGTTTCTTAAATTATTTCTTATTCTATGACTGACATACACTGAGCGTCATGTATCGCAAAGACCCGCTAATGTTCGCGCGCATCGTGCAAGTTTGGCAAAATCGCTCTATCTTTGCCACTTTTCATCCAATTCATCTGAAATTTTCTGAGAAACTTCTTCAAATGTTAACAAACAAATGTCTCGTTGAAAGTTAGTTGAGTCTTAAACTTCCCTCGATACTTTTTTCGTTGAACATACTTAACCATATAAAAGGTAGCTCACTGGTTTGCAATTAAATTGTTGAATGAAAAATATTTAATATTTAACTATCTATGAGTTTATTAGCAGCGCTAGACTATTTTACGAGTCTATGCAAAAAATAAGCAAGATCCGTTCATATTTGTCAGAGCTGCAGCGAGCTAAGTTTAAAAAACGTGGTGCAAATAAGATTTAAAATTTTGCCGTTTTTATTTTTTTTTTCAAATACTAAACATTTTACAAACAAAGTATATATATATATATAAAAAGTTTCCATTTTTTATCCTCTGCACGATACTATTTTTTAAAATTCATTTCCGTAAAATTGCAAATTTTGGTCACCATGACGTCAATTTTGATATAACGGCAGCCGGGCCGAGCGCTAAGGACGTTTTAGAATCGATGCCTTCAATTAGGCTGTACGGTAAAAGTTGTGGCGCACACAACAATGACATTTATTAACCAAAAAATTTGATAGTGTATTTGACAGTAAAATAAGAATAAGTTAGCTTTTTTAAAATAATAAATATTTGTTGCTTAAAAATGGTTAAAAACAGTGCAAATTTGTTAATAGAATCATTTAACATGAGCTATGTCATGGATATTTACAAAATATTTCAACTAACTAATGTTGAGAATACTTCAAAGAACATATCCTAAATATTTCATCAAGATTGGTTATTTTGGTATACGCCAACAATATTTTGAAGATTGCAAACTTAAATAATCAAAAAACATGAAATTACAATAAATAGCGCTGACTAAACTATAAAACTTTTTAGCTTAAAATGTAAAATATTATTATGTTGCTGTTGCTACCTGTTAAGGAAGAGTTGAATCAACTTTTAAAAGATTAAGAATAAATCAAAATTTTTAGAAATAATCACCGTACAGCCACCTTAAGTCTAAGAGTTACGAGACCAGTCTCAAAGTAAAATGTCAGTTCCGTGACACCCTATGAAAAGTATTATCAAAATAAAAGGAATTTTCAACCATTTTTATAAGAAACTAATAACACCACGTGATTCTACGGCTAAAAAGATATAAAGGTCATTCGAAGTTAACTCTTGTAAAATCAGGGGACTCAATGCAGGCTGGGGGTATAAATCGACAATTTTCAGTTATCCGTCGTTTTTATGCTTGTTTTGGGCAAGTTACAGCGGAATCATCCATATATGACTTACATGTATTTCCGATTTGAGTTTTTATAATATGGCTTGCAAAACTAGACTGCAGATAGCTCTAGTGCCCAATTTTATATGTATCGTGCGGATAATAACACTTAAACTGACGGACTAAGCTTTGATATTTTTATTTTAAAAATATTTCTTTAAATAAATATAACTTTAAAAATATTCATTTCATGCAACCATATATCATCATATATTGGCCTATATGGGCATATATGGGCATATATGGACATATATGGGCATATATGGGCATATATGGGCATATATGTATTCACATTAAGGTACAAATGAAACTCCGTATATAATCATATATATCCGTACATGATCATATATAGCCATATATGAGCATATATAACTATGTATGATTATATATGACTATATACGGATTCATTCTAAATTGCAAATTAAATACCATCTACCTATAACCATATATGAGCATATATGGCGACATATGACTGTCTATGCCCATGTATGTTATCCATATATAGCCATACATGACTATATATGTCTATATATGGAAGATTTTTTTTCCGGGTAAAATATTAATTAAAGCTGCAAGACAATTGAAATTCAAATTCATCATTAACCCATTTAGTTCTGAAATGACCAAATTTTTATCTTTTTTATCATGTAATAATTTTCATATAAAACTTCAACGAAACAAAGTAAAAAATGTATGTATTATAGGCAGGGTCGAAAATGCAGTTTTTTTGAATCTTGATACGCCTGACCCATTGAAGGTGTCTTTTGTATCACAGATATCACCTCCCGAAACCCTGGTGCTGGAGGATTTCATATTTGGGTTCCGCCGAACACATAAAGTTTGATTTGTAGGTCCTGCAAAAAATATGAAATTATCTAAATAATTATGAAAAGTTCAATAAAAAGGATGATTTTGTCATTAATGTTAACTAAACCATTGTGCAGTTTTTCACTTATTATATAGTCAAATATAATAAAAACCGAACGGACCACGGGGAGGCAGATGCACACCGAGTCTCACCCCGCTCCTACCCAACCACCCTGCCAAATGTAAGAGTATGAATCGCGCCCTAATAAGTAAGAAGTATAGCCAAAGATGTTGGTTTCAGTTACTTTTTAGCTTTGAAATATTTCTTACTTTCGATTGACGACATTATGATTCTAGACTCCACCTTCAGTCTAATATAGTATAATATAATATAATATAATATAGCCATTTCTGGTATCATGCCCGAATACTGATTCAGAAGCATCTGTTACAACTTTGATGAATATCTAAACTGCTTGGGTATGGGAAAGAAATTTCGGAAAATCGATGCGTGGCGGATTCTTGGCAGTCGCAAATGTAACAATATCAACTTTACGAGATCAGTATAACTGTGTACCTCAAAATTTATAGTTGATTTTCAGATACCGTTTCCTTTATATTTCCTGGTTTCTTGAATTTTTTGAAAGCCTCTAATGTTAGGTGAAGAATGACTAATCATTGAAAGTATAACGTTTTTCCGATGCACAAAATTAGCTGTTATAATCAGCATTTTATCTACTGTATTTCTTTTGTAACATACTTTAAACGCCATCCTTTATACTTTCATAGAAATGCCTTATTGCTTCTTCGCAAGTCGGGTGCACTTGTAAAGCATAAAAGCGCTTAAACTTTGATAATATATTCTGCCAGAACAAGCAGGTTGTTGGAAGGATTTTGTATACAAATGTATAGTCGGCGTATCCGGTTAGCTGTGGTGAACCAATGAGATAGCGACAAATGTCCTGAATCTCTTTTGGATAGATTAAATAAGCATCTCCCGAGATAACATCGTTAAAAAAAAGACTTTCAAAAAATTCAAGCCAAGAAATATAAAGGAAAAGGTATCAGAAAGTTTTCCTAACAACTATGAATTTTGGGATACACAGTTATACTGAACTCGTAAATTCGCAAAATATTCTTGTCACAAAACCACCAATGACCCTGAATCTTTGGCATTTAAAGTGATTTTTATCAAACTTTACGTGTTCAAGAGAACCCAAAGATAAAATCCTCCAGTACCAGTGTTTCGGGAGAGGATTTCTATGATATAGAAGACTCATTTGAATGGCCAGGCAGATCAAGATTAAAAAAATCGCATTTTTAACCCAGCCTAATGTACTATAGTTTTCGAGTATGCTCTTTTCGACTCTGAGCCTCGTTTTGTTTCACTGAGCCATTTTTCCAATATGGCGACTAAAACGAAAAATAACGGGTTCTCTGAGTCACCTTCTACGCATGGCCGTGGGGGGCCCCACCCGACGGTGAGCTCGCAACAGCAGAAATCGCCGACGCGCCATTCTCGCAAGAGTTTTTGTTGTGTGAAAGCGCGTGAGTATATGTATATGCGTGTGTGTATGTGGGGGTATGTGTATGTGTGTGTTCATGTGTGTACATGCGAGTGTGTGTGTGTGAATATGTGTGTGTATGCGTGTGTGTGTAACTGCGTGGGTGTGTGAGTACGTGTGTGTATTTGTGCATGTGTAAGTGTGTGTGGGAATCCACCGATAACCGCAGTTGTCTGCCGTCGGTAAGGTTATGGAGCTACAAGATGTCGGCGAGCGCTTACACGTGCGCGGGTCTATCTAGACTTGCACAGCTGAAGCAGCTACAGCGTCAGGCCACTTCCTTCATGAGCAGAGTCACGGCGCATCGCTACCGCCACTCCTCCGCTGAGAAAGCAAGCGAGACACTTCAGAATCCTGTGAAACGAGTTGCAGAGACGAGGACTAGTATAGTCTTGTGAAGATCTCGTTGATGGGATACTCCACTCGATCGCCTCGCGTTGAAACATGTATATGGACCTGCTGTTGACACGCATACCACAATCCATAATGTATACATGTAATATTGTTGATTATTTATACTTACCTTAATGAGGAAGGGTGAAGGCCCCGTCCAACACCTCACCTGTGAGGTTCTCCACTTAGCATAACCTCCTTATAGACTTCCTCTTTATGTTTTTTTTTTAATAGACACCCTCAGTGAACGCACTTGTCCAATTTTGTTACGAAAAAAGTAAGAGTTAGTGACCTTGATTCGAAAAATTCAATTTTGATTTACCGACCGATAACAGCAATTGACCGGCGAAAATATGAGAAGACGGTGGAAAGTTTTTTAAAGCATTAAGTACATCAGTATATCGACTCCTCAGCGGAAGAATCTTCTATCTCGGACAGCGCGTGAAGAACCTCCTGTCTCGGTTGGCGCGTGAAGAAGCTACTATCTCGGCTCGCGCGGAGAATCTTGTAACTCACCGCGGCGAATATCATCCTATCTCGGCTCACACGAAGAAGCTCCTAACTCGCAGCGGCGAACCAGATTCTGTCTCGACCCAGACGAAGAAGATTATATCTAATATTTTATTAGAAATAACTACAAAAGAGATTGTTATTTACAAATATATTTCAAGGTATCCTCATATATCATATGTATAATATTATTATAAAATAAAATAAAATATTATTATAAAATAAAATAAAATATTATTATAAAATAAAATAAAATATAATATAAAATAAAATAAAATATTATTTTAAAATAAAATAAAATATTATTATAAAATAAATAAAAATATTATTATAAAATAAAATAAAATATTATTATAAAATAAAATAAAATATTATTATAAAATAAAATAAAATATTATTATAAAATAAAATAAAATATTATTGTAAAATAATATTATTATAAAATAATATTATACGGATAATATACGAGGAGCTCCTTCGTGCGGGCCGATATTTTCCGATCTCTCTTACTTCTCAAATTCTCGTATGAATTGTTAATATGCGATTGTGCTTTGAATCTAGAACCAAAATTACACTGTAATTTTGGTGAACTAGTAGCAATCATATGATTACTATCATAAGTGGATGGAATAGATTAATCTACACTACTATCAGTGTCTCGTGGAGAATTGCTAGTCAGAAATTCTTCGTACTCCTCGCTAGACAGAGATTCTTCATCCTCCTGACTACTCTCATCGGAAGTATCGCAATTTGTATTAAAATTGTGAATCTTCTCTTTGAAGTCTCAAGATTTATTGTTGACTTGATAGGTGAGGGTTCATTATGCAGCGTGCGTCTTTTCATAAATGATCGTATCAAGATTATCAATACTGTAGAAGATGCATTACTATATTGCAATCCATTCCTACTCTTGCACTGAGAAAAGAGGTCAGTCGTAGGTTGTTCATTCTTAAAACGATAACCATCTTAATCAGTAGACTGGAAAATAGAAACAATAAGCTTATTGAACTTATTGCTCTTTAAACTGTGAATCGACTCATCTACGCTATAACGTTTTATGTAAGCACTCGTAGCTTTAAATATACTATTATTGTTTGTAATATTTGCAGAACTAATAAGATTTCAATCAGGATATTTATTAAAGATTAATTCAAGCAACCTTTCAGTTATAGGATATCATATATCGTTTACTTTGACATGATTATCTTCAAACTGAATATCCATTACATTAGGATAAGTTACAGAACAGAAGCTTATTTCCTTGCGTATAAACTCCATACACAGTATCAAGGTATCTTTTACAATTTTGATTGAGCTTAAAGAAATACTTATAAAAGAGTAAAGGAGTCTTCTTATTGCTGAATAAAAGATGTCGAGCTGAATTGTCAATATCTGGCGATTCAAAAGTCTCATTAGATGTATAATTGAGATCGTCGGATATCATATACTTGATTCCTATATCGGTTGTGAGATTTTCAAGTGGACCAATGATTAATTCCAAAGAATCCGCTTCTACATTTGTACTACTCTGTTTTGGAGATTTGCATTTGCTCATGATATCCTCTTCAATGATGTTTATTAAAAAAAAAGCGCTCTATTTATATCAAAATCAACAAGCTAGTATAAATACAGTGACATAAAAATGTTACTCTATAACATAAAAGTGTTATAAAATAAGTATCTCTGGAAACTCAATCAAAATTGTAAAAGATACCTTGATACTGTATATGCAGTTTATAAGCAAGGGAAATAAAACTCGTGTTGGGTAATTTATCCATTCAGTTTGAAGATAATCATGTCAAAGTAAACGATATAAGATATCCTATAACTGAAGGGTTGCTTGAATTACTCTTTAATAAATATCCTGATGGAAATCTTATTAGCTCTGTAGATATTACAAACTATTGTAGTATAGTCAACACTACGAGTGCTCACAAAAAACGTTACAGCGCAGATGAGTCGATTCGTAGTTTAAAGAGTAATAAATTCAATAAGATTATTGTTCGTATTTTTCAGTCTACTGATCGTGATGGTTATCGTTTTGAGAAGAAACAACATACTACTGACCCCATTCCCCAATGCAAGTGTAGAAATGGATTGAAATATAGTATCATATATAGAAGGATGATCATAATCTTGATATAATCAAGGTAAAAAGACACAAGACCAATGCAGTTATCGGTCGGTAACTCAAAACTTAAAATTTTTGCTCTTATTTGTTAAAATTGGAATTTACCAACATTATGCAGCGCCCTCTGTAGGTGTCAATAATTTGAATTTATTCTCTATTAATAAAATGGTTAGAATTTAAAAATTTTTAATTTACCGTCCATTGTTGACGTATAATACCTCAATTCGGTAAGGTAGAGTGTTTGATTTTCGCTCAGATCTCGTCCATCAAAAAAATTGTTTTGAAGTTTGGATTCCTCTTGTGTAAATACTCACTCGTACAAACACGTGTGCATATATCCACGCTCTCACATAGAGAAAGACAGAGCCTCAGTGGCTCAGTGGATTAGGGCTCAGACCTTCAAGCTGGTGGTCCGGGTTCGAATCTCGATCACTACCTCTGCCTTCTTTTCATAAGAAAATTTGACAAGTGCGTTCACTGAGGGGCTCCATTATAAGAAACCATAAAGAGGAAATCTATAAAGAGGTTATGCTAAGCGGAGAACCTCACAGGTAAAGCATTGGACGGGGCCATCACCCTTCCTCATTAAGGTAAGTATAAATAATCGACAATATTACATGTGCACATTATGCTTTGTGGTATGCATGTCAACAACAGGTCCATATACATGTTTCAACGCTAGGCGATCGAGTGGAATTTCCCATCAACGAGACCTTTACAACACTACACTAGTCGTCATGTCTGCAGCTCGTTCAACTGGATTGTCAAATGTCTCGCGGAAACTATGACGGCAGCGATGCGCCATGACTCTACTCATGGGGAGAATGGTCTCACGCTCTGGCTCCCTCAGCTGTGCAAGTCCAGATAGACCCGCGTACGTGTAAGCGCTCGCTGTCATCTTGTAGCTCCATAACCTTACGGACGGCATACAATTGCGGTGGATTCCCATACATATTTACACGTGCACGCACATACATACTCTCATACATACACTTACACACCCATACATACTCACACAAACGCGCACATAGACACGCACATACACAAATATACTCACATGTGCACACGCACGTACACATGTACACACACGCACACACACTAATACACACACACGTACACACACTCACACATACAAACATAGCTCATCTCATCCAAAAAAAAATCTACGGGAAAGGCGCGCCGGCGCTTTCTGTTCGGCCGTGAGGTGGTGCTGCGGGAGTCGCGGGTGCAGGTCCGGACACGAGGTGCGAGCTCGCAGTCGGGTGGTGTTTTCGGCCCACAGTAGGGTGACGCCTCCCTCGGACGGGTGGGGGAGGTTCACCGGAAACTCTGTGCCGGCTTGAGCACCGGTGTGCTGGAACTGGCCTGTGCTGGAACTGCTCCAACTTACCTACTACAATATGACGGATACAAATTTTCAAACCTGATCGGATTTTAACAAAAATCGGTATTTAGGGGTTCTTTGTATCACTGATTATGAATCTGAAGTCAAACTTTAGAAATTCAAGATGGCGGATCCAATAGAGTGAATACAAATTTCCAAATTGATCGGATTTTAA
The DNA here is from genome assembly GCA_949152435.1 of Gastracanthus pulcherrimus. NCBI lineage: Eukaryota > Metazoa > Arthropoda > Insecta > Hymenoptera > Pteromalidae > Gastracanthus > Gastracanthus pulcherrimus. The sequence goes on along the minus strand of OX424572.1, from coordinate 171,139,237 downwards.
CAAATATTTGTATTTAGGGGTTCCGTGGATAATTGATTACAAATGCGGAGTCAGATATTAGTCATTCAAGATGGTAAATTTAATATAGTGGATGAAAATTTTGATAATTGATAAAATTAGAATATAAAAATTGAACAATTAAAAAAGTAGATGAAAGGCTTTCTAGCATAGGTGAGAGATGAAAAACGTCGAAGCATTTTCACAGTTAAAAAACGATACAATATTTTCAGACATCGGGAATTAATTGACTGTTACGGTACTGTTGACTCTTGCTATATTACCGACAATATAACAAGAGGCCGCTAAAAATACTTATCTACGAGTAACTTTGAATCGAATTGTAATCTGCTATCTCTCAAATATATATTTAAACCAAAATACGGCTTCCAATTCTTTATTTATATTGAATATTACAAGAGACTCTTGTTATATCGTCGGCAATAGAACAAAAGACCACTGTATTTTACTAAATCGTTCACAAGAATATTATTAATAAATTGATTATTTATTAGTATTTTATATAGTTTACTGGACTCTTAGGTTACTGCAATAATCCTTGTAATTAGATCAATTGCAGACATTTTCATTTAATTTTAAATTGCGAATAGCTGACTTTAAATACAGATTGGTAAATACAGATTTCGATAAAAATACGACAAATTCTAGACATTTCGATTCACGATATTAGATTTTTAGCTTGATTTTGTAAAATCTAACTTCGGATTCGTAATCAATAACCCAAAGAAAGCTCAAATACAGATTTTTGCTAAAATCCATTAAATTTTAGAAATTTTTATCAGCCATATTAGATCTGCCTTCTTAAATTTTTAAAATCTGACTTTGGATTCATGATAAGTGACCCAAAAAACCCTAAATATAGAATTTTGTTAAAATCCCATCAATTTTGGAAATTTTCATCCGCCATATTGGATCCGTCATGTTGAATTTCTAAAATCTAAATCAGATTCATCATAAGCGATCCAAAAAATCCATAAATAGAGATTTTTGCTAAAATCAATTTTGAAAATTTTCATCTGCCATATTAGATCCACCATATTGAATTTTTAAAATCTGACTTAAGATTCATAATTAGCGACCTAAAGAACCTCTAAATACAAATTTCATTTTGCATTTTTGTTTGATTTTGCTTTGTTAGAGTGCATTTGCTGAAAGTATGTCTATAAAAATCAGAATAAATGAGTAATATGTGAAATAACACTAAATAATCTGATAAAACATCAAAAGAACTCATAATTTATTAGTTATTGCCACCATTTTGAGTCCGCCAAATTCAGTTTTCTACTTTAACCAATGCAACTTCAAAATATAGGTCATTATTCCACCCGATCCAAAACATTGACCAGATGTGTCGACAATTTAAAAAATTTACTCGCAATTTAAAAAGAACTTTAGTTTTTCTCCCGATTTTTTTCCGGTTTAGCCGCCATATTGGAAAAATGGCTCAGTGGAACAAAAAATAACGCTCAAATTCGAAAAATATATACTCGAAAACTGTAGAACATACATTTTTACTTTGTTTAAAAAAAATCTTAAAATGTGGTAATTTCAGGACTAAACGGGTTATACGCAGTATTCTGCAGTACTATGGGCAAGTGCAGCATGTGTAGGATAAAAAGGATACGAATGACCAAAATCTTGGGAAATTTCTGTATAGCGAAGCTCTTGGTGCACTTTCTTCTCATCTGGCATTTGGAGCAGGTGGGCTTTTCGTTGCCGTCGAGTACCTCCTCCCTGGTGAAATGTTCCAGGCACTGGCTGAGCTTTACCATGCCATTCCGCGATGGTATCGGCAGGCTCAGGTCCCAGAACGGATCCAGGGTCACGGACACGTGGTCGCAGACTGTGCATCGCAGCGATGACCTCAGCTGACCTACGAATACGTCCACTATTGTGCTGTCCTCGCTACGTAGGTAGCGCTTCCAACTTTCCACCGCTTTCATACTATCTCTGTAACGCATAGGAAAATAATTTCTTTAGTACGTTAAGAGAATAGTGATTTATAATGCTATTAGAAGTCCCATATAACTTCAACTTAAAATTTTATTTGTTGTCAGGATATAATTAATAACTTGTGATCATAACGAACATTATATTATTTATTCTTCGACGACGTTATGACCATTCTATAGGGAAACCCAATAGTCTTTTTCAAGCAATCGTATCGCACGTAGAATTATTTACAAATCAGAATCTGATTAACGATCGAGATAAATAAGAAAACAAATTAGATCACTATAAAGTTGTTTTTTCTTTATTCCATATATCAATTTAATTTGTAAATAATTCGAGTAGGGAATTTGCTTGATTTGTGCTTTCTCAAAGAGAAAGCTTTCTAACGACGATACATTTTTTTATCAGAGATTTCAATATATCTCCATGTTTACGAGGTTCCTGAGTCAGAAAAATAAGTTTTTAATAGGTTCAAGAAAAATGTCTGTCTGCATGTATATATGTGTGTATAAGTATATGTGTGTGCGCGCGTATGTATAATACCAGCATTTGTATCCACCATAACTATGTAATGGAAGCATATAACGCGCTGAAATTGTACAGGCATATGACATGTTTAAACTTTGAACTGATAAGATTTTTGAGCTGAATGGATAATATTAAACTCATTCGTGAGCAAAAATATTAATTTTGAAAATTTTGTAAATCTCGATAAAATTCTTTTTGTTATTTTATACGTTAAACTTTTCAAAAATATATACGTTTTTATAAAGTAGGCGTACTTTTCTTTCGATTGATGTATCTTACAATAATTTTAAAGTTATATTTTTGTAAAATAATAACAAAATTTTAGTATAAAAAAATGGTATAAATCGAAAAAAAAATTGTAATTATATACGTTGAGCTTGTCACAAATATATACGTTTTCATAAAGTTGGCATAATTTCCTTTCGATTGATATGTCTTATATTAACTTTAAAGTTATTTTTATGAAATAATAATGAAATATTAGTTTTAAAAAATTATAAAAATAAAAAATTAAATTTTTGTTATTTTATATGTTGAACTTTTAAAAAATATGTACGTTTTTATAAAGTAGGTATAATCTTCTTTCGATTGAGATATCGATCAATAACTTTAAAGTTATTTTTGTGAAATAATACATAAAAATATGTGTCAAACTAATTTTTTTAATCGAACTTTTGTTTAATATTACTTTAAATATGTCAAAAATATGTACATTTTCCAATTGATATGTGTAACGGTTAACTTGTAGATATTTTAGTGAAAGTATCACGATATTGAATTTTGAATACGCATTTAATAAAAAAACAGGTTTTTAAGCAAATTTAAAATAATTTTGGAATTTGTGTACTACAAATATATAAAATATATGTGCGATTTGACAGTATACATGATTTCAATTAATTCGTTAAAACCCATGGCTAACCTGACCGCGCTATCGAAAAACTAACTACCAGATATTGTACATTAACATGAAAGAAAATAAATGGTAAACAACATTGTTAAAATAATTTATTAATAACGAATTTGTTTAAACAATTGTTTTAAAAAAACGAGAATATGTGTCACATGTACATAAATGTTAATTATTTTGTTATAAATTAATTATAAACAATTAGATCTAGCCTAGACCTGCTACAGCCCACTGCAAAACTAGTTGTGCTTTCAAAAAACTAACTACAAGATGTTGCATATTAGCATAAAAGAATATTAATATCAAAAGAAATATTCTAATAAATAATTTATTTCGCACTACTGGGTTAGTTATTGATTGTATAGGGTACAGGCTAGATATAATTGTTTATAATTAATTTATAATAAAAGAATTGACATTTATGTACATGTGACACATGTTTTTGTAGTAATTTTTATCCGTAGAATCGAATGACGCTATTACTTTTTCCTGAAAATCATTTTTTTAAACAATTGTTTAAACAAATTCCTTATGTTTTTTTGCCGTTCATGTTCTTTCATGCTAATAGTGCAACATCCCGTAGTTAGTTTTTCAATAGCGCGGCCAGGTTAGTCATGGGTTTCATTGAGTTTAAGCGATATATCTATTTATTATTTAAAAGCTGTTTTAGCTAAAGAATATGATTATGAATCTTGTGTACACTACTAAAGCAGTTAGCAGCGGTTAAGAATGTAATATTTATAGGTTGGTCCAAAATTTCCCGAATCTCAAATTTTCTTCTTGTAACCCCTTCATAATGCTGTAATTTGCAAAAAAATGAGATATGTGTCTGCCGGTTGCCTGAAGTTAACATTAAGAGGTCTGTACCATCACAAATATGTTTTAAAACTTGATTTTGAGCACTTTTATTCTATTAGGCAGAACTAAAAATAATTGTATATTAATTTATATGGCTACCAATTTTTTTACGTTTATTATAAGTTTATTAACAACTTCACCGCATTTGGCAAGACAAAAAAAATTCCTCCTAAATAAAATTCTAGTTTGCTCATTTTTCATTAAAAAAACCTGCTATTTCAACGAATTTTCATGGCAATATATTTTAACGAATTGACACGGTCGACATCAAATTTTTAAGAGTAAACCGAGTACTATATATAGAAAAATTAAGGAACAATAGGATATCTTGGGTTTTATATGCCAACCGATTATTGGTTTATTATTTATTATTTAGTTGGCCCCTCAATTATATTTAAACACACATATTTCAGGGGCTAACTTGATTTTAAATATATAATATCATTTTTTAGTTAAAAAGTTAAAAGTTAAAAGTTGATTTTAATAGAAACAAACTTTTATTTAAAGTTAAAACTTAAGTTTAAAAGTTTAAAATTAACAGTTAGTTTTATTACAAATTGATTTTTATTACATTTAAAATGAGATTAAGAATGTTAATGCTATACTACAATTCATTTTTAAAAAATAAAATATAAGTTTAATAAAAAACATTAATAAATTATATTTTAAAATTCTAAAGAGTATTGAAAGGTTTTGTTGTCGGGCTAAAGTTTGTAATATTTTTATATAAGAACAGTTCAAGACCTTTTTACTTCTTTTGCTGAAGACTGATTAACGAAAATATTTTCATCTGCAGTAATTTTGTAATAATTCATGCAGCAAGTGAATAGGATATATAATAATCCTAAAGAGTTTAAGTATATTAGGATATAAATAAAATATAATGCAAATTTCAAGGCTGGATTGATCACTACGAACATAATTTATTATGGCTTTGCCGACGTTTCGGGAGTGTTGAGGACATCTCTCTTTATAGCTAAAGAAACATATTAAGATTATATGTATAAAGATCGATTATAATAAACAATATAAGCGCAGTATAAGTCACAATAAAGAAGCATAGTAAAACTGACCTAAAGTTAAGTAAATTAGAATGTCGTAGAGATCGTCTAAACAAGATGTTTAACATCCTTGTCACTAAACCTTAAAAATAATAATAAAAGACAACGACGTATTACAAAAAATGCGATAGACTTAGTTTAATAGAGAATATTATCAATAAAGATTTGAAGTTAAAAATGTTGAATGCGGCTTACTTATTTCGGCGCTGGCAAATCGTAATAATTCTGGCACACATTGAGCAAAAGAAAATGAGTAGACATCATTGTCGTCACACGTCGGCGAACTGATCAACACTGGTATATTTGCCTACACACACTCTCGAACTCCGAAAACGGAGATAGGGGAGAGAAGGCTGCGAAAGCGCTGGTTAGAGATCTCGGCAAAGCCATAAGAAATTATGTACGTGGTAATCAATCCAGTCTCGTTATTTACTATCCTAAAAACGAACAATAGAAGCTTCTACACTAAAAAAATATAATGCACCATATAAAAAACCTAAGGTATTATTATTTATTAAGACCGCGCTTCATCAACAGAGTCGTAATAAAATTGTTTTATTATCATATACATCATTCATATTTATTAAAATTATAAGTTATCATCGAAATCAATCTTATCAATATGTGATATATTATATATCGTTGTTACATCTATCAAAACAATCATTTATTTTATAAAATTTGACACATTAATTGCTCGTTTATCGTCACGAGAATTGCGTTGCCCCTACTGCGACGCGCCGAAAATATGAATTTAGAGAAGTATTTTTTCGGTAGAAAGAATTGGACGATTCAATTGAAATGTTTAATCAGTATTTAATAAGTCTAAACATGGTCTTTTTTATTTTGACTTTAACAGTAAAATACGTAGCACAATAGATGATCGGAAGTTTCACGAATCAAAAAAGAAATATTTTCTTGATTAGCATGAGTGTAGGGTAGAACGGGGGAATCGCAGACTCTTTAGCAATATGCTGATATTTTTAATAATCAACTCTTGTTAATAATTTTATCAACTTACTTAATTAATTTAAAGGTTATTTTATCAATATTTACAAAAAAAATCATATATGAATAAATGAGGAATATTGAAAATATAAGCTAAATAACAACTGCTCTTGTGACTGCCATTGCCATTGCCCAATCGGAGCCATGCCAGTCAGCATCGGTATAATAATGGTCATGTAAAAAGTTGTCATTTCAACTTAAAAACGCTGCTAACAGATTTAGCACAATGCTTTCTCAAAGAGATTTTATGCACAATCATTTATTGAATCTTTACATTCATGAAAGTGATTTTTGGAATAATCGAAAATGTTATAGACAAAGTTATAGACTACGGTGTTAAGCTAGATTACTATGGTGCATTGTTGGCTCAAAAGTTTAATCAGTTTTATACTGAGTTATTTTCGATAAACCTATAAAATTTCAATAAAAAATACAAATACGTTTAACAGCTATAGTAACCACAAAGTGTGAGCATATAAAATGCATATTCAAAATTAAAAACGTATTTCGTTCACAAAAATAACTTAAAGTAATTGTTAGATATATAAATTGTAAGAAAATTGCGTCTTATTTATGAATAAGTGCACATTAAGTGCACAAAAAAATTTTAAATCGCAATTCGTTAACAAAAACAAACTTTAAAGATATTAAGCATTTTCACGTCTGACGACACAGCAATCAGATGGCGAGAACGTTGAAGGTAAAATAACGTGGTATTTTAAATAACCAGGCTACCAGATCTCACCAGACGTGAAAAAACCTAATTGTAAGATACACCAATGGAATGGAAATTACGACTACTTTATGAACTCATGCATCTGTTTGCCATATGTAACACATAGAACAAAAAAAAAAATTTTCTGTTTTTTAAAAAATAATTTAAATTCAAACTTTCTTTAAATATGCAGTAATTTTTGGTCATTTCGGTCCAAAATCTAATCAGCTCTATGTTGGATCATATCTGATATACCTGAAAAATTTTAGCCCGAAATACGGTGATCTTCAAAAGTTTTAGTGACCACAACATTTTACCATATATGTACACACATACGGCCGTGCAAATAAAGAAAGTGTGTATCTGCATTTGAAGTAAATCTCAGACATTTGATAACATTCATTTTTATTTGGATTTATTTGCGTAAGATTTTTGTTGAAAATATCTATCCTTTTCCTAAACAAATGAACTACTTCTAGTCATTTTTGTAAAAGAAAAATAATATTTCCAATCATTTTTATGCGAAATTATTTATATGGTTCGAATCTTTTTCCGAATTTCAGATACTTCCTTTCATCATTTGCACGGCAGCATACGTACATACATACATACATATACACGCACACACGCACGCACGCACACACGCACACACACACACAAACACACACACACACACATACATACGGACATATTGAAAAACCTATATGTTCTGATCAGCCACCTCAAATACATCGAAATTCATCAAAATCTTGGTTTTCGAAAAAATCATCATTACAAAGCTTTCTCTTTCAGAAAGCATTAGTATATTACGCGATGCGTATACTGTTTTTTCAAACAAGCGTGCCAAGCAATTTCAAAGTATTGGTAAAATATGCAAAGTACTCTAATCCCACAGTACTCGAAGCGTGCGAAAAGTAACCACTTTGCACACTGAGTGAAGAATAGAAGCATAGAAAAAAAATAAGTTATTAAATATTGATTCTGTCCATCCAAGGTGACCTCCCTAATTTATTTTGATTTGTTTAAAAGAGAAGTATATCTGAAGAAATATTAGTGATAAATAAATATCTCTTTAATAAAAGATCCATGGACTTTTAATTGTTAGATTTTACTTTATTTATAACTTTACTTAAAAATTCGTACAAAGATTAAAGTAAACTTATTTCTAATTTTTTTCAAACATAGGTATATATACATACATAAACACATTACAAATATACATATAAAATACATTATACCAACATTCTGATTCTAAAGTATAAAGCAACCTTAAAAAATAGATATACAAAAATCCTAATAATGTTTTATTACGTAACTTTCGACTTACACGAGTGAGTGTTAGCGAGTGAGTGAATACATATGGCTAGTATTTTATTAACACTTTTCAGAAAAAGATTATTTAATTTAAAAATAAATAAAAGTTAATAAAAAAGTAGAATTTAAGACGAAATGAAAACATGATGCGACAAGCTTCTTCAAGACCAAGACAAGACTGCCTATGTCAAGGTTTTTCCGAAGCCAAAACAGTTTTTTCAAAAATGTTATCTTGTCTTGGTCTCATACACAGGGATGTTAACATACTCTGCACGGATGTAGTGCACGTATATTATACATATAATAAATGTATAATTAGGTGTATTTCCTATAAACCAAACCTAATGATCCGCGCTTAGCTTATTATATTGACATACTTATTATACCTTTTTACAATGTATAATATACGTATAATATACGTGTACTACATCCGTACAGAGTGTGTTAATATCCCTGCTTATACAGCCCTAAGAATTACACTTATACTAATCATAAAAATTTTCTGATTTCTTGTTTTGGATCATTATGTCACCCAAATCACCTGCGCCAGCTTTTTTGAAGAGGCCAGTTCAGTTTGCTGCACTACATAAATTATTGTCAAATAGAAAATTTAAAATATCATTATATATCTTAAAACTTATTAAAAGAAAATTTTAATTTTAGTTGAATCATCCGATTTCTTCTATCGGATAAAATCGTTAATTGATTTTATAATAAACAATATAATGAAACTGCTGTTATAAATTTATAAAAATTATTCCAAATGTTTCCAACAGTGAGTATATTTGAGATTACAAATGTGAACTAAATAAGTGACCGCATCTATTGTTATTGCAAATAAATCTATCCTACCAAAAGAAAATTTAATTCTGATGCATATTTTTCAGAAGAACTAACTTTTTGATATATTTATCGGCGGGTAAAAAAGATCTGACAAATACCATTAATCCTGTGTTTTTAATTTTTTTCAATTTTTTTTTAGAATCAGTGGTTTTGTAATCGGTAATGTATTAGGGGATAATTTAACTATTTAAAGCTTATGTATACGTTTTTATGCTTTCTAAAAATTAGGAAAGTTGACGATTCTATTTTATGGGAATGCTGGATCTAAAAACATGTTTTTATCTTTGACTTATAACTTTTCAAATATTAAATGCAAAATTCAAAATTGAGCCCCCTAGATATGTATATTAACGAAGTGGTAGTGATCAAAGTGAAATGAAGTGGACACAGGCGGATTAGGTTGAAAACCGATTATTTCTGTAATATAAGAAATATCGGGAATCGGAACAGCATTCCAGCTTGTGATGAAGATGCAGCTCGGGCGGTTGCTGAATGTAGACAGATGTGTCGCGCAGCTCGCGCTCGGCGCGGGGCGGCATCGACCGATGTTAACGGCGCTAGTGACAGTCATCAGCGCTCTCTCTCCGTTGTAGTAGAGCACGCGAGATTCGAATATTCGACCGAACCATATGAGAGAGAATACAAGACTGGAGAAAAACGTGGTACCTAAGCTGGAATTTGCCAAAACTACCGGGTATACCGCAGTACTTCCGTTTTTTACTTTAGAACATAGTCTGAATATGTTTTAAATTAAACAAATAGTACATTATGTAATGAGAGCAAAAAGTCGAATATTTTTCCCGTGGGTGAGTGACAGTATCACCCGAGGGAAAAATGACTTTTTTCTCGAATTACGTATAGTACTTTATGCCCATCTCAACTGTGGCCACTTTTTGACTTGGAAAGCGGGACTAATTGTCTGTTAAAAGACAATCGAAAATCAGGGTTATTGGTAGAACTTGATGAAATAAAGGAATTTTGACTATTTTCTAGTGACGTCACTTTTTTTCCCTAGGGAAAAAAGTGATTTGCGGACAAAAAGTGTAATTTTGGTCTCGCTTTTCAGGGAAAAAAGTGGCCATTTTCATTCAGATGGACATAAAATAACTATTAATAGCATATTCACTTTAAAATTAAAGAAAAAAATTTTATTTAAATCTTTCTAGTACATATAAAAAAATAATTATTAAGTAAGTCCCAAAAACTTGACCACGGTACTTATATGTTTTTGGGATCGCTGAATCCGAATCCAGGGTTAGTTTAACCTCATCAGATCTTTCTCAAGGTCAGTTGAAGGTCAAATTATCGAAATACGTGAAAAATACACTAAAACCATGGTATCTTGGGGTTTTTGGGGTCGCTGAATCCGAATCCGGGGTCAGTTTAACCCCATCAGAACTTTCTCAAGGTCAGTTGAAGGTCAAATTATCGAAATACATGAAAAATACACTAAAACCATGGTATCTTGGGTTTTTTTGGGGCGCTGTATCTGAATCCGGGCTTATTACAACCCTATCAGGTCATGGTCAAGGTCAGTTGAAGGTCAAATCAGAAAGATTCATAAAAAGTAGAGTCAAACCATGACATTTAGGGGTTTTTGGGGTCGCTGAATCCGAATCCAGGGTCAGTATAGTCCCATAAGGTTATATTTATGATCAGTTCAAGGTTAGTTCAAGGTCATGGACGTAAAGAGAGTGAAAAAATTAGTTATATACTGAAACAATGCAAAAGGTAATGTAAACCATAAAGCAAAGAACAATGTATATGCAAGTACAATCGTATCCTTTAAAACTATATCATAGTTTGCTGCTCCTTCATTTACTTTAAATTTGTTAGAAGTATATGCAATTCAATAAAATACCCGTAAAAATATTAAGCCCATTACTCTTTTTTATGGTAACGAACTATTTTATTGTCAAATGATCTACGAAGTGGATTACGCTTCCACTTCTCCGATGTTGATGGTAGATCTCTTTTTAACGACCAACAGTAATCTGCTAACATATTTACGTCCCATCTTCCTTGGTACCTGCGCTCCATTTCCTTGATATCTTGGTGAAATCTCTCTCCCTGCTCTTCGCTGTAATCACCTAGGTTTTCTGGAAATTCATCAACATGCGAATATAAAAAGTGTAATTTTAGATTCATTAGGCAGCCTTGATTTTTGTAACTATTTACTAAATTTAAAACTATTTGTTGGTAATTTGGGCTCTTATGATTTCCAAGAAAGTTTTTAATTACGTCCTTGAAACATAACCATGCTTCTCTCTCTGTATGATTCATTTTCGTAACAAAAATTTCATCATTTATCATCTTACGAATCTGAGGGCCATCGAAAATTCCTTCATTTACTTTAGCATCACTTAATTTGGGAAACTGATTTCGCAGATACTTAAAGCAGCTACCATCTTTGTCTAAAGATTTTACCCATTGTTTCATAAGTCCCAATTTAATGTGCAGAGGTGGTATAAGAATTTTTGATGGATCAACAAGTGGCTTATCTTTTATATTCTTAGAACCCGGTTCGAACTTTTGTCTAAGGGGCCAGACACTCTTTATGTAATGATTCTTTCTATCCCTACTATCCCATTCACATAAATAGCAAGGATATTTTGTGAATCCCGATTGTTGCCCCAGAAGTATTGTTATGATTTTAAGATCCCCACATATTTGCCATTTATGATCATTGTATTTTATTCGGTCTAATATTACTTTCATGTTACAGTACTCTTCATTCAGTATTACCGAATATCCTATGGGAATGGCTGCATAAACATTTGTATTGTGTAACAGAACGGCTTTTCCACTCGTTAGGGTTGTAACATCCATGTTTAAAGCAATTCATCAACCCAACTATATCTTTGCAGTAAACTAAGGAAAATTCTTCATCTTTAGCGAAATAATCACGATATTTCTTATCTCTGTCTCGGTAGTAAGAAACTTTAATTTTTCCAGCTTCATTAGTATTTTCTTTTAGCCATGAAGCCAAGTACTCCGCCCCATCCTTTGGTAGGCCCAAATCGCGTATGAGATCATTCACTTTTTCCTGTGTAAGCGGACCTTTCTCCTTCTTAGTATTATAGGGGATGTATTCTTCGTCACTTGTATCACTTGTACTAGCAACGTCATTGTCTTCATCAGGCGCTATTTCTTCTTCCGCAATAATATCTCCTTCCTCCATTTCTTCTTCTAAGATTTCATCTTCATCATGTCTTTCTAAATTTTCCTCAAGATCCATACTTCCACTTGCGTACATACCCAGTGGATCTTCTCTTTTTTCAATTGACGATTCATATATAGGTTTCGTGACACTTTCAACGTTAGCGTAATTAATTTGCGACTTGTTTTTACTATAACTCCATGCAAATTCGTATTACAAAAATAACAGTCTTCTTTTCTTAAAGGTTCCTTCCATATCGTAGGCACTTTCATTTTTACTTCAGTTGTACCATTTTTGTCTTTCTGTAACATTTTCCTACATATTGCGCATATGATTTTAGGAACCCAATCAAATTCATCAATTTTCATGTCTAAATCAAACATGTTCTTGTACTGCTCTTTAATATTTTGATTGAGCAGTACAAGAGCAGTACAAGAACATGTTTGATTTAGACATGAAAATTGATGAATTTGATTGGGTTCCTAAAATCATATGCGCAATATGTAGGAAAATGTTACAGAAAGACAAAAATGGTAAAATTGAAGTAAAAATGAAAGTGCCTACGATATGGAAGGAACCTTTAAGAAAAGAAGACTGTTATTTTTGTAATACGAATTTGCATGGAGTTAATAGTAAAAACAAGTCGCAAATTAATTACGCTAACGTTGAAAGTGTCACGAAACCTATATATGAATCGTCAATTGAAGAAAGAGAAGATCCACTGGGTATGTACGCAAGTGGAAGTATGGATCTTGAGGAAAATTTAGAAAGACATGATGAAGATGAAATCTTAGAAGAAGAAATGGAGGAAGGAGATATTATTGCGGAAGAAGAAATGGAGGAAGGAGATATTATTGCGGAAGAAGAAATAGCGCCTGATGAAGACAATGACGTTGCTAGTACAAGTGATACAAGTGACGAAGAATACATCCCCTATAATACTAAGAAGGAGAAAGGTCCACTTACACAGGAAAAAGTGAATGATCTCATACGCGATTTGGGCCTACCAAAGGATGGGGCGGAGTACTTGGCTTCATGGCTAAAAGAAAATACTAATGAAGCTGGAAAAATTAAAGTTTCTTACTACCGAGACAGAGATAAGAAATATCGTGATTATTTCGCTAAAGATGAAGAATTTTCCTTAGTTTACTGCAAAGATATAGTTGGGTTGATGAATTGCTTTAAACATGGATGTTACAACCCTAACGAGTGGAAAAGCCGTTCTGTTACACAATACAAATGTTTATGCAGCCATTCCCATAGGATATTCGGTAATACTGAATGAAGAGTACTGTAACATGAAAGTAATATTAGACCGAATAAAATACAATGATCATAAATGGCAAATATGTGGGGATCTTAAAATCATAACAATACTTCTGGGGTAACAATCGGGATTCACAAAATATCCTTGCTATTTATGTGAATGGGATAGTAGGGATAGAAAGAATCATTACATAAAGAGTGTCTGGCCCCTTAGACAAAAGTTCGAACCAGGTTCTAAGAATATAAAAGATAAGCCACTTGTTGATCCATCAAAAATTCTTATACCACCTCTGCACATTAAATTGGGACTTATGAAACAATGGGTAAAATCTTTAGACAAAGATGGTAGCTGCTTTAAGTATCTGCGAAATCAGTTTCCCAAATTAAGTGATGCTAAAGTAAATGAAGGAATTTTCGATGGCCCTCAGATTCGTAAGATGATAAATGATGAAATTTTTGTTACGAAAATGAATCATACAGAGAGAGAAGCATGGTTATGTTTCAAGGACGTAATTAAAAACTTTCTTGGAAATCATAAGAGCCCAAATTACCAACAAATAGTTTTAAATTTAGTAAATAGTTACAAAAATCAAGGCTGCCTAATGAATCTAAAATTACACTTTTTATATTCGCATGTTGATGAATTTCCAGAAAACCTAGGTGATTACAGCGAAGAGCAGGGAGAGAGATTTCACCAAGATATCAAGGAAATGGAGCGCAGGTACCAAGGAAGATGGGACGTAAATATGTTAGCAGATTACTGTTGGTCGTTAAAAAGAGATCTACCATCAACATCGGAGAAGCGGAAGCGTAATCCACTTCGTAGATCATTTGACAATAAAATAGTTCGTTACCATAAAAAAGAGTAATGGGCTTAATCTTTTTACGGGTATTTTATTGAATTGCGTATACTTCTAACAAATTTAAAGTAAATGAAGGAGCAGCAAACTATGATATAGTTTTAAAGGATACGATTGTACTTGCATATACATTGTTCTTTGCTTTATGGTTTACATTACCTTTTGCATTGTTTCAGTTTATAACTAATTTTTTCACTCTCTTTACGTCCATGACCTTGAACTAACCTTGAACTGACCATAAATATAACCTTATGGGACTATACTGACCCTGGATTCGGGTTCAGCGACCCAAAAAACCCCTAAATGTCATGGTTTGACTCTAATTTTTATGAATCTTTCTGATTTGACCTTCAACTGACCTTGACCATGACCTGATAGGGTTGTAATAAGCCCGGATTCAGATACGGCGCCCCAAAAAAACCCAAGATACCATTGTTTTAGTGTATTTTTCATGTATTTCGATAATTTGACCTTCAACTGACCTTGAGAAAGATCTGATTGTTTAATCTGACCCCGGATTCGGATTCAGCGACCCCAAAAACTCCAAGATACCATGGTTTTAGTGTATTTTTCATGTATTTCGATAATTTGACCTTCAACTGACCTTGAGAAAGATCTGATGGGGTTAAACTAACCCTGGATTCGGATTCAGCGATCCCAAAAACATATAAGTACCGTGGTCAAGTTTTTGGGACTTACAATTTTTTTTGTTGTGGGGCTGTGTTATTAATTGTTAATTATTATTAATTAATAATTAATTACATATTATTTCAATTGTTTTCTTCACCATAATGTACAGTACGATCAGGTACAGCTGATACCTTATTTTGCCCCATACCACATTTTGCCCCAGCTTACCCGACGTATTATTATTAACAACTTTTACAATAAGTACATTTATTGCTTTTAACTATTTAATAACTTGATTAATTAATGTATTAAGGCAGGATTGCGGTGGATTTTTTTGGAAAAATCATTTTTTTTTTATTTTATTATTCGATAGCAATACCATCTAGAAATATTTTAAAACTCATACAATACGCTGCCGCTGCCACCCTCTCCATCTTTAATCCTAGTCCTGCTCCTATCCCCCTTCGTAAATAGCAGTTTTGGCGGCCATTTACCTAATTCAGAGCCCGCTCAGTCATCCCAAGCGTCGCGTCGTTGTTAAATTGAACCGTTGTGAAAAAGTAGTATTTTTACTATGTGTGATCGAAAGGGCAGCAGAGAGAACGAAAATAAGCCAGGCCGATCAAGAAAACGCTCGTTTTACGGGAATCGGCATACTTCTGATGCTGATTCAAGTTTAACTTGCCCAAGGGGGCCTGCGGCGGCTCAGTCGGTAGAGTGTCGGATTCCCACGCCGGTGACCCGGGTTCGAATCCTAGTCTCTGCCGATTGATACAAGCACCTCTGTAAAAATTACATGTGCTTTGTTTACAAACACACCGCAGACCCCCGTCGCCGATTAGCACCACATGGAAGCACAAACATGGCGACGTTAAATAATATAAAAAAAAAAAAAAAAAAAAAGTTTAACTAGTACTTCTGCAAAAAAAAACATAATGGTGATCCTGATTTTCAAGTTGCAGTCGATCCAACTATGCTATACTGTATAGTCTCTTATAGTGTATTCTTGGCCTTACAGAACATTGTGATTTGTAAAACATGCAAAAGTGAAGTGCGTTTTTTGAAATTGAATCAGAAAGGTTTAGGCTTTGATTTAAATGTGGCGTTTAAATGTGAAAATGACGTTCGCATTTCATCGAGTCCAAAAATTAGCTCTGGTTACGAAATAAACAGAAGATTTGCTTTCGTAATGAGGCTTCTTGGCATAGGTATTCAGGGTCTGAATCATTTTTGTGGATTGATGGATTTGTGTACTGGATTTAGTGAAAATGGATATTATGATATTGTTAATCACATTCACATAGCAGCCAAATCAGTAGCATTATTAGCTTTTAAAAAAGCTGTAAATGAGGAGAAAAAAGCAAACGCGGCAGACTGAAAATCGGTTCACAGTCTCCGGAGATGATTCATGGCCAAAAAGAGGTTTTTCGTCGTTACTTGGGTTAGTCAGTTTGATAGGCAAATATACAAATAAAGTTTTAGATCTCAAAGTGAAGTCAAAGTTTTGCAGAGCGTGTGAAACCTATGATGGTGACCATAATACTCCTGAATTTGAAGCTTGGTTTGAAGATCATGAACAAGATTGCACAGCTAATCATGAAGGTAGTTCTGGAATGATGGAATCGAATGGAATTCTGGACATGTTCAAAAGATCCATTGAACTTTATAAAGCTATTTATGAATATTATATAGGTGACAGTGACACCAAACCCTTCAAAAATGTAATCGATGAAAAACCTTATGGAGACGAAGTAATTGTAATGAAGAAAGAATGCGTTTTACACGTGAAAAAAAGGATGTTTCGGAGAGCGAAAGAGGCTAAGAAGCAGTTAACTCAGTTAAAAAAAGCTACAAAAGCTATAGAAGAAGCTGCCTTGAAAAAATCAGGCGCGAAAAAATCGACATCCAAAAAAAAAGCCGATACTCCGAAAACTTTGGCTTTAACTGGTAAAGTTATGTCCGAATTATCCGCTTTTTATGGCATTGCTGTTCTGAATCATCCTGACTCACCAGAAGAAATGAAAAAAGCTATTTGGGCCATATTCTACCATAGAAGCTCGACCGACGACAATCCAAAGCACCAATACTGCCCAGACGATTCTTGGTGTAAGTATCGTTTAGCAGCAGTACAGAATAAACTGAGTACTTTTAAGCATTCCCCCGCTTTTGACAACGATACTCAAGCAGTACTTAAACCAATTTATGAAGACCTCACTAGTGAAGATTTATTAGAAAGATGCACTGGCGCAAACACTCAGAACAATAATGAAAGTTTTAATTCTTGTGTTTGGGCCATGGCTCCAAAACACACTTTTTGTGGGAAAAAAATCGTTGAAATAGCAGCTTATACAGTAGCATGCACTTTTAATGAAGGCTTCAGTACAGTATTAAAAATAATGAGTGTTATGGGCGTAACAATAGGCAGTGAGGATCAAAAATACGCTGAGAAAGTCAATGCAACGCGCGTGCGGAAAGCCGAACGGGTTGCTTCTCAGGCTTCAAGAGATAGCAGGGTGGCCCGCAGAAACGCTAGAATACGAGAAAATGATGCTTACGAGGAAGCTGAAGGAGTTATATATGGAGCTGGCATCGCTGATTGAGTGTAAGACCCTTTTTTTTCTCAAATTTTCATAAAAAAAAACTTTGAACGCGTTTTTCTCGAAACAACGCTTTTCAACTCTATCGACACGATTTAAAATAAACTACTGCACCGATTCAGTTGAAATTTGAACAGCTTACTCCTGATATATGTTCTTTTTGTATGATCAAGAATTATAACGATCAATAAATTTTTCAAAAAGTTATAAACAATTTATGTTGCAAAAAAAAAAGCCAAAAAATTCAAAAGTCCGCCATTTTGTTTTTTTTTTGGTAAAAATGAAATATCCTAGACTATGCAATAGCCAAAACTATAAGTTTTAAGAATCTTTTTAGTTTTTTGATTTCAGATGATCCGTTGGTGAGATATCGTGTCGACAGTCAAACAAAAGAACAATTTTGAGGCGGCCATTTTGTCAAGAAAAATCCGTAAAAAAAAAAAAATATTTTATATCTTCAAAATGTGTATTTTAATATGTAAAAAGTTTGAACAATAAAGATTATTTTTTGTATGAAATAAAAATTATTAAATAAATAGGGCAAATCCACCGCAAACCTGCCTTAAATAATTTCTATATTAATTTTTCCATAGATCAAGAATTAAAAGTAATTTTTTAAGAATAGTTTAATTTTGCAATAATTCGTTAAAAAATTGTTTATTCAACTTAATTTTAAAAATCTGATAACTGTTTCGGAATCAGCGACCCTTAAAAATCTTTAAAACATATACAATTTATTTATACAGTTTCCCAGTTTCTTAGATGCTGTGACATCGTACGTTTATTTACATATATAGATATAGTTAAAATCTAAAAACATAGAAAATAAAAAAACTTTAAAGCCTCGTTTTATACTGTAGCCAGTGTGAATCTAGCTTCTTCTAAGCAGACGCACTGCACAGCAAGGGTACGGCTGGCAAGTGCCGTTAGACGCGCACATGTGCGTTTACTCTCCCTCTACCCTAGCTGAGAGATAAACAGAAGCATCGACTATATGCAGCCTCTGTTGAGCGGAAAAATACAGGCTGAAATATTATTTTGAAAACAAATAGCGTAGCGTATAAGATAATAACTTTTTACATTTTTTAACATCGTAATATAGGTTTTTAATTCAAATAAAAATGTTGTGCGACAGAATCAAGTCGATAGTTTAATTCTAAAATATAGTTTTAAATATTCTGTTATAATAATAATATTTACATATAAGATGATATTTTTAAACACTTAAATATGAATGTTTATTCACTAATTACAGTTTACATTATAGTAATTTTTACTGCAACCTTTTATTATACACACTTTGAATTTAAGTAAACGTAAATTAATATTAACTTTACTTTCATTACTTTTTCTCATTATTATTGCCATTTAATCTTATACTATTTTAACAAT
The DNA here is from genome assembly GCA_949152435.1 of Gastracanthus pulcherrimus. NCBI lineage: Eukaryota > Metazoa > Arthropoda > Insecta > Hymenoptera > Pteromalidae > Gastracanthus > Gastracanthus pulcherrimus. Next base: position 171,120,124 of record OX424572.1, on the reverse strand, counting down.
ATGTACACATTAATTAATTACTATAATTGTAATATGAGTTTTACCAAAAATAATAACTATATATATATATATATATATATATATATATATATATATATATATATATATATATATATATAATTAGTAAATATTTTCACAATATTATCATTAATGATTTTTTATGAAATAACTATTATATTTTAAGATCATTTAGCAAATAAGAATATAATAAACATTAATATTTTAGGTTAATATTAAGAAAATCAAATGTAAAATGCGAAAGATAGAGAAGGAGCAAGAGAGCAAGCGAGAGAGAAGATCTCCCTATCTCTCTAAGAAAAAGCTCATCCCACCAAAAAAGGCCCGAGGCGCCAAAGCCTAGTTGCGCGCGCTTCTTTAAGGACCTATTCACGCACAACCCCTCTTTTTCTTTCTCTGTCTTAAGCATTAGCCTAATAAGAGGAAAAGCGCGTGGGAGGAGAAAAGGGAGGAAACGTTCGTCGCTATTCGTCCTTGCTCACCCTCACCCCGTTTGCTCGACCCTTTAGCATAGGCGAGATACAGCGAAAAACTGTTTAAAAGGAGCTGGTCCAGAGGATCTCACCAGCATTCGCTCGACAAGCACCTCAGGAGCAGTATCTGTTCCTGTAACGCAATCTTGTGTTTGACTCAGAGTATCTCACTCGCCGAAGCGCCTCAGGAGCAGTATCTGTTCCTGTACAGCAAAGCTTGTCTGAACTCTAAAAACTCGGACGTCTCACTCACTGACGCACCTCTAGAGCAGAATCTGTTCAGGAATAGCGAGGTTTGTGCAAGGCGGGAGCGTATAACGTCTCACTCACTGACGCGCCTCTAGAGCAGTATCTGTTCAGGAATAGCGAGGTTTGTGCAAGACGGAGAGTATAACGTCTCACTCACTGACGCGCCTCTAGAGCAGTATCTGTTCAGGAATAGCGAGGTTTGTGCAAGACGGAGAGTATAACGTCTCACTCACTGACGCGCCTCTAGAGCAGTATCTGTTCAGGAATAGCGAGGTTAATGCAAGACGGATTATTAAAAGGATATAGATCTTTGTAGACAATTACACTAAATTCAAATATTCGGGGAGACAGTTTTAAGTCGAAAACCCACAAAAAATTCGATTATATTAAAAACAATTCGGGTTAAAACACCCAAGAATAAAAATAAATATTACGGGTTAAAAACACCCAAGAATAAAAACAAATATTACGGGTTAAAAACACCCAAGAATAAAACAAATTATTCAAATAGAACTACAAATTAAATATCCGAAAAGTAATTATATTTTATTTACAATTTTTGTACCGATTATATTAAGATTTCTATTTCTTGTATAAATTGCTTTTAATAAATAGATTTATTACTAAAAAGATTCAAATTTAATAAAAGTACCTAATATATATATATATATATATATATATATATATATATATATATATATATATATATATATATATATATATATATATATATATATATATATATATATATATATATATATATATATACATATACATATAATATTGAACGCAATACATCACATGGTAATGCACCTCGTCGCTAGTCACTAGTAAAGTATAGCATACCTGTGATTTCTATATATTCTGAACCTCGCGAGCTATTTTAGCTTACGTACGCCAGAAATATAGAACAACATACTTTAGTAATGCACCTCGCCATCATTTATGGAAGCGTAAAGCATACTAAGGCAATGTTTATGGATATACGCCTCGTGATTAATATTTAATCACGTACAGTATATCCCACTAATAAAACTTATTTTCGAACCTCACAGATATACCAATATACATATCCCAAGGTAATAAACTAATCAATAACAGAAAGAGACATCATTTCTAAGAATTGAAGTAAAGCCGAGAATGCTCATTACGAGGGTTCAAGACATTAGAAACTAATTACATACGATTTGCCTTAGAGACCCTGGCTATTGTGCGAAAGCATAGGCCAAAATAAAAGGCGCATTTAAAAGCTTGTAGCTTTAGTCGTATGTGTAGTCTGTTGGACGTCACAATGCTATAAAGTGTTAATTGCTATGTTGACTCTCAGAGATCGCGATAGATCAGTCAGTAGTGCACGAGACTTTGGATCTAAGAATCGCCGGTTCAAGCCCCAGTCTCGGCAAATTTATTTGGGTGTTTCTTCATTAAATAATTTACTCCCAACTTGAAAGTAATACGCAAATTAACACTCAATGTAAGGTGAACAGGTGAACACTTAATTTGGGAATAATAACACGCAACTCTCAAGTTGAAAGTAAGAAATAACGCTGAAGTTAAGAGTCTATAGTTAAGTGTTATTTTCGAGTGTTTCTTTAGTGTATACTCTCAACTTGGTGATTACTCTCAACTCGAGGGTTACTTTCTATTTAAAGATTACTCTCAACTTGAGTGTGTGAAATAACACTAAAGTTGAGTGTATATTTCTGTGCCAATTTAAACTTAATTTGAGATTTATACTCAATGTATCTTTGAGTATTTTCTTTGAGTGTAAACACTCAAAATTTGAGTTTTTTTCCGTAAGGGGAAACATTAAGTTTCAACGCGTATATGCAGAGTAATGCTGATCCACGTCCACACACACACATCCATACATACATTTTCTAAAAATAGTGTGTTTTCATTTCTTAATTCTCAAAACATGTTTCTAACATGTTTTTAGCAAAACTTTTTGTTTACTATCTTCCTATATATCCTCTTTGAGGAAGCAAAATAATTATTAATTATTAATTAAAAATAACTAATAATAATAAATGATCAATAAATAATTGAACAGGTGAACACTTAATTTGGGAGTAATAACACGCAACTCTCAAGTTGAAGGTATGAAATAACGCTGAAGTTAAATTAGTGGTTATATTTGTTACCTAAAAATAAAGTTTTTTGTAAATTATCATAAATTTTTAGACAGTATACCCATAGTTATGTAGGAAAAACTAGCAATTTTCAATGAAAATTTATGTTTTTTCATAACTGTCCTCGTGCATGGGAATGCAAGTATAGCATTTGAAAAAAATTATGTAATATCTGACACCTGTACCACACAAAGAACTGAGAACTCAAAATTTTTAAATACACAATTATAAAAGAAAAGAAAATTATAATGAATTTTCATTGTAAAAATAACCTAAAAACACATTTTAAACTCTATTCGTGGGCAACACTTTTTAAAAAACATTTGTTTTTTAAAATCGGAGTTCATGCTTGTAATGCGAATATGTTGAATAAGATATGCTGAAACTTTCAGATTTATTCATTGTAATCCTATGCGCATAAGACTTGCTGAACATTGGAAAACTAATCATTTGTAAAAAAAGAGAAATATTTACCTGATGATTTTAAAACAATTTTTCTATTTCAGAATATCGATCAAAATTTTTTTTGTAATAATTTCTATGTTTTTTGAAGTTTGTGTGCATACTATAGAGTAGATTTAGAGGAAAAATACGTATAAATAACTATTTTATAAATTCATTAAAATGATTTCTATGGCTAATATTGCCAATACCTAAAAATTAACAAAGTATCAGAAAATAAAATAAATAAAATCGAATTTTTCGTCAAATTGTACTATAGGACCACCGCAAGGTAGTTCTATACCAAATGAAAAAAACTCTGAGATAATTATAAAATTTTGCATACAGGTTGGCACATATCTCAAAAATACTAATATACATTTTCGCAAGGCTAAGGTACGTAGAAGTCGAGAAATAAATGTTTTTATTTTTGCTGTTTAACATGGGCTCTGATGGAAAATTTCAAATTCGTCATACTTATTTACATATTACAAAGCATGTGACGCTAAGATGATGTTCAAAATTTTTATAGTATAAGCTCGTATAAGACAAATGTTTGATGAAGGATTATTGCAATTGAAAAATATTATTGGGTTTCTCTAACTTATAATAAGAATTCATTGAAAACAAAAAAAGTTACATTTAACCTTAAGAATGAGTCAAATCAGCATCGTAATGGAACTTTTGATTGATAATTAGGATGAAAAGAATTGTTTAATTTAAATGTATAATTGTTATTTGGTATAAGTCTATCTATACAACCTTTGTAAGCAAGTATACCTCGTGAATAAACGAGAAATAAAAAGTGAAATCATTTTGACTAGTGCAGTTGGTATAGAACTCCCTTAAATCTAGTTAAGGGGACCTAACCACCTTAATATTACAAATAAATTGGTTATTTATTTTTAGGTGAGGATAGATTGCTCATGATATAATAACTAATTTCTTCTGGTAAATTTAAACATTTTATCAAAATATAATGAAAAATTAAAAAAAAAATTTTTTTTATGGTATTAGATCTCTCGTTGTTTGACTATAATACAACAGATAGTGTTTAAAATTCATATAATCAGGATATGAATGTGGAAATTCAAAAAACAAAATTATTCACCACAGTTATAGCCTATTTAAGCCTGAATTATTCATTTTTTATTATTTTATCATAGAACAAAGAGCGAGACAAAGAGACCTAATGACCATCAAGAAAATTAAAGAAAGTTTTGCCCTTATATCATGAATACTTTATCCTCACCTTGTAATGGAACTGTTTAATTAATAAATAACTATTATGTATTTAATAACGGCGCACGTCTCTCTAGTGCGCCGCGGGTGGATCTTCACCCGACACCTATCGTTTATGCTAGCGCAGCCGCTCGCTTTCTTCGCCGGAACTTTTCCTCAGCTACGGCGGCGTGTCCAACTAGCCACTGGCGGAGTATTCCCACGCAACTGGAGGGTAAGAGGGAATAAGGATCCGCGAGGGCGTTCAACATGCAAAATATATACGAGCGTTTCACCTCCAACAAACACGTATATCAAAGAGTTATCAATGCTCTGTGTACGCTCGCCACTATATTATATGTCCGACATTCGTACAATATTGCCCACGTCGCGCTTGTGACTGCGTGCCAGCACTCTAGCAGCGCTGCTAATAGAGTCAATGTTCAAATAACCGTTGCTCGGAAGACTCGTAGGGTCTCTATGCCCCCGCCCCCCCCCCACCCACCAAATGCTAGTAGGTGGCGGCGTACTCTGTTGCTGTCGCTGCTGCCAGCTCAGTAAATTACTCACATGTGAAGCGGCAGGTGCGACGTTAAACGCATCCTGGAAATTTACACGCGGCCTCTGCGTGAGTAGTACTAAGGCCACCACGGCGAGACGTCCGTATTGATTTTTCCCCTCCCCTCCTTGGTGCTAAGGCCACTATGGCGCGGCGCCACCAGTATTGATTTTCCTCGTCCCCTTCTTGACCTATATTGGGCGAGGACCGACATGCGGGACCTGCGTCAAGGTCGCGGCTGAGCGTTGTAGTCGCACAGGTGATAATGGCCAGGGTGGGATATATATATATATATATATATATATATATATATATATATATATATATACACACACACACACATATATAAATAAATAAATAATAAATATAAAAAATGACATATAATTCTGAATATATATACACACATATATATATATATATATATATATATATATATATATATATATATATATATATATATATATACACACACATATATATATATATAAATGAATAAATAAATAAATAATAAGTATAAAAAATAAAAAAATATAAAGCATAAATAATTTGCTTTTTCCCCTGAGTTATCTATGAAAAATAAGTGTGTTCTACGTATAATATGGCATTGTAGCCCTGAGAAGGACCGTTTTTACGATTAAATTATAATCTTTTGTAGCCGTTTTTTTCGGGCAAAGAGTTAGTATTGCTAGAATATTTCTCTTTGTATTTTTTCCATTGTGAAGTATCTGCTGCCTTCTTATCTCCTTCTTTTTTATTCTTATCCCGAAGAAGAGAAGATTTCTCGCCTTTGCTGCTGTTGCTCGGTTTTTGGCCCATCTTGTCCGGGCTTACGTAGGTGAATGAGGTGAGAAAGTGGTATAGACGTATTATATATCGAGCATTAAAATTTTTCCAATATATTTTTACATTACTCTAGGATTGTAGGGTAAATAATTATTATTATTATCAATGATAACTTTCTCCCGTACGTCGTCATTGTGATTGGACATTTGAAACCGCTCAAATTATTTTACTTTTTTTAAAAACATTCCTTGTAGCTATCTTTCTTTACACCGCTGCCAGCAGAGCGAGCAGAAGCGAGTTTACTAGCGCACATCCCCATGACTATCTTATGCTTTGGCTGGGGTACGAATAATCACAGACATCAAATTACAGTTACATTTATAGGAAGTGGGTGTGAATAAATTATGAAAAAATATATAACTTATGATTGGTGTTTATTATTAATATTTTTTACACAGTCTTCATATAATCTTTCAAGTCATTCACAATAAAAGGTAAATGAAATGCAAGAATTTCGGATAATACAATTTTTAGATATACGCTTTTGTACAGATCGGTGTCGTCGACGATTCTTTCCATAATAAAACCTTCTATGTCGGCGTTATATATTGAATAGTATTGTTTGAATGATTTAGGATCATTAAGAATGTTATTTACATTTTCTGTTGGTTCTTTTTCGAGTCCAATCCTACGCAGAGTCTCTTCGTGTTAGATTAGTTGAGAGCATACGTCGTTGACAGTAAAAGATTCGGCAATTCGCTCGTCACTTCCCGTATTTCGCGCGCTTGACAAGTAGCCATGGTTATTTCTTTAACAAAAAAACAAACTGAGAATTTTACGCCACTTGAACACAATTGGACATACGGACAAAATTGCTTGTAAAGTGCAGCCTCGAGAGACGATGTGGTCGCTTTGCTCTGCGTGCTATTACTGGCGAGAAAACTCTATTGTCGACGCATGAGGGTCTATGATGGTTTTCTCCCACACCCCCTCCCCTCCAACGTGAATAATAAGAGTGGGGGGAGTATGGTAACAGAAGCCAGGTGCTACTCATTTTTCACGACTGTTATTCTGTCAATAAAAGTGTGGTTATGGTGTACAATTTTGAAATGACCCGTAGGCTATACAATTGAAAATAATAATAACGAATGGCGTGGGATGTAGGACATGTAGGTCGAAAGGTACGTAAATAATTTATTAAACTTGTATTGATGTATGCATATTTATTCAACCATTTACGGCTACAAATACAAAAGACAATCATGTATTTAATTTGTTAAGTGCATCTTAATCTAGAGATACAAGATTGATTACAGAGACCTGAACCTAAAGAGCGCTCGTTCGTGAACGTAAGGGCCCTTTTACATTTTTTATACTTAATCTTATTACAATTTTTTTTATAAAACCTTATAGCTAGTGTGTCATTTTTTCTGGTGTCTTGTGAGAAGAAACGACAAAATTTGTCGAGGTTCGTACCCCGACACATGTGATGCAAAAACATTATGATATACTGGCCACAGCACATTGAATCAACGCTCTAAAGTGTTTTGGAATTCCATCGAAAGTTTTTACAGTTTTCACGAAGGCGTTCAAAATGGTGTTTTGAAACCGGTGGAACACCATAACTGTCAAAGTATGTCCCGATTCTATTTTTGTCAATATGTATAGCTACCCAATGAGTTCCAGGCTTCGTATGATCGTCGGTATTGCAGACTATGGCTGCTGGTGCCATGATGATGCGTGGAATTCGATCAGCCGCGTATACACCGATTGTTCTGGCATTCAGACCCTCGAGGGCTCTCATTATCTCCATTGTATTCATGTTGACTTTTCGTCGTCCGTACTCTCGTATTCCGAGCTGGCACCGTCTACCTCGTCTTGTCCCTCAAAGCGAGAGCCAAATCTTACGCGACGGGAGCTTCTCCCCCAGACGAGATCTTGAAGAGCGTGATAAAATAAGTCACTGCTTTTTTCTGGTATATTTTGTTGCTGTTCCTCGGGTAGTAGTAGTGAATAAAACCACTCTCGTAACAGATGTGACCTCTGCAGAGCACAATACCCCTTTTATACTCATTACCCTGGCAGCCGTGAAAAATGCCCACATGCTTACAAGAAAACTTTCTTTGTAAATCGTTGAAGCCTTCGGTCGTATATTCCTCGATATTTACGACGGGGCGAGCCATTATCGATTGAACGTATCGTACCTTTTCCGACCCTCTAACGTATATTTTAGTAGCATTTCTTGTGATATTGTAAAAATGATGGTGTAATTTGCTTATGGTGATATCGCCGTCGAACCATTTGTAGCAAAAGAGCCCCCGCCGAATGTTCAAGAGCTCCACCAGGGTTCGGATGCACCTCAGGATACTGACCGAGGAGCGCCTCAAGTCAGGAGCCTGGATATGCCGGCGTGAGTCGTGTACGCAGCCACAGACTCCTCTACTCGTAAGCGCGATCGAGCGTGCTGGGGCACCAACTCACTCGCTCAGCGCCCGCGAGTAGACTGCCGATCTCCAACTACTGCAGGCAAGAGGTCCGCTTTTCGCTCTCTCTCCCCACCGCGCTCCGGCCGATTTCCCCCGCCGCGCGCCGGCCGAGCGCTGTTCGTTCCGCGGCGGCTACTGCCTACCTTGCGTTAGCCGCCCCACTTCTCTTCTCTCCGTCTCTTTTTCATTCTCCATCCGTTCGCTTTGCGTTCGTATTGAACGCACAGTGAATTTCCAGAGAATCGGTTTTCTTTAACTTTAACTAATCATTACGACGAGGGGTACTTTCGTCGCATCCCCCTCTTGTTTTGGAGAGTAAAACGCGGGACGTTTCACTCTCTTAACACTTATCTGTTAAGGCAAAAACGAGAAAGAGGAGTGGTGGCGGCGGAGCAGTAACTTTAAAATAAAATTTCAAAGTAAAAATTTACAACTACGTATGAATCCTATTCGGCCGTTAAACTTATTATACTAATGCTGCATATGCAAAATTATTCGCGAGACTTATTTTCTATGCTGTATATACAAAATTAACTGTACAGAAAAGTACACGCCTAGCCCTTCGTCTTGTGCGCGTCATTTCAATCGCTGATGTAGCTTCTTGGACATCAAGATCTTCCCCCTCCTTATAGGCTTGAAGATCTCGAACATGAATGTTCCTAATCCATTTCCTACTTGTATCTTTCAGGTCGAAAATAACCGGGGACCGTTTTTTATGTACTGTAAATGGGCCAGTGCATCGTTTTCCCAATTTTGCATTAAAATTCGCTGCTTTATTAGACAGTACATGTAGCTTTTTTAGCACTTTGTCGCCGATGTTAGGTGCCCAATCTCGCCGTCTGAGATTGTAGTGCTTACTCTGCTTATGGAAACTGCGTGCTAAATTAGTCTTTGCGAGTTCAAGTGCCTCTTTTACTCGTTTCAGACGAGTTTCCATAGCGGTAACCATCTGGTTCCCAACTTCTTGTCGTAGGCTTCCAGGGGGTGCTAGCTCTCGGCCATAGTTTAGATAAGCCAGAGAATACCCCGTAGACTCACTCGTAGCGGTGTTATAGGCAAATCCAATCTCTGGCAGGCTCTGATCCCACGTTTTCTGTACGGTGGAGTGCATCTATGTTCGATTTTGAAATCGGTTAGCATCTGTTGGAATTCTTTTCCAATGAACTGCTTGCCGTTATCGCTCACAATCACTCGAGGACAACCATGTCGTAGCATGATCTGGTCCTTGACTGCTAAACAGATGGCGTGGCTGGTAGCTTTTCGTAATGCTTTGAGCTCGACCCACTTCGTGAGTCTATCCTGCATCACGAGCAGCATTGTGTTTCCGGCGTTTGACCTTGGTTGAGGATCAACCAGGTCGATCGAGACCATTTCCCAGGGTTGATCGACATACGTGGAGTGGATGACTCCCGCAGGGGCTTGCTGTGGAGCTTTGGCCTTTTGGCAGTTGTCACAACTGCGCACATAGCCTGCTCCTTGTCTGAGCATTCCAGGCCAATAGTAGTACCGTGATAAGCGTGTCAGCGTTTTTACTATGCCTAGATGCCCCAATATTGGATTGTCGTGTATTTCTAGGAGGACTCGTTTGCGTAATTCCATGGGAATGCACAATTTCCACTCTTCACTCGGATCTGTTGCTCCTCACCCCACTTCCACCTTCTTTTTTTCTTTAGTAGAAGGCTGAGTGGTGCTGCCAATTGTGAGACGTTTTTTATAAATCTCCTGTACCAGGAGAGAAGTCCTAAAAACCGTCTCACTTCTTTGACGTTTGTTGGCGGTTTCAATTGCAGTATAGCCGATACCTTTTCCGGGTCAGTATGCAGGCCTTCCCTGTCGACAATGTGGCCTAAGTACTTTAGACGTCTCCGAGCGAAATTACATTTTTCTGGGTTTGGTTTCAGGTTTGCATTTCGTAGACGTCTAAACACTTCCGTTAGGATACGTAAGTGTTCTTCAAAGGTGGAACTGAGTATTACTATATCGTCCAGATATACAAAAACGTACGGTGCTAATTCCGGAGGAATAACTTGGTCGAGTAATCTATGAAACGTAGATGGCGCTGCGTGCAGGCTAAACGGAAGGACATTAAACTCAAACAGACCTCTCCCAGCTACTGTAAAAGCTGTAAGAGGTCGACTTTCGTCCGTTAATGGTACTTGCCAGTACCCATTTTTTAAGTCTATGGTAGACAGGTATCGTGCCCCTTTTAATTTATCGAGTGTGGCATTTATGTGCGGCAGTGGATATGCATCCTTATCGCTCACCGCATTGAGGCGACGAAAATCCACACAAAAACGATATTTTCCGTTTTTCTTTTTGGCCATAACAATGGGTGAACTCCAGGGGCTGTTCGAGGGTCGAATTACTCCTTCTGCCAGCATTTTTTCGACTTCTTCGTCGATGAGCTTCTGCACCGCCGGATTATACTGTAAGACCCTACGCTTACGTCGACGTAGAGCCTGTTATCGAGGTTTTTTCGGACCGGTGCCCCGACTTTGGGTCCCCGGCCCTGGCCTCGTTTTCCGGAGCATGGCAGGGGCAGTCTCTGCTGGTAGTTCCGTCCTTACCGCAGTAAGAACAAAACTTTTTCGGATTGTTTTTACATTGAAACCGGTCGTGTCCGCGTTGTTTACAGCGCCAACAGCACGTTTTCCGATCGTAACCTGGGGTTACTGCCATGACTCCGTTTCCTGTCTGTGGTTTTCGTTCAAAACGTGTAAATTGAGTTTTTGGGAGCGGCTCTCTCTGAACGGCTTTCAATACCTCTTCCTTTTTCTCGGCACGTTGAACCAAATCATTAATCGAACGAATTTCCGAACGATTTATATACAGCTGCAGTTCCTCTTTCATGTTATAATAGAGGTTATCCAGCTGCATCTCCGTTGTTATCCCGCCTCTTCGACGCATAAGCGTCATGAGTGCCGTCGAATAAGTACGTATGGATTCTCGGAAACCCTGACGTCGGTCGCTTATCTATCTATCCAGCTGTCTTAGCTCTCTGGGTGACAGATAAAAATTTCGGAGGTTGTTTTCGAGTTGCTCCCATGTGCGTATCTCTGCAGCGATATTTCGATACCACAGTTGAGCATCGCCTCTGAGTAGCTCTGGAAAACCTTGCAGGATCTGTTGGTCGGTGAACTGATACGCGCGTTTCAGTTCTTCCACGCGCTCTATAAATGCATATAAGTCCCTTCCATCGAAATGGCAATTCCCTTTGCGCATTTGGTCCAAGATTTTTGCTGAATCGGGGACCGTGGGCGGAGTTGTTATACATATATAACTTGTGGGCCCGCTCCTGTAGGAGTTGAAGTGGTCATCCCTGCGATATTCGGTGGGTCATTCAGCCCATTTTCGTCTTGGATTTGTGGTCCATTTTCGTTTCGTTGTTGGATCCTTGATCCACCTGCTTCGATGTTTTTCTGGGTCTCTGCTAAGACCGCTTTATAGTCAACTGTTTTGTCTTTTTCCTCTTCGTAACCGGGGTCATCCTCGGGTTTATCTGAGTACATGTCAGGGTGTGCTCTTACGTAGGCTACTAGTCTTTGCCTCAGAGTAGCCACATTCCCTATCGCGTCGAGATTCAGTCTCGCAAGCTCTTGCGTGAGCTCTAATTTCGAGAGTTTGTATATCCATGATATACCCATCTTGATGCTTATTGTTTAATTTTACACAAAAAAATTTTCCGGTACGGTTTACAGTTTATGATCGGTATTTCGCGGGCCGCTTATACAAGTGCACTCTATACGGATCTCCCTAACATAATATGCACGACTCGTAGCAATAATGATCACAATTAAAAACAAATTTTGTGCACTTTCTGAACGTTTTCGTAGTCTAATTATTCTGGTTTCCTCAAGATAAAATCGACTGTTCGGATGGGGGTTAGATTTAAGATTACTATGAATTAAATAAATAGAGATGTATATTGAAACGTAATTATAATACGAGATTTATTTATCTCAAACAATCAATAAAAATATTTACAATAAATTAATAATTAATCTAATTCAACTTAATAGAGTTAAACGCGGAAACCGTTCCTTGTCTGGCTTGATCCCCGCGATCTCCCTTAATCTATAACATATAAACAGGCGGAAACCAAAATACATTAGTTACTTTACTTAATACTTATAATCTATTTATCGCGTACATAGAACATTTATCTATTTGATTACAATGTATATTTAACCTCTGCACTCGTGGAGGCGCGTCTCCACGAAGCCGCTTCTAGTATTTGCTAATAATCCGGGGGCGCCCGTCTTATTAGTGTTTTCTATCTGTCACACTGGAGTACCTTTCAAGGAGTACCATGGAAGGTTCTCCAGTGCACCAGACAGGGCACCCGTAAGTCTGGCCGAAGGTTTCCCTATTCTAAAATTCGGACTTTCGGACAGACGGGCGTGTGACTGAAGAGTGCCTCAGCTCCCAGCCCGGGTACGTTTTTCTTACCGGTTCATCTACCGTTGGACCTCGAGCGGGGTGCGCCTCGCTGCGATATCCTCCAGCAGATGTACCGATACTTAACCGCCTGCACTTCAGGATACTGACCGAGGAGCGCCTCGAGTCAGGAGCCTGGATATGCCGGCGTGAGTCGTGTACGCAGCCACAGACTCCTCTACTCGTAAGCGCGATCGAGCGTGCTGGGGCACCAACTCACTCGCTCAGCGCCCGCGAGTAGACTGCCGATCTCCAACTACTGCAGGCAAGAGGTCCGCTTTTCGCTCTCTCTCCCCACCGCGCTGCGCTTCTCGGCGCTGCGAGAGCGCCTCCGGTCAGTGCTGGCTAGTGCGCGCCGCCGGAGATTTCCCCCGCCGCGCGCCGGCCGAGCGCTGTTCGTTCCGCGGCGGCTACTGCCTACCTTGCGTTAGCCGCCCCACTTCACTTCTCTCCGTCTCTCTTTCATTCTCCATCCGTTCGCTTTGCGTTCGTATTAAACGCACAGCGAATTACCAGAGAATCGGTTTTCTTTAACTTTAACTAATCATTACGACGAGGGGTACTTTCGTCGCACATTGTATACCATGCATACGTAATGAAATGTAATCGTTAGTGGTCTTTACGCTGCTCGGCAATTCTTCATAGGGATGAGGTGGTCTGATTATCCAATGACCAGTGACATGATTTTGTAGAGAAACAATAGACACTTCTTTCGGTAAAAATTTATTGTCTTTATCTTTGAAACCTTAGATATCTATTATGTAATCCATGATGATGATGATGATGACACAGCTCTAATCACAAACGTTTATTTTACACGCACTGGATAGTGGTAACATGAGGGTAGTAAGTCGACTAGTTTGTGGAGGGTTCGTTTCACATGTTATAACCTTCTAGCCCCCCTCCGCTACAGTGTACGCACCCTTTCACTAGCGCCTCAAGCGTTGAAATCCGTAATAATTTGCCTGTTTGAATCGATTTCCAAAATGTTGTCAAATTCAGCGTAAACGATACAATTGACCGTCTCCGTAAGAGCTTCTTCGAAACGTACTTCGATGCGCAGTGCACCCGACCGCACGAGGCTCCAGTGAGATGAAAAGTGGGCCGATAAATCGGGTGTCAGATCGAATGCGAAAAGACAATAGCCCAGTGGATAACTATTGCGCCCAATGTCGAGGCCCTCGTTGAGATAGTGTATGCCTGTACCGGAAAAAAGCGTATAAAAAGATTCAATGTACAGTTGGTTGGTTCCCGTAAAGCGTGGCTGCAAGGGTTTGCTAGGTATTTGTACACCATCCACGTATAGCGAGAGAAAATGTATGGAAAAATGTTGAAAATTAAAGGGATTCATCCGTCGGTTGCCGTTGAATGCACGATTTTGTACAAAACCTAAGATTATCCTTTTGGGTATTTGACCGAGAACGACGTTGTCGAGCGCATCTCCGAAAACGCCTCTGTGCATGGTAAACCACTTTACCTCGACTCTGGTAATCGGGTACTTGGCTGTGGTTTTTGAAAGAGCATTGGCATGCGCTAGAAGAACGCCGGGGCTTATTTTTGCGCGCCGGACGATAAGTGTTGCTTCCTTGATTCGTACGGAAAATTTTCCATCGTCGGAAAAATTCATGAGGCAAAAGGCATCTTTGCTACGCACTAGCCTCACTCTCATTTCAACGCCGTTGAGTAAAAATTTCGATTGGTTCAAGATATCCGCCTGGAGGTGGGCCAAAACGTCGAACGATTTGCCGCCTACAGAGTAATGTTGTCGATTAAGAGCATCAATGTTGGCGCCTGCAGTGGTGCGGGTGAATCGCCGTACCACAATCCAGAAGTCAGATGTGAATGTATTGCCGGAGAAGCGTAATTTAGCAGTGTTTCTATATATGCTCTGTAAGGATAAGCGTTGTTTGGCGGGGAAACTAATTTTTGATTGAAAAATATGTCAATCTGATCGAACAAAGAGTGTATAAAATTATTGACGGGTGCAACCTTTGCATTTTCCAACTCCGTTTCCGATGGTAAAATTTGCACGGTCAAATGTAGCATGGTGTGCGCGAGATCTATGTAATGTTCCGTTGAACTGGGAACTAAAAATTCCAAAGGTGAATCATTTTCGTCACTGAGAGCCGATACAGGCTTATAGTGAAGAAAAGAGCTGCTTTCGATGGCTGTCTGTGTAAGTGGTATAGTGAAGAGATCCAGCTCGCTCTTCATACCCTCTCCGCTGCAAGCGTGTAGAAACGCCATTTTTCAGACTTATGTCTGCGATACTTCTGACAGATTTTCTGGTCCTCCGGTGCCTGGACGGTTTTTTCTTACTACTGCGTTTTTTCCGACAGCTTTCTTCTTCCGGAGCACGTTGCGCGCATTTACACGACTCTTTCTCGACTGTCGTTTACGCTTGGACGCACGCGCCTTATATCCACTGCCTTTCATCATTTCGGATATTTTATTTGCTGCTTTTCTCTTCAAATTCTTACCACACTCTTTGAAACGTGTGTCAAAGGATTCTTTGAAATTAGAGCCGTTATTCGCGACGTCGTCCAACACGTTAAAACCAGCACGACGAACCTCTTTTCCCACAGCCTTTCCGCCGCTAGCGATGTAAGGGGCTATTGGTCGAAAAATCGAACCTAAGAAATTACCGATACCCGAGCCTCGCTGGTACGCTGATCCTACAAATTCGTTTTTGACACCACTGCCGCCACCTAGCTGCGCGTTGTAATAATTCACGTAATGACTCATTTCGGCATGGTTTATTGGCTACGCTTAAAATGAAGCGTAACCGTCAGAGTTCCGTACTCAAATGGTATTTTATGACCAAGTTGGTCTCTTATATCGATAATGATACTTTGAAAAGGATGATGCAGCAAGAGTATATAGTGTATCGGAGCAAACTGTTTTACCATGTTGGTGCCGAATTTATATTTTGAACTTTCGAAAGCTACTATGTGCAAAAGAGCTACTTGTGTATCGCCGACCGTGTAGGGGGTGCATATATCGGTGTAAACGTACAGCTGGTCTGGTATAGCTCGGGCTAGACAAGCTGGTCTGCTGCCTACGTTAGCGTTTACACCAGAGTTCGATGTGACAAAAGATCCTGTCTGTCTCTGTGTAAAATCTTCAAAGCCAAAAATGCGTCGCATTTATTCGTTAAATTTCTTGTAGTGAGGTTCTTTGCATGCGCAAGTTCGTTGCAAAGTATAATAGCCTTTCTGAAACTCTGTGGGTGTGAGTATTTGATGTTCACGTGCATCGCGCACTTTATTTATTTCCGCCGCAAGTTGGTCGACACTCTCGTGTATACCGTGCGGGAAATTGTAAAATTCATCGTTTTCGGAAACTTTGTGTGTCTCGCTGCCCAATTTAAACGTGTAAGAAGTCTTAAAAATTGCCAAGAGATTGACATCGCCCTTAAATACGGCGAAACGAAGAATGACGGAGTCAGTATTTACACCTCCTCAAACGAGAAACGCGGTAAAAAAAAGGTGGCTCAAACTGCCTGCTTAAAATGTCTAAATACGAAAATCAATATTATGACGCTGCGCACGAGGCTGGTTACACGGGTGCTCGAAATTTATTACGTGTCAACGTACATGGTAAATCGGTCGTGCACAATAGGAAAGAGAAAGAGCGTATCTACGAGTGGTTGAGCAATCAAGATTCTTACACACTTCACAGGCCTATACGTAAAAAATTTCCGAGACTGCACTACAACGATGTGTAACGTGGATGACGTTTGGGAAGCTGATTTGTGCCAGCTGACGTCACTCAAAAACGATAACGATAGTTTTTGCTACCTGCTGGTTGTCATTGACGTGCTCAGCAAGTTTGCATTTTTAGAGCCGCTACGCGATAAAAGTGCTCAAGCTGTGGCTACGGCATTCGAAAAGATTCTCAAAAGAGCCAGCGGGCGTGTAGGATATAAGGCGCGTGCGTCCAAGCGTAAACGACAGTCGAGAAAGAGTCGTGTAAATGCGCGCAACGTGCTCCGCAAGAAGAAAGCTGTCGGAAAAAACGCAGTAGTAAGCAAAAACCGTCCAGGTACCGGAGGACCAGAAAATCTGTCAGAAGTATCGCAGACATTTTCGGACTGAAATAAGTCTGAAAAATGGCGTTTCTACACGCGTGCAGCGGAGAGGGTATGAAGAGCGAGCTGGATCTCTTCAGTATACCACTTACACAGACAGCCATCGAAAGCAGCTCTTTTCTTCACTATAAGCCTGTATCGGCTCTCAGTGACGAAAGTGATTCACCTTTGGAATTTTTAGTTCCCAGTTCAACGGAACATTACATAGATCTCGCGCACACCATGCTACATTTGACCGTGCAGATTTTACCATCGGAAACGGAGTTGGAAAATGCAAAGGTTGCACCCGTCAATAATTTTATACACTCTTTGTTCGATCAGATTGACATATTTTTCAATCAAAAATTAGTTTCCCCGCCAAACAACGCTTATCCTTACAGAGCATATATAGAAACACTGCTAAATTACGCTTCTCCGGCAATACATTCACATCTGACTTCTGGATTGTGGTACGGCGATTCACCCGCACCACTGCAGGCGCCAACATTGGTGCTCTCAATCGACAACATTACTCTGTAGGCGGCAAATCGTTCGACGTTTTGGCCCACCTCCAGGCGGATATCTTGAACCAATCGAAATTTTTACTCAACGGCGTTGAAATGAGAGTGAGGCTAGTGCGTAGCAAAGATGCCTTTTGCCTCATGGATTTTTCCGACGATGGAAAATTTTCCGTACGAATCAAGGAAGCAACACTTATCGTCCGGCGCGCAAAAATAAGCCCCGGCGTTCTTCTAGCGCATGCCAATGCTCTTTCAAAAACCACAGCCAAATACCCGATTACCAGAGTCGAGGTAAAGTGGTTTACCATGCACAGACGCGTTCTCGGAGATGCGCTCGACAACGTCGTTCTCGGTCAAATACCCAAAAGGATAATCTTAGGTTTTGTACAAAATCGTGCATTCAACGGCAACCGACGGATGAATCCCTTTAATTTTCAACATTTTTCCATACATTTTCTCTCGCCATACGTGGATGGTGTACAAATACCTAGCAAACCCTTGCAGCCACGCTTTACGGGAACCAACCAACTGTACATTGAATCTTTTCATACGCTTTTTTCCGGTACAGGCATACACTATCTCAACGAGGGCCTCGACATTGGGCGCAATAGTTATCCACTGGGCTATTGTCTTTTCGCATTCGATCTGACACCCGATTTATCGGCCCACTTTTCTTCTCACTGGAGTCTCGTGCGGTCGGGTGCACTGCGCATCGAAGTACGATTCGAAGAAGCTCTTACGGAGACGGTCAATTGTATCGTTTACGCTGAATTTCACAACATTTTGGAAATCGATTCAAACAGGCAAATTATTACGGATTTCAACGCTCGAGGCGCTAGTGAAAGGGGGCGTACACTGTAGCGGAGGGGGGCTAGAAGGTTATAACCTGTGAAACGAACCCTCCACAAACTAATCGACTTACTACCCTCGTGTTACCACTATCCAGTGCGTGTAAAATAAACGTTTGTGATTAGAGCTGTGTCATCATCATCTTCATTATGGATTACATAATAGATATCCAAGGTTTCAAAGATAAAGACAATAAATTTTTACCGAAAGAAGTGTCTATTGTTTCTCTACAAAATCATGTCACTGGCCATTGGATAATCAGACCACGTCATCCCTATGAAGAATTGCCAAGCAGCGTAAAGACCACTAACGATTACATTTCATTACGTATGCATGGTATACACTGGTTCGACGGCGATATCACCATAAGCAAATTACACCATCATTTTTACAATATCGCAAGAAATGCTACTAAAATATACGTTAGAGGGTCGGAAAAGGCACGATACGTTCAATCGATAATGGCTCGCCCCGTCGTAAATATCGAGGAATATACGACCGAAGGCTTCAACGATTTACAAAGAAAGTTTTCTTGTAAGCATGTGTGCATTTTTCACGGCTGCCAGGGTAATGAGTATAAAAGGGGTATTGTGCTCTGCAGAGGTCACATATGTTACGAGAGTGGTTTTATTCACTACTACTACCCGAGGAACAGCAACAAAATATACCAGAAAAAAGCAGTGACTTATTTTATCACGCTCTTCAAGATCTCGTCTGGGGGAGAAGCTCCCGTCGCGTAAGATTTGGCTCTCGCTTTGAGGGACAAGACGAGGTAGACGGTGCCAGCTCGGAATACGAGAGTACGGACGAAGAAAAGTCAACATGAATACAATGGAGATAATGAGAGCCCTCGAGGGTCTGAATGCCAGAACAATCGGTGTATATGCGGCTGATCGAATTCCACGCATCATCATGGCACCAGCAGCCATAGTCTGCAATACCGACGATCATACGAAGCCTGGAACTCATTGGGTAGCTATACATATTGACAAAAATAGAATCGGGACATACTTTGACAGTTATGGTGTTCCACCGGTTTCAAAACACCATTTTGAACGCCTTCGTAAAAACTGTAAAAACTTTCGATGGAATTCCAAAACACTTCAGAGCGTTGATTCAATGTGCTGTGGCCAGTATACCATAATGTTTTTGCATCACATGTGTCGGGGTACGAACCTCGACAAATTTTGTCGTTTCTTCTCACAAGACACCAGAAAAAATGACGCACTAGCTATAAGGTTTTATAAAAAAAATTGTAATAAGATTAAGTATAAAAAATGTAAAAGGGCCCTTACGTTCACGAACGAGCGCTCTTTAGGTTCAGGTCTCTGTAATCAATCTTGTACCTCTAGATTAAGATGCACTTAACAAATTAAATACATGATTGTCTTTTGTATTTGTATCCGTAAATGGTTGAATAAATATGCATACATCAATACAAGTTTAATAAATTATTTACGTACCTATCGACCTACATGTCCTACATCCCACGCCATTCGTTATTATTATTTTCAATTTAATTTTTCTTAAATTATCGTCCGACGAATACTATACTTTTTACTTCTTTGAAAGTCCGTTAACAGTTTTATTATAAATTTGTATAGCCTACGGGTCATTTCAAAATTGTACACCATAACCACACTTTTATTGACAGAATAACAGTCGTGAAAAATGAGTAGCACCTGGCTTCTGTTACCATACTCCCCCCACTCTTATTATTCACGTTGGAGGGGAGGGGGTGTGGGAGAAAACCATCATAGACCCTCATGCGTCGACAATAGAGTTTTCTGGCCAGTAATAGCACGCAGAGCAAAGCGACCACATCGTCTCTCGAGGCTGCACTTTACAAGCAGTTTTGTCCGTATGTCCAATTGTGTTCAAGTGGCGTAAAATTCTCAGTTTGTTTTTTTGTTAAAGAAATAACCATGGCTACTTGTCAAGCGCGCGAAATACGGGAAGTGACGAGCGAATTGCCGAATCTTTTACTGTCAACGACGTATGCTCTCAACTAATCTAACACGAAGAGACTCTGCGTAGGATTGGACTCGAAAAAGAACCAACAGAAAATGTAAATAACATTCTTAATGATCCTAAATCATTCAAACAATACTATTCAATACATAACGCTGACATAGAAGGTTTTATTATGGAAAGAATCGTCGACGACACCGATCTGTACAAAAGCGTATATTTAAAAATTGTATTATCCGAAATTCTTGCATTTCATTTACCTTCTATTGTGAATGACTTGAAAGATTATATGAAGACTGTGTAAAAAATATTAATAATAAACACCAATCATAAGTTATATATTTTTTCATAATTTATTCACACCCACTTCCTATAAATGTAACTGTAATTTGATGTCTGTGATTATTCGTACCCCAACCAAAGCATAAGATAGTCATGGGGATGTGCGTTAGTAAACTCGCTTCTGCTCGCTCTGCTGACAGCGGTGTAAAGAAAGATAGCTACAAGGAATGTTTTAAAAAAAAAGCAAAAAAACTTGAGCGGTTTCAAATGTCCAATCACAATGATGACGTACGGGAGAAAGTTATCATTGATAATAATAATAATTATTTACCCTACAATCCTAGAGTAATGTAAAAATATATTGGAAAAATTTTAATGCTCGATATATAATACGCGTATACCACTTTCTCACCTCATTCACCTACGTAAGCCCGGACAAGATGGGCCAAAAACCGAGCAACAGCAGCAAAGGCGAGAAATCTTCTCTTCTTCGGGATAAGAATAAAAAAGAAGGAGATAAGAAGGCAGCAGATACTTCACAATGGAAAAAATACAAAGAGAAATATTCTAGCAATACTAACTCTTTGCCCGAAAAAAACGGCTACAAAAGATTATAATTTAATCGTAAAAACGGTCCTTCTCAGGGCTATAATGCCATATTATACGTAGAACACACTTATTTTTCATAGATAACTCAGGGGAAAAAGCAAATTATTTATGCTTTATATTTGTTTATTTTTTATACTTATTATTTATTTATTCATTTATATATATATATATGTCTATATATATATATATATATATATATATATATATATATATATATATATATATATATATATATATATATATATATATATTCAGAATTATACGTCATTTTTTATATTTATTATTTATTTATTTATATGTGTGTGTGTGTATATATATATATATATATATATATATATATATATATATATATATATATATATATCCCACCCTGGCCATTATCACCTGTGCGACTACAACGCTCAGCCGCGACCTTGACGCAGGTCCCGCATGTCGGGCCTCCCCAATATAGGTCAAGAAGGGGACGGGGAAAATCAATGCACTAGGGAAATCTAGGTGCACTAGACATATTGCCTCTATTCTGGTCACTCGGCGGCAACGCTTGCGTAACCAGTATTGCTAACGCAGCTATTTGGTTTGCAAGCGTGCCTGTACATCACCGTGATTCTTCCAAGACAGTCAGAAAGTCGTATGGGACTTCGAACTGTCTGTCAGACGGAGAGTATAGAGTCGTATTCTCTTTTTGGTGTTCAGCGTTCATGTTTATCCCGGCGCCTGGCACGGGATCTTGTGTGTTCTGCAAGCGTGCTGCCGACCTGTCTGACTCGTGTTACGCTGCATCTGCCAATCAGTTGGCTCTGGTACAGGTAGCTGTTCCTTAGCAGGTATGAGATTCCTCACTCTTACCTGCTGGTCTGTACGCCGCATTGTTATAGGATGTGCGCTATCTGGGTCGATATTTTCGTCAATTGTTGAGCCCGTTGCCTCCGTATGCACCCTATCAATGTAGGCTGCGCGCAGTTGAACGCACTCTTCAAACGCGTTTGCATTATCTGGCTCTGAACTCTACTGGAAGATTTGTACGGTATATTTTCCTAAGAGCCACTTTTGCAGTCTACTCAGCTGCTACAGCCTTAAGCTACCTCGCTTTAGCTGCAACTCGTACAGCGTCTCGTCCAACACGATTGGATCGAGAGAAAATCACTAATTATCGAGTGCTTCAATTGTCTGCCTCGACATACTGATTGTGTTGCTGTATTATCTGGTTTGATATTTGCTATGCTTTACGTGCGCGCATCACTCTATTCTCATTCATACTCTAAAAAATGAGAAAATTCTAGTGCACTTTTGGGATTTCAACGTAAATAGCGCACTGTGGCTGATGCGTGATTCTATATTACACACATATACGCCCCTTTCACAAGCAAATTCTTTATCCAAAAAGAATTTTTATTACATTAACAACTGTTTTTGCAAAATCACGCCAAAAAGGAAAAATAACATCCTAAACGGGGCGCTCATTCACACTCATATACCAGCTTAAGCACACGCAATTTATCTGCGAGCGGCTGTGTAATTTATTTGCCACTTGCGTGCTACTTGCGCACACGTACACTCTCCTAGGGTGGATGTCCGTATTACTGACACCCCACCCAACTACTGACACCCAAATCTATTTTATTATAAATAAAATATAAACTCTATCAAATAATATCTGACAAAATATATAAGCAATCCGTAACTGTTATTAGTACAAACTTTATATTTAAAATAAAAGGGTTTCTTATGCCTTCAATGGCTTTTACCCGTAAAATTTTTTTTTTTTTAATTATTTACATAGAATAACCTTTATATAACATTTATTACTTATTGTTTATCTAAAATAAAATCAACTGCCAAGCCACCTAAGGTAAGGCAAGTCAAGATCGTTCATGGTGCCTCCTGTGAGGTTTTGCATTGCCTCACGCAACAATTGAGTGACGTATAACACGTGCAAGTCTTGTCGTGTCGGTGATAAAAGACAATAGCGCGCAGCATTCTATAGTGAATTCGCGCGCGTATCGAAAACGGCAACGACTCGTTGCGTCTCTTGTGTGAGCATACAAGGCACGGCGTTCATCCAGCCTGACGGATCATCACACCAAAGACTGCATCATCCAACGTCGACAACGTCTCAACGCCGTCGCTCCCATCCCAGGACGCCTCACCACCCAGTCAGACGCTATATCGAACAACCAACAGTGGAATTGTCTCTGATATAAGTTTATTTTCTCTTTATCGATCACTCTACTTTTGTTTTTTTTTAACGAGTTTATATAATATTTATGCATAAGCTTTCAACTACTTTTTCAATTTACATTCTCATTCTTAATATTTCATTGCGGTTGAAAAATCTCGCTCAGTAAACACGCCGTTCCTAGAATCCAGCGAGCGAGCTGTTGCCACTCGCTCTCGCGGCGGTTGCCACAGTGACATTCTATATCTTCGCTCTCTTGTGACTGTCTGACTTCAATAACAATAACCCTAACACACATTACATGACAACACAAAATCTTTACAAATTCTAAGCAGTAGTTTATTTTTTAATTAAAGATTTTTATATTTTTAATTTTCGGGATAGTTTAACTATTTGCTTTACAAGTAAAATAAAAATAACGTAAATAATCTTTGATAATGTTAATTTATTTATTGATTGACAACATGAATTAGAATTCGTTTCAAATAAAATGATTGTATTTGTTTAACTAATTAAAATTAATTACGTGAAGTTAGAACTTTGATTTATTTGTTTATTAAAAAATATATAAAAAAAAATAATAGTAATAATAAAATTATTCGAGATGGCCAACGAACAGCCAAAACGCATTGCGTATATTGTTCAAAGAAGTAAAGGTTGGAAAAACAAATTGAATCTCTCAAAACGTACTTAGGGGGTGAAACACCTGATCCCGCCAATGCACAGTTACGATCGACTAACCTTACAGCTTCATTCAAAGAGTACAGTCGATACACCGATGAACTGACGTTACTACATCATGATCATCCTCGACTTGACGATTTCATAACATTGAATCAAACTATTACGACATGAGACATCAAAATCCTCCATGTGTTTTTTTTTTCTAAAAATGTAAAGTTAATAAATAAAAGGCATAACTGAAAAATTTTGTTGTTTTCAAATTTTTTTCATGCAGTTATATGAATGATATCAATATAAGAGGTACGTAACTATTTAGAATTGTTTTTACTACTAAAAAGTAGAACTTCATCTGAAGAACTAATAGTTTAAAGATTCATTAATAAGAATATCGCGGATAACCTCTGAAAAATATTGAAAAATCAAGTTTATTCTGGATTCTTCCACGCGATGATTTACATTTTGGTCGCAAAATACTCTTAAGAGTTCAGAGAAATAATATACGCAAAAATCTGAGACGGACCGACACTTTTGAATTCAAGTTCATCCAAGACCACTGTGCTAAGCTTTATCGGACAATGCAGTAGAAGATTCTGGAAAATTAAGGATCTGGATCAGATAACTTCCCGAGCGCTCGAATACGTGTAAAAGTATTGTCCAAGCGGCTGGGGCTAAGGTGCAAACCAAAATCAATCCTAATAAAATATAACTAACTCGCTACTCCGTCGCTTCAGAGCGAGCCTGAAACGCTTCCGCGCCTTGCATAGCAAGCGGTGCAAGGCATGCATAAAACGTAGCTTTTGCATGTAAAGGTTAGTACAAATTACAGGCGGTAGGTAGCAGCGGCGAGAGATTATATAATATAATTTAACATGGCATGAATCATAACTTATCACGGCATGAATCATAAATGAAATCATGGCATGAATCATAAATGAAATCATGGCATGAATCATAAATGAAATCATGGCATGAATCATAAATGAAATCATGGCATGAATCATAAATGAAATCATGGCATGAATCATAAATGAAATCATGTCATGAATCATAAATGAAATCATGGCATGAATCATAAATGAAATTATGGCATGAATCATAAATGAAATCATGGCATGAATCATAAATGAAATCATGGCATGAATCATAAATGAAATCATGGCATGAATCATAAATGAAATCATGGCATGAATCATAAATGAAATCATGGCATGAATCATAAATGAAATCATGGCATGAATCATAAATGAAATCATGGCATGAATCATAAATGAAATCATGGCATGAATCATAAATGAAATCATGGCATGAATCATAAATGAAATTATGGCATGAATCATAAATGAAATCATGGCATGAATCATAAATGAAATCATGGCATGAATCATAAATGAAATCATGGCATGAATCATAAATGAAATCATGGCATGAATCATAAATGAAATCATGGCATGAATCATAAATGAAATCATGGCATGAATCATAAATGAAATCATGTCATGAATCATAAATGAAATCATGGCATGAATCATAAATGAAATTATGGCATGAATCATAAATGAAATCATGGCATGAATCATAAATGAAATCATGGCATGAATCATAAATGAAATCATGGCATGAATCATAAATGAAATCATGGCATGAATCATAAATGAAATCATGGCATGAATCATAAATGAAATCATGGCATGAATCATAAATGAAATCATGGCATGAATCATAAATGAAATCATGGCATGAATCATAAATGAAATCATGGCATGAATCATAAATGAAATCATGGCATGAATCATAAATGAAATCATGGCATGAATCATAAATGAAATCATGGCATTAATCATAAATGAAATCATGGCATGAATCATAACTTATCATGGCATGAATCATAACTTATCATGGCATGAATCATAACTTACCATGGCATGAATCATAACTTATCATGGCATGAATCATAACTTACCATGGCATGAATCATAACTTACCATGGCATGAATCATAATTTATGTAGTAAAAATTAAGTTAAGTAACTTTATAGGGATTTTTTTTAAATCAAATTTTTTTAAAATGGTGCACATTTGGAAAAAAAATTTTTGTCTAAATCGAAACTCTTTTTTCAAATGTGCACCATTTTTTTTAAAATTTGATTTAAAAAAATCTCTACGTACTACCACGCCTACTACTATGTACTTTAAGAAAAACTTTGTTTTTTTTGTAATAGGGTTCATCATGTACGAGAAACCTGTCCTCCCGTTTGAGCGTCAACAGAAAAGTAACGGCCTACTACGGGCTCTCGTAGCCATCATTTTGAAAAAAGAAAATTTTTTTACACTTCATTAATTGTACAATAAAGTTCTTTAAAGGAATTTTTCATTTCGCTTATTATTTAAACACAAAAAATCGTCAAAAATAGGTGTACCTAGAGTTGTGTTATCCCTTAATATATACAGTAGTAACCAAGCTATTTACTTTCGCTGAGACTAGTAGAATTTCAGATCGATCGGTCAATCCGTTCTCGAGATATCGTTGGAACATACATTCATACATATACAAGAAAGAAACGAAAGTAAAGAAAAAATGTCTAATGAACTGCAATATTTTTAGGTAGTTTTCACTACTATTTAATAGTAAGCAAAAAGTTCAATTAAAGAAATTAGTTCAATTAAAGAAATTAGTTCAATTAAAGAAATTTTGATGATTTAAAAATTTGTCGCATATACTGTATAATTTTTCATTCAATTTTATTAATCGATTGTTCTAGCGTGTCTTACTTATTCGTTTAAGTATATTCACCGATTACTCAGGAATGGTTAAACCGATTTAAAAACTTATCTTTACATTTGATATAAGGTCAGCCTGCAGCGGTCCAGTATGCTTTTGGGTCAGTACTGGCCCAGTATAATACCAGTACAAATAAAAAACCATATTTTTGTCAATAATTTCTCTACAGTTTCTATTTTTATTTTAATTAGCTACTTAGGAATGGCTCTACCGATTTTGACACACATACAGACACTCACATATACACACAATCACACACACACACATACACACACGCAAATACACACACATACACACGCAAACACACACTTACACACACAAACATACACCTACACACACAAACACACACCTACACACACAAACACACATATACGCACACTCTCTTAATTTGAAATAGTGAACTTGTCACTATTTTAACTAGAAAAATAATTCCACTTACGAAACAGTGAAAATTTCACTATTTCATACTGAAAACTGTATTCATTAGAAAAATAGTGGCTTATCACTAATTTGGTAGTTAATACATAAGTTAAAAGCCGGCAAGATAGGGATCGAGTTGGTATTTCATAACCTAATTTCAGTTGACATTATTTTTATTTCATGAACATTAAATATTATTTTTATTATGTAATAACAAAATAATTAATTAATTAATGAATAAAAATGGTGCAAATAATATCTTAATTAGAATTCTGATCCATATTCCCTGTGTAAAAAATTGGACAAATGCCTAAAATTATTAATTTTTCGAAAGAAAAATTATAATTATATTCAACTATAATCTTTTTTGTAACGTGCATACTAATGAATTTATTCATATTATCGGAAGTACCTTTTTAGTCAATATATTTATATCAGTTATATTCGCAGCACCTTATATGAGTTATAAAATTTACTCTATGTAGGCAATCTACGTAGGCAAGTGGTGAAGACGTAGGACTGTAAACCTTGTGGACCAGAGTTCGATCCCCATCGCAGAAGATTTTTTCGCATTTTTAATTTATTTCTTATTTTAATATATATAAATGTTTAAATGAAAATACATAATCAATATCTAATACATCTCATATATAATTATATACGCGGTTAAATAACAGCCTTATTTTTTTAATTTACTGAATATGATTAAATTTCACTGATTCAAGTAGTGAAAATTTATTTCACTATTTCAAACAGTGAATATTCACTGTTTTGTAGTTGCTGAGTTATCACTATTCAAAATAGTGAATATTCACTGTTTTACAGTGAATTTTCACTATTTCATAATACGAGAGCACGTAAACATAGATACACACAAAACATATAAACACACACACGCGTAAACTCAGAAGCACACACACGGAAACACACATGTAAATACATACACACAATCACATTCATACGCAGACACATACACGCACACATACACACACATACCAATATATAATATATAATTAAGAACACTAAATGGAGTTAAATAAAAATTTAAAACGAAAAATAAAACTAACTCTAAAAAAGCGCTCTAAAAAGGAAAAAAAAATAATAGTTACAGTAAGAAAGAGTTTGAGAAAATGATAGGCTTACGATCAAATGTTTATTATATTCATTGAATTAAGTCAACATTTTGGTCATTGGAGTCGGCGCCAAGAAGTTTATAAAGTTACTTAACTTCTACTACATAACTTACTTACACTACACTCACACTTTATTAATTGTCCAATAAAGTTCTTTAAACGAATTTTTCATTTCGATTATTATTTAACAACAAAAATCGTCAAAACTAGGTGTACCTAGAGTGGTGTTACCCTTTAATATATTCATTGATATATTACGATTTTTGTTGATCAACGATTTCTCAAAAATACTTAAGGATTGAGGTGAAATTTTGACCATATTATAGCTTCTACTACACTGAGAAAAAGGATTTCTTTAACGAACAAATCATATTTTGTTATGAGAAAATAATTATTTATTAACTAATAACAAATTTTTTTTGATATAACGATATCTTAAATAATTGATTATCGAGTTGCGCGTCACCGCGTAAAGGTTAACTCCAAACGTGCAGTAAAAATAAAAAATCTTGGCAAGTATAAGTTTCATTATTATCCATAATATAAATTAAAAGAAATATGTTATTACCAAAATAAGACGTTCAATTATGAATTTCATGAATACGCTACAATTAAAATAGTAAACTTAAACTAATATTCTATTTAAAAAATAATATAGTTTAAAATATTTCCATGTTTTACTAATTCTGATAATCTCAAATGAACGCTAAAGAAATTTTTAAATCAATTTCCTTATTTTATTAATTAGTATGAAGTATCTATAAAAAATACCTTTTCAAAAAGTAAAATCTTGGCAAATATAAGTTTCATTATTACTCGCAATATAAATTAATAGAAGTATGTTATTACCAAAATAAGTCGATTAATTATGAATTTTATTCATAAACTCGAATTAAAATAGTAAAATTAAACTAATATTATATTTAAAAATTAATATAGTTTAAAATATTTCCATTTTTTACTAATTCTTATAAGCTCAAATGAACGCTAAAGAAATTAATGAAATCGTTTAATATATTGGCAAATATTGTATTTTTATTTGTATATCAATATCCTTCTTTTATTAATTAGTATGAAGTATACAAACTATTTAAAAATATTATAGTTTAAAATATTTATATTTTTTACTAATTCATATAATCTGAAATAAACGTTAAGAAGTTAATTAAATCGATTAATAAATTGGCAAGTATTATATTTTTATTTGTAAATCAATGTCATTTTTTTATGAATTAGTATGAAGTATACAAATTAATAATACCATTATCAGAATTAGTAAAACATGGAAATATTTTAAACTATGTTATTTTTTAAATAGAATATTAGTTTAAGTTTACTATTTTAATTGTAGCGTATTCATGAAATTCATAATTGAACGTCTTATTTTGGTAATAACATATTTCTTTTAATTTATATTGTGGGTAATAATGAAACTTATACTAGCCAAGATTTTACTTTTTAGAAAGTTATGTATTACTTTCAAATAAATAAATATTTGTGTATGGGTAACTTGAAAGTTTCATTGACTGCATTTTCTTTTAAGCTACTTGAAGTAATCTTTTGCAATTTTACCTAAACCATTACGTAGCCCTATTTGATTATGAAAATTCCCTTAAAATAAATTTTAAAAAAATTCCTTCGAAAGAACCTTATAATATCCTGATGTTTTATTCAGATATCAAGTCAACGCTGGGTGAAAAGAGTCTTTTTAATGTAATTATAAACCTGAGCTTGCAAACATTTGATTAATTATAGTTTTATAAATTCATTAAAATGACCCTTCTGAGCCAGCGTTGACTTTATATCTGGATAGAACATGAGTATATTATGTGTTACTTTTAAATAATCCTTTAAACACAAGAAGCACTTACACGAGTACAAAGATTCACAAAGACCCTTGTCAATAACAAAAATTTGGGTTAAAAAACAGTAATCTATACATCTATTGTATAGAAGTACATCTATTGGAGTATTAAATATTTAACAGATGCTTCTGCGATGCACCAACTTGATTGGAGAACTTAATTTGTATTACATTTACATCATGACAACGTCAGAGCGGATATTCAATTACTGCATTCCCATGATTGTGTGGTATTTTTCTGGTGCATAGTGGCTTATGCCCTGTATGCTTATGGTCAATCAGCAGATGACTTTGTATATCCCCGATGATGATTACGCACGAGCACATAAATACTTGTTACTAAGATGTAGCACACCACAAGTATAACAAATTTATTGAACAACCAAGAAATCGTTGTCGATATACCTACAAAAAAACTAATTGCTTTATTGTTTTATCTAATAATTCTTATTTGAATGCAATTATCACAGCTAATTGCTGTATATGCATTTTAACAATGACTTTACCTATAAGCGTGGCACCAAAGAAATTCTAATCATATTTCTCAGTAAAACAACTTTACTTGATGACTTGATTTCAGTAATGCTTGTTTCATCTTGTTTATTCCTTGCGAGTTTCAAGGGGGCAACATACTCAACGGCAGAGAAGACGTCCTTAATTGTTCCTTTTTGTGTACTATACTATTCTACCTCTTCTTTTACTAGTCTTCTTTACTTGCAATGCTATACATTCCCTGCTCTTTCTTTCCAAGTACCTGACCCTCTTTATATCCATACTTTGCCACGATTTTTGCTGCAACAGAAGACGTTGTGTATCCTTGATGATTTAGATTCTGTCAAGGAAGTGGTCTCGGTACAACTTCTGGTGTAGCCTCCTGCAGAAAGGCAATGGAGCGATCGTAACACCTTGTCCAGTACTCCTAAATGTTGTGCGTTCTTCATCTCTTTCGACAGAATTCATTGTTAGTCTTTTTCTTTATCTCTCTTACCATGTAAAACAGAAGCTTTTTTCAACTACACTCGGGATTGCAATAATTTTATTCCAGATGACGGTCTCGTTAACAATAAACATTTATTTTATTTTTTCAAAAAACAAAATATCTTATTTATATAAAGTTCTATTCAAACAATGTATAAAGGTTGACATTGATTATTAATTAACTAATGAATTTTGGTTAAATAATAATTAGTTTATACGATTTGTAATTTCCTTAATTTATTTTTTATGTTTTTTGGATTATATTTGTTTTTTATGCGGGGGGGCTCAGCCCCCCCGAACCCCCCCGTCTCCACTCCCGGCCCGCCCCCGCACCCTACACCCTCCCCTATGTGGATGGCAGGTTTATGTCACTCGTGCTACAATAGTATATTACGATACATGTACGCTTGGGCGCTAACTACGCGCCGTGCAATTATGGGCCACTTAGGTCACATGTATCGTAATATACTATTTCACTGAATGATTGATTTATTCATTAATTATAAAAAATGGCGAATTTATGTCACACGAGCTATAAAATAGTATACGATACTCGTGGCATAAACGGCCTATGACACGACGTGAAATATCGCCCTCGCTTCTAATAGGCCGTTTATGCCACTTGTAACGTAATATACTATTGTTAATTATAACTCGCACTTTTATTTCGACATATTCCAGTCAACCATTTATTAATAGTTAATAAATTTTATTAACAATAACAATAACAATTCATTTCTCTCGGTGTATCTTAACGATTGTAAATAACTTGATTTGAAAGGTTTATATTAACAATATATTAATATATACAGATAATATATTGATATATTATACAATTGAGCTGAAATTTGGACATTTTGTTTCCCTTTTATACTTTTTATGTTTTAGTACACTTTAAAACATTTCGTTATTTGGGCAAAGCTTTTAGCTCCATTTTGCTTTCTCATAGAGGAAGCTTTGTGATATTAAAAAACAGTTGTTCTAGAATTATAAGAACATGTTTTGAAACATTAGGAATTAAAAAACACTATTCTTAGAAAATGTCTGTATGGATGTGTGTGGGCGTGGGCGCATACGCGTGTGTGTGTGTGTGTGTATGGATGTGGATCAGCATTGCTCTGAATATACACGTTGAAAATTAATGATTCAGAGCTCATTTTTGATTTGTTTTTTTTAAAGAATGGCAAATAAAAATATTTTTTGTTTTTTTGATGCGATTTTATTTTTTATAACGCTTCTACGATTTTTGAGTTTTAGTTTTTCGGGTTTTTTGATACGTTAGAAATAATATCATCGATGCAGTGATAATGCATTTCTGGCATTTCTGCATAAAGATATTTCTTTTGTTACATACGAAAACGTCAATTTTTGTTTAAACGGTGATATCTAGAAAATATAAGATGGAAAATTTTTGAAAAAATTTAAGATGATTATGAATATGGAGAAAAATATTCAGTAAATTTTTTTAGTCTTGATCTTTTTATATTGCCAAAAAAAAATCAATTTTCTGTCACCTACGAGAACTGCAGTAAATCAGCAGCATTTGATCAGAAACTTTCCAAAAAGTTGGCGTTTTACAAGCTTTTATTTAGGTTCACTTGTCCGTTTGTTTGTTTGTATTTTAGTTAGATACAAATCTTGTGCTTGTTGCATTTCAACAATTTGTTTCAGGTGTTTGCGCGTATGCGAGTGCGTGGGTGTGCGTGTGCACGTATAAATATGTATATGTGTGTGCGTATGAGTGTTTGTGGTTGTGTGTGTTTGCGTGTGAGTATAATATATGGATTTATCTGAGGCTGGATATGTGGACATTAGGGTGAAAAATGGGTATTTATTAATAAGATTTGACTATACTCCACAAAAGTTAACTTTTAGAATAAAACTTACCCTCCTTAAGGGGGCAGGCCTGGGTTCAAATCTAAAAAAAGAAAATTGCAGTTTAATTTATACAAAACTTTTTGGATGTGATTTAGATTATGGGAAGTTTTTTTTACCAAAAGTAGATAAAAAGAAAAAGACTTTCTGATATATATATATAGTCTGAAAATTTTAGAGAATGTTTCTGATATGTCTCCTCACAATATGAGCGCAGCAAATTATTAAAAATGTCTATATAGTAATAATTAAAAATATAAACCCTTAAATAATTAAATATTTTAATTAATTTTGAGGTTATATATTTTTAATACTTGCTATATAGACTTTTTTATAATTTGCTGCGCTGATATTGTAAGAAAACATATCAGAAACATGCTCTAAAATTTTTACAATATCGATGGCTGAATGTTGAGAAAGTCTACGAGGCAGACCTAAAAATAATAAAAAAGATTATTTTGAGATAATTGCATTCGAAATTTGAAAACACAATAAACACATACAAACAATACTCGCCTAAAGAAAAAAGTAGGAATGCTTTGTATTTTCTTGTTATATATTTCATTAATATATTTCACACTATTGCTTAGACAAACATGTGTGATACGTCAATGATATGATCTCATGATAGCGCTGAAACAAAAAAATTTGTTAATAACAGTGTCTCATTTTTATCAGTAAGAATAATGAATACAATATTTATCTTTTTTCGTCATAGAACATAAGTATATTTTTAATTATTATAGAGGTAGCTGGTAGTTATTTTCCAGCTGAGAAGTTGGTTTCCTTGGTTACCTTAAAATTAAATGAATAAAAATAATTTGTAAAGCATACACAATATATACTTTACATGATAAAAGTTTTAAAAGTTATTTCATATCAACTCTATTAATTTCACCATCACCAATATAGTGTGAGTACATAACACCTTGTTTTTCAAGAGATCGCTGGATAATTTCCACAATACTGTCTACCTCCATTTTTCCAGCGTGGCCTTGATGATTTGACGTACACTGACTTTGATGCGTTTTAATTCATTCCTCATAAACTGATGTGTCTTCTTTTCCTTCCTATAAAGAGCAACTCTTACAAAAACTATTTTTTATAAAAAAAATCAAGCACTTTTCCAGTAGAATTAGAAACACCTTGGAGGGAGGAAAACCCTCTTTTTCTCCTAGAACCATCTCCGGACACAGGAAGTCCAGCATTATCTGAAGGTAAAATACTCATTTCTCTTATCGCACCATTACTCATAGAGCCTTCAGCAATCACTTCACAAGATTCACTCACTTGATCGTTGATATTGTCAAAATTGCTGTGCGACATTGTCTGTGGCAAATCCATAATTCCACAAAGTGTTGAAAGTCCAGCACGTCCATGATCAAGAGCACGCATAACCAAACCAGATCTTCTATTAACTTCATATGCATTACTTTTTTTTGCCAATGAATCTACTTAAATTAATAATAATTGATGCAATTCTTGGATTTATACAATTTGAACAAGAAATGTCAATTTTAAATCCAAGTCCTCGTACATCAGATTCACAGAAATCCAGTTTTCCATGACATATCTTACAACATGCGATCTTTTGCAGTTCAGGAAATAGGTTGTCAATGTCGACAATTCTATTCCTGATTTCACTGCTTTCAGTTATAATGTCCTGAACTTTTCTACTGGAAGTTGAATTTCTTTGCTTCTTTGGAGGAGGACCCACTCTTTTTCTTTCATAAAAAATCTTCTTTCTTTTTGTTTGTCCTCCTCAAGTAAGTTTACCAGGGCCACCCGACACTATACCTTTAACATCCCTTGGTCTGGTACTCGAACACATTACACTTACACTGTATACTGATTTGACACAAAATATATATAAATATGTATACACAACTCATCACAAACAACTTTTCTTACACTTTAAAAAAACAACACTTGTGCACTTTAACACTTATACGTACTTATATAATTATTCACTTACATACTTGTACACTTATACAGTATTACACAATAATTATAAAGCCTTGAAAACGGCTAGTGAATATAGGTTTTAATTTAAAAATAATGTACAATATTTTTATACACAAATAGCACAGATATTTTGAGAGGTTAATCTCAAAGTAAACAACATTAAAGAGCATTCACAACGTTCATACAGAAGTTGCGGATAGAGC
This sequence comes from Gastracanthus pulcherrimus, assembly GCA_949152435.1. Taxonomy (NCBI): domain Eukaryota; kingdom Metazoa; phylum Arthropoda; class Insecta; order Hymenoptera; family Pteromalidae; genus Gastracanthus; species Gastracanthus pulcherrimus. Next base: position 171,084,948 of record OX424572.1, on the reverse strand, counting down.
ATATCGGCGTTCTGGTCAGTGATTGGTCGAAAGACAGTCCCAGAGCAAAATTCCGCACTACCTTAGTGCATTGGCATCGAAACGATACCGAAGCGCTAAAAATCCCGTGTAAATTTCACCTGGTGGCGAAATTTCAAAACAGCGAGAGAGTATAGTTTTTCAGTCAATTTCGCTATATATAGGTATACTGTACGTGTTACTCTCTGACAGATTCGAGTTTTATCAAATATATTGTAAGAGTTCTTGATCAGATGGGAAGGACATTGTAAGAGTTCTTGATTTGTATATTCTTTATTATTTAAATAAATAAATAATTATATTTTTATTCAATTTATTATTTTTCCACCGAGGTACCTAAATGAAAGAAGGAAATAGGGAAATTGGAAAGATTCATATATGTGTATATAAAATAAATAATATTATAATTCTATGTTAAGCAAGTCGAATATCTTACACTTATTTAATATCACAGTTCCACGCCATAAAAGCAACTTGCGCTCACTCATATATTCGCTAAGAGTAATAAAAACTAGCGAGTATATAAGTTAGCTGTCCAAATCATTTTTATAGGAGCGAGAAGAGTGAGGTCCTGTTCGCTAGGCGACTGTGTCCGGACTTCCGATTTTTACATCGACATCCAGCCCGCAAATTAGACTGCGGTAAGAACCGTGCCGCCGGCGTCGCTAAGCAACCAAGTTCCCACTCTTCTCACCTCACATAGATGTAGTTATACATCCCTATTCTCCGGGATTTCTCTTTATGCGGATATTCGCTTCGCGACGATCGGCCTAACGCACAAACGCGATTTTCAATTCATTTATTCATCTTCTCTTTATTTATTCTTATCATTCATTCTTTGCATATGTCAATAAAAAAAATAGTATATGTTAATAGAAAAAATAGTATATAAAAGCATTCTAATAAATTAGTAATTAAAATAAACCAATATTCATACCATGCCAATATGGACCGTTACTTGATATATAAATAGGCTCTTTGAATTTTTAATTATTTAAACTTATTTAAATAGCATTTTTTACATAAAATTCACTAAATTAAAAAAAAGCTACTTTGAAATTTTATCTATAATTCTGTAACAAAACTTAATATCGTAAAGCGGGTTGCAGGAGCTTATTGTACAAGAAATTTACTATCAAAATACGCAATAAAAAAAGAAGTGATTTTTTTACTTTTTAACCCAGGCTGCCCCCTTAGAGGAAAATACAATTGAAAAAATTTTTACTCCCGCCCAAAGATAAAAAGTAAAAACTTAAAACGTATTATCTTTTACGTATATCTCGTTTAGTTTTATTAATATATATCTTTTTTAAATACCATTTTATATGTGATAAAATATAGAAACTTATCCATAATTTTATTTTATTTTATCAAGTCTGAAACTAAAAAAAATTAAGCAAACGGTGTTAAATAACAAAAAAGGCACACATTATGAACTTTAAAGTTATTTTTTATGTCCTTATTGAAATTAAAAAAAAAGTTTTACTAAAGGATTTGTAGAATAGTGTTGTTTATGGAGTATTGCTCTTTTGAAAACAAAATTTCTAAATATTATCGTAAAAAAAGTATAAAGAATGAAAAGGGCGATAATGCTACAATTGGTTTTTATGAATAAAAGCTAATGAACATTAATATAGAATGTACTCGAGGATCGCGTTTGTCGCTCAAGCTAGAATCACGCGCGTAAGCTAGTGCCGATATAAGAGCGACATGCTTAACTAACTTAACTTTAACTAACTTAACTTTAACTTTAACTAACTTAACTTTAACTTTAACTAACTTAACTTTAACTTTAACTAACTTAACTTTAACTTTAACTAACTTAACTTTAACTTTAACTAACTTAACTTTAACTTTAACTAACTTAACTTTAACTTTAACTAACTTAACTTTAACTTTAACTAACTTAACTTTAACTTTAACTAACTTAACTTTAACTTTAACTAACTTAACTTTAACTTTAACTAACTTAACTTTAACTTTAACTAACTTAACTTTAACTTTAACTAACTTAACTTTAACTTTAACTAACTTAACTTTAACTTTAACTAACTTAACTTTAACTTTAACTAACTTAACTTTAACTTTAACTAACTTAACTTTAACTTTAACTAACTTAACTTTAACTTTAACTAACTTAACTTTAACTTTAACTAACTTAACTTTAACTTTAACTAACTTAACTTTAACTTTAACTAACTTAACTTTAACTTTAACTTTAACTAACTTAACTTTAACTAACTTAACTTTAACTTTAACTAACTTAACTTTAACTTTAACTAACTTAACTTTAACTTTAACTAACTTAACTTTAACTTTAACTAACTTAACTTTAACTTTAACTAACTTAACTTTAACTTTAACTAACTTAACTTTAACTTTAACTAACTTAACTTTAACTTTAACTAACTTAACTTTAACTTTAACTAACTTAACTTTAACTTTAACTAACTTAACTTTAACTTTAACTAACTTAACTTTAACTTTAACTAACTTTACTTTAACTAACTTAACTTTAACTTTAACTAACTTAACTTTAACTTTAACTAACTTAACTTTAACTTTAACTAACTTAACTTTAACTTTAACAAACTTAACTTTAACTTTAACTAACTTAACTTTAACTTTAACTAACTTAACTTTAACTTTAACTAACTTAACTTTAACTTTAACTAACTTAACTTTAACTTTAACTAACTTAACTTTAACTTTAACTAACTTAACTTTAACTTTAACTAACTTAACTTTAACTTTAACTAACTTAACTTTAACTTTAACTAACTTAACTTTAACTTTAACTAACTTAACTTTAACTAACTTAACTTTAACTAACTTAACTTTAACTAACTTAACTTTAACTAACTTAACTTTAACTAACTTAACTTTAACTTTAACTAACTTAACTTTAACTTTAACTAACTTTACTTTAACTAACTTAACTTTAACTTTAACTAACTTAACTTTAACTTTAACTAACTTAACTTTAACTTTAACTAACTTAACTTTAACTTTAACAAACTTAACTTTAACTTTAACTAACTTAACTTTAACTTTAACTAACTTAACTTTAACTTTAACTAACTTAACTTTAACTTTAACTAACTTAACTTTAACTTTAACTAACTTAACTTTAACTTTAACTAACTTAACTTTAACTTTAACTAACTTAACTTTAACTTTAACTAACTTAACTTTAACTTTAACTAACTTAACTTTAACTTTAACTAACTTAACTTTAACTAACTTAACTTTAACTAACTTAACTTTAACTAACTTAACTTTAACTAACTTAACTTTAACTAACTTAACTTTAACTAACTTAACTTTAACTTTAACTAACTTAACTTTAACTTTAACTAACTTAACTTTAACTTTAACTAACTTAACTTTAACTTTAACAAACTTAACTTTAACTTTAACTAACTTAACTTTAACTTTAACTAACTTAACTTTAACTTTAACTAACTTAACTTTAACTTTAACTAACTTAACTTTAACTTTAACTAACTTAACTTTAACTTTAACTAACTTAACTTTAACTTTAACTAACTTAACTTTAACTTTAACTAACTTAACTTTAACTTTAACTAACTTAACTTTAACTTTAACTAACTTAACTTTAACTTTAACTAACTTAACTTTAACTTTAACTAACTTAACTTTAACTTTAACTAACTTAACTTTAACTTTAACTAACTTAACTTTAACTTTAACTAACTTAACTTTAACTTTAACTAACTTAACTTTAACTTTAACTAACTTAACTTTAACTTTAACTAACTTAACTTTAACTTTAACTAACTTAACTTTAACTTTAACTAACTTAACTTTAACTTTAACTAACTTAACTTTAACTTTAACTAACTTAACTTTAACTAACTTAACTTTAACTTTAACTAACTTAACTTTAACAATACTTATATATATATATATATATATATATATATATATATATATATATATATATATATATATAAACGAAGTGTGTCATATTGGTACTGCCAGATTATTTAGCATTAATATAGCATAGGAAAGAGTGGGGCATGAGCGTCACCCTAACTTTATGACGATATTTAAATATTAATTGTAACGATTTCAATATTAACTTTAACTAACTTAACTTTAATTAAGTTAACTTTAACTAACTTAATTTTAATTTAACGTTAAGTATTTAACTACCATTATTTTTAGCTGCAATTAATTACTGTCTTGTTTTATTTTTTCCTTGTCTTTTTGCTTCGAAAACTTCGTTCTCTTCGAATCTGCATTTCTTCGTTTACTTCGAAGACTTTGAAACTTCGTTACCTTCGAATCTTCGTTTCTTCGTTTACTTAGAAGGCTGCTAAACTTCGATACTTGGATACTTCGACAATTCGAAGTTTGGTTCATTCCTTCGAACTCTTCGAAGAGCCGAAGCTTCGTAAAAGTAACAGCCCTAATTTCGTATGCCTAGTGTTCTATTTCTTATTCTTTTATAACTTCTATTTCTATTTAAACATACAAAAAGTTTTATTTCTTCGCGTCGGCTCTTCGAAGATTCAAAGAAATCGAAGGAACGAAGCGAACTTCGAATCGTCCAAGTATTGAAGTATCGAAGTCTTCGAAGTAAACGTAAATATGTGTATGGATGTGTGTGTGTGTGCGTGTGTGTGTGTATATGTCTGTGTGTGTGTGTGTGGACGTGGATCAGCATTACTTTGCATACACACGGTGAACTTAATGTTTCAGGGCTCATTCTTTTTTGTTTTTCTTAAAAGAAGACAGCACAAAAATTTTTATTTTTTTTCGATTTGTTTTTGTTTTTTAACGGTTTTTTGATGTTTGAGTTTTTGTTTTTCGGGGTCTTTAATACCTTACAAATAATATCATTGATCCAGCGAAGAGGCGAATTTGAAAGAGCATTAAATTACCAAACTTTTCCGATCTGAAAGTTTGGAAAAGGTTATTCTCTCCTTTGGGTATACATGAAAACGTCATTTTCTGTCTAAGCGGTTATATCGCGAAATCATGACAGAAAATTTTTGAAAAAATTAGAGATGATTACGAATATGGAGTTTTGACATTTTTCTTTTGTCGATAAAAAAAAAATTTGTAAGAATAATCGTTTTTCATTCTTTGGCGACAACTGAAGTAAATCAACAGCATTTTATCTGAAACTGTACATAATGGTGACTTTTTACTATCTTCTGACCTGTATATTTTTTCAGATCATGAGATAATGTATTTTAAAAAATATTGAGTTTATGTGTTTTTTGAAATTTTTTTTTGATCGCTAATATCTTGAGAACGGCGCGTTTATTTTTCACCAATTAAATATACTTTAAATATAGTGCAGAGTACAGTGTTGTTTTAACTATTTTTCGATTTTTCGATTTTTGAGTTTAGTTTTTTTGTTTCTATTTATGTTAAAAATATTATGATCAATTTAGTATAATTTTTAGAGAATCATATTGATTTTTCACCACAGAATTAAATAGAATAAATAATTTCATATTGGAATAATTTATTAAGTTTGTATTTGAGGATGCTAAGTGCCTATGATTTGGCAGCGTTTTTTTAGGATATTAACAAAGAAAATTAATATAAACCTTCTTTAGGTTCGGCATACAATAATTCTATACAGATTGCATATGCTCTTCATACCCCTCAGAGTGTGTCACGTGCCCCGCTTTCACTTTTTGCTCGATTAGGAAAAATAGCTAACTTAAACATAATATAAAAAAAAACGCTACTAATTCATTAGCACTTAGCTTCCTCAAACTAAATTAATTTTTACAATATGAAATTCTTTGTTCTAGCAAATTAATTTTAAATTGCTATATCTATATCTCTTTCTAATTAATAGCTCAAAAAAGGTCTGCTTTCTTATGATTGATGGTTTGTCCAAAGATAATTTTTTACTAAAATTACAGAACGATAAGAAATAATCCTTATCACAGCAATTATTTCTGCGTACGTAATTTAGTAAAATTATTTAAATGTTATATTAAATGTAAACAGATGTTAGTACGCAGATTCATTGAATTCCCAATTATCTAAAATTTTGTGAACGATATGCCATCATAGATTTCCGAGATATAACCATTTAAACTATATAAGACTTTTTTGTGTATAACAAAAGAAGGGAAAGAGCCTATTCAAAATTTGCGGCTGTAGAAGATAGTTAGTTTTATGCTATTTTCTATGCCTTTATACTAAATTGATCATAATATTTCTAACGTATCAAAAGCACGGAAAACTAAATATCAAAAATCCAAAAATCAAAAGATTGTTATAAAAAGAAATGAGTCGATGAATCTTTAAATTTTTATTTAATTTCAAATTATCATTTAAAACCGAAAAAGATGAGCCCTGTTTGTCAAAAAATGACCGTGCCATTCTCGAAATATAAGCGAAAAAACAAATTTTCAGAAAATACATAAGTTTGAATATCTTGGAATATAATGGTCGTAATGATCTGGACAAGGAAGTCAACCAAGAGATAGTAAAAAGCTAACTTTTTGGAAAGTTTGTTATAAAATGCTGCCGTTTTACTCCAGTTATCAAAGGTGACAAAAAATCGATTTTTTTCACAAAAAGATTTTTTTCTCTTCAAGAAAAAGATAAAGCATAACAAATTTTACTGAATATTCTTCGGTATAATCCTAATTATCTCAATTATTTTCAAAAATTTTGCTTCGTATATTTCACAGATATGACCGCTTTAAATTCTCTAATTTGGAATTTCGATATTTTTATGTAGAATTTGAATTTTTAACAAAGTATTACATGTCTTTTAGTGCTCGTTTTATAAGAAATTAAGTTTATACATTCGTAAGTTATAACAAAATTAGTTCAACATTTGTGGAATTGTTCGATATTCCGTGGTGTATATTTTTTATCGCATCCCAGCAATATCTGAAAATAATAAATTATATTAAAAAAGCCGACAAAAATCATATATATATATATAAACGAAGTGTGTCATATTGGTACTGCCAGATTATTTAGCATTAATATAGCATAGGGAAGAGCGGGGCATGAGCGTCACCCTAACTTTATGACGATATTTAAATATTAATTTTAACGATTTCAATATTTCTGAAAAAAGGTTGACGTAAAGAAATTGATCAGCAAACAGATGCTACTTAGTTTAAAACAGCTGCGTGAATACATTTATCGCAAAACGAGAAAAGTTTATAGGTCATTTATCAAAATGACGCACTTGCCCCATAGGGGGTAAGTGTGTCTTGTAGCTGGGGCACAAATGTCATGAACAATTGCGATAACCAATATACATGAAAGAAAAATATAAATAAAAAATAGAATATTTATAGAAAATTTCTTTTATTGATTTTTTGACAAGGGCATTAGAACAATTTTCTTATTGTTACTAATAATTATTTTTTTTATTTTTGATCACAGTTTGAAACGAAGTTTACAACTTTTTCTAAATCTAGGTATGATACCAATTAAACTTTTTGGCAACATTAAAAGTAATAAGTAAATTTGCATATCATCTACATAAACAAATTCATAGCAACTCATTGATTTTTTATCACAGTTTAGAACGAAGTTTAGAAGTTTTTCTTAATCTAGCTTGATATCAATTAAACTTTTTGGCAACTTTAAAAGTAATAACTAAACTTGCTTATCATCTACGACTGATTTCATCTCAAATCATGCGGGCCGACAGCACCTATCTCTCCAAATCAGCTCAAATTATAGTATATTATTCTACTCGGAAAATAAGCGTGTATGCTTTTTTCAAAAATGACTCCTCAAATTTCGTTTCTCAAAAATCGAAAACTTTTTTCTTTTTAAATCGTTCTAATTCGTCTTTTTATGGATATTTGAAAATAATTCTGTACATATTCGATGCTGTTGATGATACTCTTTCGATCTGCCAAGTTCAACAATTTTTTTACAAAAAATCAAGGATGATATGGCATTTTTTATAAACAATGAAAAATGCTTTTTTCTCAAAAAATCCATCTTTTTTTTTACTCAATTTTTTTTTATAGATAGCTAGTCTCAATACCTATATGGTCATATACATGACATTTGGAATATTTTTGTTTTTTAAGAGATATAAACGAAATATGAAAAAAAATTTATGTTCCCCCATAGCACTGTCGTGCAAGAAAAAATCCTATGTATTTTTCCCTTTTTTATGATTTTTAGACATTTTTTCTTTTTACCTACATTTACTTTCCATACATGGGTTTTCTGAATGCCGTTATATTTAGGAGCCTTAAGCCACTCTTTTATTTTATTTTGTCTAAAAACTTCAATATCTTCTTTTGGTAGTAAGATTAGTTTAATATTATTAGTATAAGATTGAACTTTTGTTACAAAAGCATTGGCATCTTGTATTGATTCAATATGACTGTTCTGAAGATTATGTCTAGTTGCATAGTGTTTGACTAGTCCGCCAACATCATCACATGCACCTTTCCCGTGACCTGTAGCTGAAAACAACCATTCTTTATTGATGGAAGCATTTTTCATTTCATACAATTGAAATCGATTTTTAAAGTGGCATTTTTCATCGCATCAATTATTTTTTCCATTGCTAACAAGGCATGGGCAGAATCGTGTTTTCTATCATCACTGATGACAGCAAAAGTTTTTGTTAGTTTTCCTTGATAACAAACTGCTGTGAAAATAGAGACCTGTTGATTAACCAAGTGAGTACCTTGAATAGGGTTACTGTGAATCACTGCCCAATTTTCAGCAAAATCACCATGCAGTACTAGATGACCTGAGTTAGCTGCAGCAATTTCTTTCTCTTCTTTTATAGCTTTTCTTTGTATATTTTTAATATTTAAATGAAAGCTTGTTTTAACTGGAACTTAAAAAATTGGAGATTGTTAATCTTTTCTTTACAAGATGGCCATTTTCCCACATAGCAAAAACAATCTCCTCATGTTCATTAGTTGTATCTAATCCAAACAAACTTAGGTTTATATTTTCGAACTGCTCTTCATTCTTTAACAAAATTGTTAAATAAAGAGAAACAGAAGAAGAAGAAAATCAACTTAAAGAATCGTGTTAGCAGGAAAGTTAGAAAAAGCAATAAAATGTCTAAAAATCATAAAAAAGGGAAAAATACATAGGATTTTTTCTTGCACGACAGTGCTATGGGGGAACATAAATTTTTTTCTTATTTCGTTTATATCTCTTAAAAAACAAAAATATTCCAAATGTCATGTATATGACCATATAGGTATTGAGACTAACTATCTATAAAAAAAAATTGAGTAAAAAAAAAGATGGATTTTTTGAGAAAAAAGCATTTTTCATTGTTTATAAAAAATGCCATATCATCCTTGATTTTTTGTAAAAAAATTTTTGAACTTGGCAGATCGAAAGAGTATCACCAACAGCATCGAATATGTACAGAATTATTTTCAAATATCCATAAAAAGACGAATTAGAACGATTTAAAAAGAAAAAAGTTTTCGATTTTTGAGAAACGAAATTTGAGGAGTCATTTTTGAATAAGCATAACACATGCAATTTTGATGCTATTGAAAAATTAAAAAATACGTATACGCTTATTTTTCGAGTAGAATAATATACTATAATTTGAGCTGATTCGGAGAGATAGATGCTGTCGGCCTGCATGATTTGAGATGAAATCGGTCCTACATAAATAAATTCATAGGAATTCCTTGATTTTTGATCACAGTTTGAAACGAACTTTATATCTCTTTCTTAATCTAGGTATAATATCAATTTAACTTTTTGGCAACATGAAAAATAATAATTAAATTTGCATATCCTCTACATAAACAAATTCATAGGAACCATCATCCGTTTGCACCATGCGTTGTTTATTTATAATACTAGCATTAACAAACACTTCATAAGTATTATTTATGTTTGATAATGGTATTGGGACAGTCATTGTATCGACATTGTTTAATGGAGTAGATTGTTCGTTGATTCGACCATTTGATTCACAAAGTGGCTTACGTTTAGTCGTGCCAGCTCTCTTCTTTGGAATAATAAGAGGTTTCTCCAAAGTGTTATCCGATACAATTTTTGGTTTAGATTTCTTGATGATTTCTTTGGGCTCTTTCTTAATTTTCTTACTATTTTCTGCTTCAACCAATGTATCGATATAACTATCTTCTGTTACAATCGTAGCAGTTCGTCTTTTTCTTTTCCCAAAACATTTTGTTTTGTTAGAAGTTAAATCAACCTTCGACAAAGATTCAGGTTGAATAATCTTTGTTGGAGCATAAGTTTGAAAATTGTTACAGCCAGAAACTGTATAATGATGCTAAAAATTGAAAAAATATTTTATAATTGATTAAATTAAATAAATACATTTATTAAATGACTTACCAAAAAATAAATTAAGGGCTCAGCTTGCAATACACATGAAAGAGGGATTTTAACTACAGCCTCAGCTGAGTCTTGACTCGCATCGTTCACAGTACACTTCGGAGTAGATAAGGCACTATTGACCATATCTTGACTAGCTTCGTTCATAAGCATGGATCCATTTGGAGTAAAATCTACTACAGAACTAGTTTTTGAAGCAGGTGAGACAGTGTTGACTGGATTTTCACTAAGCATGGCAGGAGTTAAAGCTGCATTTGATGTTTTATTCATGATATCATTGATGACATTACTAGATTCATTACTTGAAGAATCTAGAAACGAGTTGCTGCTGTTTAGACTCTCATAAATATCAAAGGACATATACCCGTTACTTTGAACGAATTCACTGCAGTTTCTACTTTTGCTGATTTTTGCCATGCCTTACCAACTAATGAAAAAATATCCTTCATTTGCACTTGTTTTTCACTCCGTTGAAACTGTTTTACCTCCTCAGCATAATAATTGCTCAAAGGTTTCATGAATGATACGTCTAACCGTTGCATCTTGTGCGTGCAATGAGGGGGAAAGCAGATAATTGTCACACCGTTCTCCTTACCCAGCTTAGCCACTTCTAGATTTTTTACATGCTTAACGTGTCCATCCAATAACAATAAAACTGGATTTTTGAGAGAAGCATTGAAGAATTTAATGAATTCTTTAAACCATTTGGTGAACAATTCTGCCTGTATTCAACCACTCTTGTGCCACTCAGCCCATGAGCCTTCTGGTCTCCCCTCAAGAAATTTCAGATTTTCCTTTACTCGAGGGAATATTAACATAGGTGGCATGAAAATACCACTTGCAGACATGCAGATCTCTGCAGTCACTGTCTCACTGCGTTCTGCAGATGTCTTGCCACCAACTTGCTTCCTTCCTCTTCTTGAGATCACTCTTGAAAGGCCTTTTGGAACAACGGAGATTCCTGTTTCATCTACGTTCCAAACTCTGGCTGCAGTAAACTTAAATTTCTCTTGATAAATCTTGAGAAGGTTACAAAAATTATCAACTTCAAACTTATTAAATCCGTTTGCTCTAGCTACAGATGTCAGCTCAGCTTTTCTGTTGGAGAGATTATGTCTTTGTATGAAACTTATAAGCCAGTCGATACCAGCTAAGCCTGTGTCTTTGTTGAATTTATGAGGAATATTTAATTCGGTAGCAAAGTCAAACGCTAATTTTCTCAATTCTTTGGCTGTGAGTCCCATTAATCTGTTTTCCATATCTATAACGTACTCACATAGAGCTTTCTCTTGCTCGTCATTGAAAAATCTAGAATAACCTAAAATCATATAAATTTATAAGGTAAACTGAAAATATATTAGACAAAACAAAGATAGGCTTAAAACTTATCATTCGTACGTGTAGCTTCTTCATTTTTTAATCTCTTATGCAATGTTGTTCTGGGTATACCGAATTCGGCTGCACAACTTTAAATGGATTGTTCATTTTTTATGCTGTCAAGAGCTAATTGTAATTGTCCATCAGTCCAACTAGCTCTGTCAGACTTCTTTTTGTACTTCCGTGCCATTTTTTTACTAAACTATTACTTATTATTAACTTAACTATTTACATTAACTTTTGCAGTGCGCGGAATCTTAGGCAGCCATTTTAGGTTAGGATAATCATCTGTTGGGCATCAGCTCCGTTTTGTGTGACGCTCGTGCCCCGCTTGTCTATGACGCTCATGTCCCGCATCGATACTTATTTATTATTAATATTTTTTACAAAATTCTCTTCGTAGAGTGATAAATAAAAAATGAATTTGAAGCTTATGAATCGAACTTTAAAATACACTCGACCCTAAAGATTTTGAATGTCTTATTTATGTTGAATCTTTGACGGTAAAAATGTGATCGGACACGAGCTTTAAGCTTCAAATTTTTATTAATTCTTATTAAATAACATTTAAGTTTTTCAATGAAAAAATGGGATGGGGAAAAATATATAGTATTACGATTAAAATAAAAAAAATTGGGCCACAGCATATAGTTATTTAAGTTTTTTTTCGAGGATGACAATTTTATTACGAAGTTCGTTGTGCCCCGCTCTCCCCTACCCCAAATCTACGAAAGTTACAAATAATTTCAATCAGAAATCCTATGGATCTTAATGTCAAAACATGATTACTCAATTACTTACTTTTCTCTGATTCTTTATTTGAGATAACACATTTTTTTTAAAGGTTTTCATTTGTTTATTTGGTTTAATGTTTTGTTAAGATACTTTTTATAGTTCTATATCTCGGAAGCTATATGCTATAATTCAATCAAATTGTCACTAAATATTATTTACATATTCGTATTATGTTATAATAATCCAATTGCGGCCTAAAAAATGATTTTTGATGCCTTTTTTGCGCTTTATTTTTCGTATTTCTCGACAAACAGCTCCTTATAATGTGACAGGTAACCTGTATAAATTCACCGCAGCCTCACTGACTTATTGCATAAACTTGATTACATACCCATACATCCGTACATACATCTACGGGGATGCTTGAAATGTGTTCCAATAGTGTTAAAACATGTTTCTATTCAATAATTTTTTAGTTTCAAAGATATTACACTTTTTGCGATGCCGAAAATATAAGGTTCACCCTTGGAGCAGTCGTGCCTAATGATAAAGTAATAATAATTGATTATGATGGAGAGACTCGATTACTCGTTAGTGTTGTTAATTTAGAAGAATTAACAGCTATTGATCTCCACGAATGAATTTTGATTTACATTGCCGATATTTCGGACGCTTTAACCCATTTCTTCCCAAGCGGCCATTTTATAGTCGATTGGTTTTTTACCTAAAACCGCCATTTTGAAATTTTCGAACGGAAATTTCGGAATTCTGACTTCAGAATCGGAAAGAGCGGACAATTTTACTTCAGAAAAGTGCTATTGGTTATTATTATTTTTTTTCGACAATTTTTTAGGCAAAAAACCAATCGACTATAAAATGGCCGCTTGGGAAGAAATGGATTAATCACGTTCCTTTGTAAGGCGTCTCCTTGCCCCCGAGGACGGGTGGATAGAGGAGAGATTAGAAGTAAGTACATTACGTATTTTATTAATAATATCAATTTTTAATTACATAGATAAATATAGTGTAGGTAAAATTAGTTTTTTTTCATTAAAAAAAAATATTCTAGATTTGGTTAGTTAATTAGATATTAACAATGATTCCACGAAACACGAATTTTTAATGTATAATATGTGAGTAGTTAACAAAATGTGTTTTATGTGACTATGAGATTTTGATATATTATCACACATTATATAGTATCCGTACTTATAATTTATGTATTTGATTTTGTTTAATGTAGCCTCGAAAAGGGACGTAATTAAAACGTCTGAAACGTCGGCAATGTAAATATAAATTTCACTCGTGGAGATCAATAGCTGTTCAATTCTTCAAAATAATAATAATTCTTTTTGTAATTAAATAATTATAGGTTTATTAATTGAGATTTCTAATAAAACAGTATAAACAAAATTAATTCTTCCAATACACATATCACTGTTTATATTATATGGATCTTTCTCATGTACATTATATATGTTGTAACGAAATGAGTGCCATGTACCGGCGTAGGTCAGCATCATAGGCGACGCGCGCGGTAGTTAGCAGGGTAGTTACCCAAAGAGAACGCGACTGGGGGCGCGGTGCTATCGATTCGGAGTTCGATCCGCGCGCGTTAACGCCGTTTCAGTCTCGCCGACATTCTCCCGCGTAGAAACGAGTGCATGCGGAGCGACCTGTTGCCGCGACGCCGCATTTGGAGTGGAGTGCGTACGCAGATATCTCCCCACTGTGCTGTGAGTGTGGAGGCGCGTCCCACGAGTAGCCAGAATAGAGTGGAGGAGAAAGAGAAGCGAAGCGGAGAAGGAGATAGAGAGATAGATAGATAGATATACGATTTATTTGTCAATTTTGGCAAAAATACATTACATAAAAATTGTTATTTTGTCATTACATTAAGTCTTTGATCACTATCACAGTTCGTCAGTGTATAAATATAAAAATTGTTGCACAAATTTGTCATTATCTAATATCACAGTTTGTTTATATCACAGTTCCATAACAATTTCTGAAAGTTTACTCATTCTTGCATACACGTACATCCATCACGACACAATTTAAAAACAATTACAATTCATACGATACATACACTCATCACACACGCAGATAAATTTACTCTTTATTAAAATATACTCTTTATATTTTGTACATTACAACATATTTCACGACTAAGAATACAAAACACGGGAGAACGGATAAATTAAAAGAAAAAAAAAAAAAAAGATACAATTAATAAATAAATAAATAAATAATTAAATAAATAAATAAATAATTAAATAAATAAATAAATAATTAAATAAATAAATAAATAATTAAATAAATAAATAAATAATTAAATAAATAAATAAATAAATAAATAATTAAATAAATAAATAAATAATTAAATAAATAAATAAATAAATAATTAAATAAATAATTAAATAAATAAATAAATAATTAAATAAATAATTAAATAAATAAATAAATAATTAAATAAATAAATAAATAAATAAATAAATAATTAAATAAATAAATAAATAATTAAATAAATAAATAAATAATTAAATAAATAAATAAATAAATAAATAATTAAATAAATAAATAAATAAATAAATAATTAAATAAATAAATAAATAATTAAATAAATAATTAAATAAATAAATAAATAATTAAATAAATAATTAAATAATTAAATAAATAAATAAATAAATAAATAAATAAATAAATAAATAAATAAATAAATAAATAAATAAATAAATAAATAAATAAATAAATAAATAAATAAATAAATAAATAAATAAATAAATAAATAAATAAATAAATAAATAAATAAATAAATAAATAAATAAATAAATAAATAAATAAATAAATAAATAAATAAATAAATAAATAAATAAATAAATAAATAAATAAATAAATAAATAAATAAATAATTAAATAAATAAATAAACAAATAAATAAGTCAATAAATAAATAAATAAATAACTACCCATGTATATGAATTCTCCGTCATCATGAAAAAATTTCAACTTAATCACCGTGCAGTTGACTGAGGTGCCTGCCTAACGCTGTTTTAAATTTACATAAGGACGGCAGATACCTCACACTGCAGGGGAGGGAGTTCCAGAATCGCGAGCCCTGGGCTCTAAACGAATAGAGACCCTTATCAGTCCGCGATCCCGGAACCGAGAGCTCTTTCACACCGCTCCTACTGGAAGTTCTAGCTGTGTTTTTACCAAAGAGAGCCGCAAGGTACGGAGGTTGTCCCATATTTATTGCCCTATACAATAACCCCGCAAAGTACGCTCTTCTTTCCTTTACTGTAAGCTAGACAAGATATTTCCTGTGAGGAGTGATGTGCTCATTCCTTCTAACACCATATATGTATCTCACACATGAATTTTGAAGTCGTTGCAACTTCGTCTCGAGCTCATCAGACAGATAAAGGTGAATCACGGAACAATAATCTAAATGTGGCACTACCAGCGCGCATGCAAGCTGCTTTCTCAACGCCTGAGTTGTGCATGAACTAAAAAATCGTAGGCTGTAAAGAGCACGATTTACCTTTTTTCCAACTGCATCAACCTGCAGTTTCCACGTGAGTTTAGAGTCCATGACAACACCAAGGTTTGTGACCGAGTTAGAGAAAGGCACATGTACACCTTCCTGAAACCCAATGCCGGGCAAACCAAGATCCTGCAACCGATTAATGTTGTGCTCGGAGCCGAAAATGATCGCTTTTGTTTTGCCGACATTGAGATACCCACATGAAGATCTCGCCATGTCACTTGAGTGTAAGTTTGCAAGTCGTCCGCGTATAGCAAGTGTTTAACATCACCACCAGTCAGTACGTCTTGTAAGTCATTGATATAAAGACTGAATAGGGCCCCAGGACTGAACCCTGTGGCACACCTAGATTGGTGGTTAGCCAATCAGATTCCCCGTTGTTGTCAGTTATGACTTTTTGCCTGCGACCAAAAATGTATGATTTGATCCACAGAAGAACACTCCTGGAAAAACCCATGCGTATCAGCTTACGAAGTAATTTAGATGGTGATATAGTGTCAAACGCCTTACTAAAGTCGAACAGTAGCAGTATAGTCATTAGTTTCTTATTGTCGTTAATCCCAGTTCGTATGTCCTCGGTTAGTTTTAGTAGAGCTGTCTGGGTGCTGTGATGCTGTCTGAAACCGGTTTGCAGAGGATCCAAAATATTTTTGGA
This sequence comes from Gastracanthus pulcherrimus, assembly GCA_949152435.1. Taxonomy (NCBI): domain Eukaryota; kingdom Metazoa; phylum Arthropoda; class Insecta; order Hymenoptera; family Pteromalidae; genus Gastracanthus; species Gastracanthus pulcherrimus. The sequence goes on along the minus strand of OX424572.1, from coordinate 171,068,282 downwards.
TCTTAAGAAATCGGTAATCTGGTTGTGTACTATCTTCTCCAGCACCTTGGAGAGAAAGCTCAATAGTGCTATTGGGCGAAAATCTGATGAAGTAGATGGCACTGAAACTTTTTTTAGAGGCACCAAGTGAGCCCCCCTCCAAGCCCCTGGGAAGACACCACCAGACAAAGAGGAGTTGAAGATCCTCGCTATATGATGACTTACATACGGGAGAGCCTTAGCTACAACGCTTTGGGGAATACCGTCCTCACCCCTAGCCTGCGACGAGAAATGAGCAACAGCCAGGACTACATCCGTCACTGTAACGTCTTTGAAAACAAAGCCGTCGTCACTGGCTGAATCCAAGATGCTACCCAAATCAACGTCACCTTCACTCTGGGAGACCGATACCCCCGCAAAGTGCGAGTTCAGCTCACCCGGCGAGAAGCCATGCAACCCCCCTCCCCGTGCCCTTGGCAGGAGCCCCAAGCCCTTTAGTTGTTTCCAAATATCCTTCTTATTTTCTAGGGCTTCAAAAATCTTATTCTGCATGTAAGTCTCCCGCGCGATTTTCATGCGTTGTTCTGCTTCGACCGCGAGAGACCGGTACTCCTGCCAAAGATTACCGTTTTTTGTGCGCTGTAGTTGTCTGCGTACGGCGTCACGTTTTTTTATTATGTGAGTCAGATCTGCGTCAATCCATGGAGGATTAGCTTTATTTTTTGGTGTAAATTGCTTCAGTGGAGCGAGTTCATGTATTGCCCTCATGAGATTGACGCTGAGCTGTCCCAATAAATCGTCCATGTCGTTGTTGTCCAAGCAATCAAACGCCGCCCAGTCACATTTACTCAGGTAAGAGAGAAGATCTTCCTGTTCTATTGTTTTAAAGTCTCTGTAACTGAAAGTGTCGGTGATGGGGCTATTGTTTAATTTAAAATCTATTTCAACATCTATAATTGTGTGATTGCTGGCAAAGGGCGCCGCCTGATTGCTGGCATTCAGCACCACGTCGTTGTCATCTGTCATAACGACATCAATCCATGTGTGAGACCCCTCGAGGTGATGAGTCGCACCATGCTCTATTATTTTTAGATTTAAATCGTTGGCTAATCGCCTAACGAATCTTGCATCAGCCGACGTCTTCAACAGGTTCGCATTCAGATCACCCATCAAGATTTTATGGCTATAGTCCTGCGTGTATGTAGCTAGCTTATCAATTAGGTCTGAATTTTGCAGGAATGGTACATGCGGTGGCCTATAAATTAGAGCAACGAATACGGGGGGAAGGTCGCCCTGTTGCACACTACACATAATCTATCCGTGAGCGGCTTAGTATGGTTGCCTTAAAACTATTGTGTACATACAGGACTAACCCACCCCAAATTTATTCCTATCTAATCTTAAAATTGAATAGCCCTTGATCTGAATGCGATTGTCGTCAATGTTTTGAGCAAGGTGCGTCTCAGCAATTCCAAAAAGGTGGTAGGAGGGACCAGATAGTAGGTGTTGACGGAGTGTACCAATATGACAATCTAGAGAGGTCACATTGATAAATCCTGCTCTCAGTCCCCTACAGTGCACCCTCCCAGCAGTGTCCGACGATAGTCATGCATTTGCGACAGCCTCCGTTTGATTATTTGTTTGAATGTCCAACTTATCTTTTTCATTTGTATTTGCGTTTCCTGTTTTTTTATGTGTATCTAATGCAATTTGTGGAGTTTCATACGAGGCTGAAATTGCTTGGAGGTCTGCTGCTGTTAAAAATTCGTGGGAGACATCGCCATCCCGCATCTTGACCAGGAAATGCCCCCCCCCCCCCCCCCTATGCCAGATATATTTAAATTTGAGCCTCATCGCAAGGGCTTTAAGGCTTCTAAAATTATTAAATGTTTCCCTTGGTAGATGTTCATTTATAAAAATTTTACTATTCAATATTGCATCACTAGTCTCCTGGTCAAGCGCCGAGATGTCGACATCTTTAGTGTGAAAACCTGTTATAAACTTTTTTTGTCGCATGATTTTATCTCCTAATTCACTGCTGGAGAGGGTAACAACCCACGGTGATCGTCTGCGCTCGCTAGTTACCTCGGCTGATGTCACCGAAAGCGACTCATCTGACCGCAGCAGGCGGGTATTTACTATATCCGTTTTCTGTATCGATGGGAGGACACGACACTACTGCGATACTTAGCATGAACCACATCAACACGCTTAGTGCTGTTACCGTCAAAAATATTCGAAATTATTAAGTCATTATTGCAATTTGTATTATTATTAGTTTGTATTGTCCTCCCACCTACCATTTTAACCCGCGTGATTCGTGCAGATGACGTCGACGCCGTATCTTGCAGTGTATCGTTGCTTTCGTTATTCAAATTATTATCTATGTTATATATATTATTATTATTATTTACATTATTACTGAGTACACTATTTATCTTATCATTACTATTTCTATTTCTAATACTGTGCGGCGAAAAAGTTGTATTTGCCTTACTGGTAGGCAGGCCAATTTGGTAATTTTCAATTTTACTTAAGAATTCTTGTTGTTTATGTTGAATAATTTTCAAAGTTTTCTCTATATTATTATTATTATTATTTATTGCAGTTTCATGATTGTTATTGCTTGTGGTCTCGTGTGCAATCATTTTTCTTATGGCCTTTAATATGTCGGAGTTGTCACTTTCAATTTTATTAACTTTATCAATTATTATTTTAAGGTCATTATCATATTTCTTTGTCTCACTATTATTTTTGTCTAGATTTTTCACTTCAAAATTAGACTGCTCAAAGTTATCTACTCTTTCTATAATTGCATTGTAATTAACTTCGATCTTATTCAACATATTATTAGAGAGAGAGAGAGAGAGAGAGAGAGAGAGAGAGAGAGAGAGAGAGAGAGAGAGAGAGAGAGAGAGAGAGAGAGAGAGAGAGAGAGAGAGAGAGAGAGAGAGAGAGAGAGACAGAGATAGAGTGATCGTCCTCAAGGCACATATAATTAAGGTAAAGGCTAGCCCGCGCGTTTAGATATAATATAAACCGCGAGCGCTGTACAGGGCTGCTCACCGTGGGCACCGCGCCCTAGAGTACACCGAGGTGCCGTGATACCAGGCGCGCGTATGGCCCATCGTGAGGGCAACGCGTCCAACGGCGAACGAGCTGGGCGCGCACCGTCGCTTGGTCTGCGCGATTGTTAATCAATTATTGTTAGATTCGTCGTAACTATTTGTTAATCAATTATTGTTAAACTCGTTATTACTATTTGTTAATCTATTATTGTTAATTTATTTATCGTTGAATACAGTTTATTTTGTTATTAAAAGTTAAACTCGCGTGAGTCAATTTTCCCCACGACCTGCCTGCCCCACGTTGGGCGCCATCTGTAACAGGTGGGACAATTGTTAATAACAATTGTCCGTGGCTAATAAGCCGTCGGCCGAGCTGCTGTCGTGCATTAGCTTGCGCAGCACGCGACGCGTACTGGCATCCACTATTGCTCCTACCTGGAGTAAGCCAGCGGCGCAACGCCGCTGAGCTTCTGCCTTGTTGCCGCTGCTCTGGCCGTCCTGCTGCAAAGTTCACTGAACCCCGGTGGATTCAGCTCCGTGCGGAGTCACCTCGACGCACGGGTTTTCGCGATCTGCAAGGAGCGCAAAAGCGCGGAAAGCTAATTGTCGCAACGCGCCAATGTAACGGCTTTTCGCGTTTGCCTAACTCGGTCGTGGAGCAGGCGGGTCGTGGGGAATGAAGTACAACCCCGAAGACGAAACACGATGGTGGATGTCGATTGAAGTCACGGACTACAGGTTCAGAGCCCTATACGATCCTGGCGCATCCAGCACGGTCATGGGGGCAGTTGAACTTTCCCTGAAGTGCACAGGACGGGTGAAGCTACCAGACGGTACTTGTCGCCCACTAGTTGGCCATGTTATGCTCCCCATTACTGTGGCGGGTATAACCAAAGAAATACGAGTAGGCATAGTACCTCACTTGGACGACGCGTGTTACGTCGGTGTCAATTTCGTCAAGGAATTCAGGGCCATGCTCGACCCAGATACCGATACGATGTACTTCAAGGGTACGGGAGCTAAACTACTATGTGAAGTAGCCAGCTTAGAGGTGGGAGTAGCCGCCCTCTCGTCCGTTGGTGTAGCAGATGCCACGGAAAATGAGCGCAAAGAGCTGGAAGACCTTCTGGACGAGATGTTGGCAGGTCAAAGAGATATGTGCGGATTGACGTATGTCATAGAGCACAATATCGACGTCGGTTCCACGAGACCGATCAAACAACGATACTACCCCGTCTCTGAGAAAATCGAGCAGGAGATGCACCAACAGGTAAAGGAAATGTTGGAACAGCGCATAATAGAACCATCTAACAGCGGATGGTCGAGTCCGGTGGTTATGGTGAAGAAGAAGAACGGGACGTATAGGTTCTGCGTCGACTATAGGAAAGTGATCCCAAGGATCTGAAGCAGCTGAGACGATTCTTGGGAATGTCATCCTGGTACAGGAGGTTCATGAAAGATTATGCCACCGTGGCCGAGCCTCTAACGAGATTACTGAAGAAGAGTCAAAAGTATCAATGGCTAGAAGATCAACAGTACGCATTTGAGAGATTAAAGGTGTTGATTGCCTCGGCTCCAGTACTTCAGAGCCCTCTACCGGATAAGCAATTCGTTGTAAACTCAGATGCGAGTGACACCGGGATCGGCGCGGTGCTCCTACAGGAAACGGAGGGGGGCGAGAGGGTACTGGAATTCGCCAGCCGAACCTTAACTTCGGCTGAGCGGAATTACAGCGTTCCGGAACGAGAATGTCTAGCGGTAGTATGGGCCATAGACAAGTTCCGTCCGTACATTGAGGGCTACCATTTCAAGGTGATCACCGACCACATGAGCTTGAAATGGTTATGTGACATGAAAAACCCCACAGACCGGTTGTGTAGGTGGGCGTTACGGTTACAAGGACAGAGTTTCGAGGTAGTTCATAAAGAAGGAAAACTCAATTATGTCCCTGATGCCCTATCCCGAATGTACGAAGAGGAGGGGATGACACTAAGCTCACTCAGCTGGTCAGAAGGCACCAATGACCAATGGTACCTCAAAGTGGTAAACGACACAGCTGAGAGACCGCATGAAAATCTGCGCTGGAAGATCGTGGGAGAGAACCTCTACCACTATCGACCAGACGAAAGCGTCGAGAGTGTCATAGGAGACGATGACGCATGGAAAATGGCCGTGCCAGCCGAACACAGGCGGGCCATACTGAGAGAAAACCACGACGATCCCACTGTTGGTCACCTCGGGCGAGATAAGACATTCGCCTGAATAAGCCAATATTATTATTGGCCGAACATGCACACCGACGTGCAGAAGTACGTCAAAGAGTGCATGGTGTGCCAGCAGTGCAAAGTGGTGCAGAAACCTCCCATAGAAATGATGGGTAGGAGGGTCGTGGAAAGACCGTGGCAGATAGTGGCTGGAGATATCACTGGTCCGCTACCACGTATGAAAGGCGGCTACGAGTATATCTTGATATTTCAAGATTTATTTACCCGATGGGTGGAGTGTATACCCATTCGGAAGGCCAACGCTCGGACGGTAATTAAGGAACTACACGAGCGAGTCGTCATGAGGTTTGGGACTCCCGAAACCTTCCATTCGGACAACGGCACCGAGTTTAAGAACAAAGCCGTTGATGAATACCTTTGGAAGCAGGGAGTGTACCACACCACAACTCCCCCATACTGCCCGAGAGCGAATCCCGTGGAGAGGGAGAATAGAACCCTGAAAACGATGATTGCGTCTTATGTTCAAGAGAATCACAAAGCCTGGGACGAACATTTACCAGAGCTGGTTTTCGCGATGAACACAGACAGTCACAGTTCAACAGGCTATAGCCCGACCATGCTGAACTATGGGAGGCAACCGACGCCGCCTGGGACTGCAAAGCGTACGCGCGATGAGGAGGCCAAAGACTCCGTGCAGAAAGAGTTGTTGCGAGCTTGGCACGCGAGAATGGAAAGGCTACACGAATTACATCAGCAGTCAGCGTTATGCTCAGTGACTGAGCGGGCCAGGCAGGCGAAGTACTACGACACTGGGCGCAGAGAAGAAACCTTTCTGCTTGGCGACATAGTATGGAGAAAGAACAGAGTAGTCTCCTCGGCGGCCCAGGGCATAACGGCGAAACTAGCGCTGAAATATGCAGGTCCATACATCGTGATCGGTATCCTCGGCGCCAATTCATTTCGGTTGTTTGGTCCGAACGGGCAAGTCGAGGAACTGGTCCAAGTCGAGGATATGAAACCCTTCATCCCAGGGGAAGATCCAGCGGAACCTGGGCAGAAAGAAGAAAGAAGAACACGAGAAGAGAAGGATCGCCCGGTACGGGACTCAGAGGCGTCGGATCAATCGCCATCGCCTACCGAAAGCGTACGTGAGACGATCCCAACGGGGGTTACGAGCGATGCGACCCCGGCGGGGGTAATTGGCGAGCGACGGCGACCGACGATAGCGTGCGAGATGCGGCTCCAGTGGGAGCAACACTGGCGGATGACGGCGGCGATCAACGAGCGAAGCCAAAGCGCGGTCGTTCGCGTAAAGCAGTATACGTCGTCAAAACGGGGAAAGCCGCAACCAAACCGAAGAAGGCACCGCGCGAAATCGAACCAACTAAGCGCCCGCGAGGTCGACCGAAGGGATCTAGTAAGAATCGTAATCAGAACTTGCCAGGGCTAACATCAGCACTGTTCCCTTCTTTCAGATGGAGGCTTCACAAATGCGTAGCTAACTGTTCTCTCTTTTGTTAAAATAGAGAGAAAAATTAGATTATTTTTTGCTATATAAAGAAATGCTTTTTAAGTTTATTGTAAAAATTTGTTAAAAATATCATACAATTTACTCTCTAAATTTTTTGGAGTGAAATTTTTGCTCTAAATGTAGAGTGAATGAGGCTTCCACTCCAAACGAGTGAATTTTCACTCTAAAAGAGTACTAAGGATTCACTCTAACTTTTACACTAGGTTGGAGTGAAATTTATATTATAAAAACTATAAATTAATTAAAATTTCGAATTACGACTTTTTACTTTTAAACATTATTTGCACCAGGAATCTTCAATTAAATTTTCAAGAAATTTCATTATTCATTGTACAAAAGAGTGGGTTAAAAAATATACAACTATGTGGTTAATTTTTAATTAAACCTAGAGATAAAAGGTAGCTTTTATTTAAAATCTCTTAAAAATTTAACCAAATATAGTTTTTACAAATTCAAAGGGAATATAGAACCTCTTAAAAAATGGAATTTATTACAGGGATCTATAATTACCGACTATTTTATTTTGAACAGTTATTCGAGATTTTACAAATTTTGTAAATAAAAATGACTACTATGTCCTGAAAATTTGTATATTGTATTAACAATGTTTGGTTTTGGCAGTTTCAAAATATTTCGGTATTATTTCTAACCGGAAAACAGTTTTAAATATTTTCCGTGGTAAACAATGCGTATGGCAACCCATATCCTCTTAACATTTTTTGACTCATTTTTTAAGAAAGTTAATGATACCTCTTGAAGTACCTACTGAACATTTCTGGTAAAGGCATATAATGTCGTTTTTTATAAATATTTGTTTTAAAGAGAAAAAAATATTAATTATAAGCCGGTATGGTTGGAATCGGTCAGTACTTTACATCCCCTTAAACTGCAAAAGTTTTATTAATTTTTAAAATTTTAGTATTTAAAACCTCTTCAACGTTTCTTAAAAATGCATAAATTTAGGAAATGTATTAAAAAAATATTATATCATAATAATACTGTATTTCGTATAAATCTAATTTTAGTATTAAATAAAAGTTCATCTACCAATTTGAATACATAGGCGAAATCAGGGCATACCAAGTCAGACGCAACGGTGGTCTAGCGCTAGAGTGGCGGCCCCAGAACTTAAAGGATCCGGGCTCAAATTCAACCAACAATTTTTCTGAAGTTTTTAAAATTTATTTCTCAATTGCATCCTTTCCAGTAAACTATATCCACTCATCAAAACATTTCTAAAACGTAAAACAACGAAGTGAGTAATTATTATAAGTGAACAATTATTTTTTCTTTACGCGTATTCTTTCACTCTAAATAGAGTGCAAAAGTCACTTTTACAAAAGAGTGAATTATTCACTCTTTCTAAAAGTGAAGATTCACTCCAAAATAAGTGACTGTATTTTCATGATCGCTTGGAGTGAGGATTCACACCACAAGAGTGAAAATCCACTCATGGAAATTTAGAGAGTAGGAAGATTTTTATGGAAAAAACAAAATAATTGACGATTCTTTAGAATATAAAGAATCGTTATCTAAAGAGAACGTAAAAATTTCGAACAATTAAAATATTTTTTAAAAAGAAAAGGTAGTTTACAGAAAATTCAGATTTTTAACTTTAAGATAGTACTCTCGCTACTGAACTTCTAACACACCGAAGTAATCAGCTTCAAAATCGTTTGAATTTCCCGCGAAATAAACTCTCTCCCAAAATCAAGAAGAGAGTTCTGGGAAAAGAAAGTAGATGGATCGCGATCGCAGAGTTTATAAATAGAACTCGCACCTGAGGCTCAGGCTCTTTCTCCGCTAGTGTGCTGGTGCGTGCTTCTGACTTCGGAGTCCTGCCGCGCAAACTCCCTGGCCTTGAGGAAGGTCAGCGTCGCCGTCGCTTCATGTACGAAAAAAGGCGCAATCTCGCCATAACAAAGATTGAGTTTAATCCGGTGAAAGGAAGTAAAAAGTACATGCAGAGATACGCGCATTGACGAGGACGAGTGTCTTCGAGCGGAGTCGCGGAGGACTCCGATGCAGCAGAAGGGTCGACCACGTACACACGCATCTGTGGAAAAAGGGCACGCCGAGGTTTCCAGGGTCAATAGTTAAGTACGAGGGTAGTTCAATAAGTCTTTAGAATGACCAACAGATGGCGCGCGAATCGCTCCAAATCATCTGTTTTCAGTCAGCACCACTCCCGACTAGATATATGGTGCAGTCACAGTCCACATCTTCTGAGTTTACGTGTTTTTATAACCAATTGAAAAAAAAAAATTGCTTGTTAAGAAAAATGGAAAAAAACGAGTTCAGAGCGGTAATTAAACATTTTCATTTAAAGGGTTTAACTCCATATGAGATAAAAAATGAATTGGACTCAATTCATGGCACATCTGCCCCTGCCTTAGCAACGGTTTATAACTGGGTAAATGAATTTAAGCGTGGTCGTACATCAATAAGTGACGAACCACGTTCAGGAAGGCCCGTAGAAGCAACTACTCCCGAAATCATCAATAAAATCCACGATATGGTGTTGAAGGATAGAAGATTAAAAATGCGTGAGTTAGCTGAGGCCACAAGGATATCTATAGGTGCAGTTGTTTCAATTCTACATGAAAAATTAGGCATGAAAAAGCTATCGGCAAGATGGGTGCCGCGTTTGCTCTCAGCTGAGAATAAACGCAATAGAGTGGTCGCCTCTGAGGCTCTTTTGGCGCGCATAAGTCGGAATCCTGAGGAATTTTTTCGTCGATTTGTGACTGTGGATGAAACATGGATACACCACTACACTCCTGAGACAAAGGAACAATCCAAACAGTGGATTTCCACAGGCGAACCAGCTCCAAAGAAGGCAAAGACCGTAAAGTCAGCTGGTAAGGTTATGGCTACAGTTTTTTGGGATGCACGTGGAATTATACTTATTGACTACTTGGAAAAGGGTAAAACAATTACAGGTGAGTATCATGCATCATTATTAGAGCAGCTGAAAGAAGAAATTAAAAAAAAACGACCACATTTGGCGAGAAAAAAAATTCTCTTTCATCACGACAACGCCGGAGTTCACACATGCTTCGTTTCAATGGCTAAAATTGAAGAACTAAAATTCGAATTGGTCGAACACCCACCGTATTCACCAGATTTAGCCCCCAGTGACTTTTTCTTATTTCCAAACTTGAAAAAATGGCTCGGTGGACAGAGATTTACGGACAACGAAGACGTCATTGCCTCTGTAAGTGCTTATTTTGAGGAACTTCCGAAAACGCACTTTTCTGAAGGATTAAAAAAACTTAAAAAGCGATTGACCAAGTGTATAGAGCTCCAAGGAGATTATGTTGAAAAATAAAAAAAATTTACCCAAAAAAAATTGTTTTTATACTTTATTCTAAAGACTTATTGAACTACCCTCGTAACATATTATTATCTTTCAAGCCGTTTTATCAAATTCGGTTCGTCCGCGATTTTTGGTAGTCGTTAGCTACGAGTGAGTTCGAAAATATAATGTTGCGCAGCGTAATTAATATTGTTAATTCTGAAATGAAAAATGTAATGAAATTTTAATAATCAGTAGGCGAGATTTTATAGACGCGTCATAATCGAGATTTTTCTGCCTGTTAATTTGCAAATATAGTGATATATTCCAGAAAGTCGGTATATAATTATTAGATTCACCAAGTCCTCCTAATCCTTCTTTCCTTAATTAATTTTCCATGGGTAAATTAATATAATAATTCATTTTATTTCCTAAATTAATATAATAAATGTTTCAAACTAGTCAAAATGTGGTACACTTTTTTACATTCAATTTTTTATTTGTTAATGAGGTGAACTTTGTTTAAATTGTCGCATAAATAAACTTACACCAAATTACGTCTATACAGTAAGTTGAGTTTCATCAAAATATGAACGATAATTCTATAACCAAGAGTACTACCTTAACTACATATCAATTAATATTGGGCGCTGGTGGCGTATTGAGTGGTGGAGTCTGATTTTTTTTCGCGCGTATTTTTATTAACTGTTTTAAAATATTAAACTACTTTGAGCATTTCAAATCAGGTAATCACTAGCCCTGACAAAAATACTATACAAAAATCATATTTTTATCTGTTGTAATAATCTCTTGCCTGTGTGATACTAGTTTTAAAATAGAGCCTTATTTTGAGGTTAGAAATCATATAAAACGGTCCGAGTGACAAACTGTTTTATTAAGTATTTTATTAAGTTGTAAATATGTCTCGGTGCGCGAGCTGTGAAGAAGTATTTGTCACTGGGGACCTTCTTGAGTCTGCAGTATTTGCAGTTTAATTCTTCATGCGTCAAACTCAAAAAATTGTGCTGGTATCACCTCATCAGAGATAAAAGTTCTTGAACTAAAAAAGAAAAGGAGTCTATTTTACCGTTGTCCTGAATGCATTGCCAATGGAGGTGAAAGTTCAGCTATGATGGAAATTATATCATCTCTAAGAACCTCCGTTGATGTTCTTACAAAAGTAGCTGAATCCTATACTGACTTCAAGGTAAAGCAACTACCTGTCTTAGTTAATGATGTCACCAGCCTAAAGCAGCATAGTATTGAGCATGAAAATAGGTTGTCTGCTATTGAGACTCGTATTAAAGATTCAGCTGTAAATTCTGTTCCTATTACACCTGCTACAGTTACAAACAATGTACAGGAAGTATTCTATGAGTTGCAAGATAGACAAGTGCGAGCAAAAAATATTCTCTTATATAATGTACCTATGCAGGAAAATTTAGATGCGGATTTAGCAAAGACAATAAGCACACTAAGTAATATAAATATTCAAACTGCGCTTAGTAAGTCTAATGTAAGAAGAATTGGCAGTAAAAATGCAAACAAAATTAGGCTTATTCTTATAACTATGGACACTCGAAATGATGCAGTATTAGTACTTAAAAATTGGAGTCTTATTCCAGACGAACTTAACGTTTCTCCTGACTATACAAAAAATCAGCGTGAGAAATATAGTAAGCTTAGAGCTGAAGCAGAAGCTTTTAATAAAACTAGTAGCTCAATAAAACAGAATGTACGGTATGAGAAAGGTGAGCCTAAAATTTTCAGTATTGATATTAATAGCAATAATAAGGACGATAATAATACTCAAAGCATACCCTCAAATAATAATGCCTCGACCAGTTCTCATCAACAACCTTCAAAAAACTTAAAGAAGATTTGGTCTGTTTTTACCAGAACGTCAATGGACTCAGAACAAAGCTCTCCACCTTACAGAAAAATATTCATCTCTTGTCACTCTGTCCAGATATTATTATATTAACTGAAACTTTTCTTCACCCAGGTATTCATACAAGTGAACTTGGCTTTAACGGTTATCAAGTTTATAGGAGGGACAGGTATGACTTTGCTAGTGCACCTTATGGTGGTGGGGTGCTTGTTGCAATAAAATCCTGTTATAAGTCAAATATTCTGCATGTTGACGATCTTGGAGTAGAACAGTTATTTATTGAAGTAAATAGTCATTTAGACAAGCTAGTTATATGTGCTTGTTATATACCTCCCAGATCGGTTACGCTTAATTATATCAAGCATGTTGAATGTGTTGAACGTATGCACTCCTTACATCAAGATCATCATTTTATCATCGCTGGTGACTATAACCTACCAAAAGTTATATGGGAAAACAATCAAACTCTTTTTGCAACTTGCAATAGCACTGATATTTTAATTAAGGAAAACTCTGAAGCTGTGTTGAATAGTTTTGCCTACTTAGGATTGTATCAACACTTTCCTCCTCATTCTGAAAAAGGCTTCTCACTAGACCTTTTATTTTCAACATATGATGTAAATAATATAACTACCATCGTTGGACTCTCTACTTCCTATAGAATCTCATCATGATCCTGCATTCTTTAAAATATTTGGAAATATCAACCAGGATATTCAACCTTCGTTGGAAAGCTTTGATTTCTTTAATACTAATTATGAGACTGTAAATTCTAGTTTAGATAATATTGACTGGTGCGACACTTTAAATGGTGACATTATTTCAAATGTTGATATCTTTTATAATAACTTGAACAAAATTATTGCAAATCATGTCCCCAAAAAAAGATCTCTCACCAGTCAATATCCAAAGTGGTATTCTAGTGAACTAATTAGCTTAATTATTAATAAGAAAAAAGTGCATAAATTGTGGTTAAAATTTAACCTATTAGATGACTATATTAACTTTAAGAAATTGCGTGCTATGTGTATACGTCGTTCGAAAATGGATTATGAAAATTACATTAAGTCTATTGAATCTTGTTCTTTAAAAAATATAAAATGTTTCTGGAATTATGTAAATAGTTTATCTAAATCTAATGGCGTTCCAGATAGTATGTTTCTAAACACGACGAAAGCCAATACGACTAAGGAAATTTGCAATCTATTCGCTTGTCACTTTCTTTCAGTCTACTCGCACTCTAGTCCTTTCAATTTATCAGTTTGTAATGAAGATCAGTTTTTTTATATAACCAGTAATGACATTGCGTCTGCTATAAATAATTTAAAGAGCAATTTATCTGCTGGCCCTGATGGGATTCCTCCTTATTTTATTAAAATGTGTAAACCTGATATTTTAAAGCCTTTATGTATATTATTTAATCAGCCACTGAGTAATGGTCAAATACCAAAGATTTGGAAAAAATCTTTTGTGACACCCATTTTCAAGGCTGTCGATAAATCAGATATTAAAAACTATAGACCTATTTCTATCGTGGGCTCTTTTGCGAAAATTCTTGATTCCATCATGGCTGTTAAATTAACTGATAAATTCATTCATTTAATAGTTGATTCTCAACATGGCTTCGTTAAGGGTAGATCCACCATTACAAACTTACTATTATATAGTGATTATATTTCAAGAGCTCTTCAAAATCATTATCAAGTTGATTCAATTTATCTTGATTTTGCAAAAGCTTTTGACTCAGTAGATCACAGCATTCTTCTACAAAAATTACACAGTTTAGGTTTCTCCAGTTCTCTATTAAAGTGGATGGAGTCTTATCTAACGGAGAGAGAACAAATAGTCAGGATTCGTGGTCATTTATCGGATCATTTTATAGTAACTTCTGGTGTACCACAGGGGTCCCATCTGGGTCCTCTGCTTTTCATTTTATTTATTAATGATTTTTCAGCTGGTTTAAAAAATGTTAGGATTTTAATTTTTGCTGACGATATAAAAATCTTCTCTATTGTTCGCTCTCCGATGGATCAATCAAAAATTCAACAGGATCTAGATTGCATAATTGACTGGTCTAGACTAAATAGATTGAATTTAAACATTGAGAAATGCAAAGTCCTATCCTTCTATAGGAATACCAAAAATCTAATTATGTTTCAGTACATGATAAATAATGTATTTATAAATTATGTTGATTATCAGAAAGATCTAGGTATTACTTTTGAAAGTTCTTTTGAATTCAATCTACACCTAGATATTAGTGTTGCTAAAGCATTTAAAACCCTTAGATTTATTTTAAGGTCAGCGAAAGATTTCAAGAATGTAAATACACTCTCGTACCTTTACAAAACTCTTGTCTTGCCATCCTTGCTATATGGATCTCAAATTTGGACACCTCATTACAATTCGCACATAACAAAACTTGAATCTGTTCAGCATAAATTTCTAAGGTATATTTCTTATAAAATGGGTCAACCAATGGCGGTTGAAATTCATGATTATACTCATATAGCATCTTTGGTAGGACTGGGTTCTGTAAAGTCTTTGCACAATTTCTATGATCTTGCTCTTGTAAGAAATATCATAAGCAATTTTATAACATGTAGTGAATTAATTGATCTCTTCTCATTTAGAGAGTTAACCTATGAACTGAGAAATCCTAGACCGCTAGCTGAATGCTCTGCATCCACAAATTATATATTTTACTCGGCTGTTAATAGGATGACACGAATGTGGAACAATCTCCCAGTTCAGGTTACTCTCATTGAGAACTTTTATAATTTTAGGAGTGCCTTAAGAAACTTTATCACTCAGTACACGTAAATTCACCAACGCCATATATAAATATGTTAATATGTATTTTTGTATAAAAGGGCTTATCGCCCGTTGATAATTAAACAAAATAAAATAAAATAAAATAAATATTTAAAGCAAAAGCGTTTTTGCATATTCGCATTGTGCTTATGTAACATTTATATTTAATTCAACTTATACGAACAAAATCACCCAATTTTTTGGTGTCAACACTTAATTTTGAGTGTAACATAACATATATGAGGCATGTCACTCAAGTGTCCTGAGCCGAAAATAAACGACAAAATCAGCGACTTTTGCGCTCGATATAAATAATATAAGACTTGTTTTTAAAAAATTTATCAATAATGGTTTTTATAGTTTCTTTTGCAAACTTTTTAATTGTGATAACCATTTTTCAAAATTTCCATAATTTGACCTTGAAAAATCAAAAAGAAAACTAAATTTGCATTTTTCTCAAGAAACGTCATTTTTTTAATATTTTTGAATAAGGTTTTATTTGTATTTTTTTGCTTCGAAGAACGCGTGACCTCCGCCGCACTGGCAATACCGGAGCGGGTCAGCATTTTAAGAACAAAAATAGTTTCGCCAATCTTCTTGCTCATGAACAAGATTTCGGAATCACTGCTGAGTGGCATTTTCATGCTACAGCTCACGCTAAAGATACAAATGACGGTATAGGGGCTAATTTGAAAAGAGGTGCGAAACGGGCTAGCTTATAATGTTCTGCAGGAAATCATATTCTTGATGCTACAGCCTTATATTCATGGGAAAAAAATTACTGTAAAGAAACAGAGGTATTTTTTAGTACCAAACAAAGTTATGATTTAAATGCGAATGCTTTAAAGAAAGATGCGATAACGCAGTGACGATTCCAGGCACATTGCAGTATCACGCATACCTTTCGAAAGTGTTAAACTAAAAATGAAGAAATTTTCATAGTCTACAAAGTTCGACATTTTTGTTAAAAGAGTGAAAGAGACAAAGCGAATTAAAGCCAAGAAAGCTAATTTGAGTGAAAATAAAAATGAAGAAAACAATAAAACAGACGAAGCAAACCAAAACTAAGAAAAACAATACGATTAAAAAGAAGTTACGAAAGTAGTAAAAAATTCTAATGTAAACAAAAAGAAAATTTAAGAAAAATATAAGAAACGTGTATGTATCATACATAGTACATTTTAACTACACTTTTTTATGTGTTAGAAGCTGCGTTGCCCCAGCGCTGGCGCAATGGAGGGTCACCCGTTCTTCGAAGCTCTGTTATTCGAAAATACCAAAAAAACCTTTTGAGACAAAGACGACTATTATGTAAAAAACTGACCTTTCATTTAAAAGTATTAAAAAAAAGACGTTTCTTGAGAAAAATGCAAATTTAGTTTTCTTTTTGATTTTTCAAGGTCAAATTATGAAAATTTTGAAAAATTGTTATCACCATCAAAAAGCTCATGAGAAAACTATGAAAACTATTATTGATAAATTTTTTAAAAACAAGTCTTATATTATTTATATCGAACGCAAAAGTCGCTGATTTTGCCGTTCATTTTCGGCTCAGGACACTTGACGTGAATGCCTCATATACGTATTATGTGTACACATCAAATTTATAAACTATTACTGAAATACGTAATATAAATATATAATAAATATATAGAGCCTTCAATTAAAATGTATTATGAGGTATAGTCGTATTTGCGACGAAGAATTTTTGTCGATAATAACGCAACTGATTCTGAATCACCATCGTGGTATTGTGAACAGTGACAGCAACTATTGATCAAGGAAGTTAAACAACATTGAGCACGGTTAGTACTTGGATGGGTGAGAGCTTGGACAAAATTACAAAAGAAGGCTAATTACTTTTTTCTTTTTTTTTTAATGACAAACTATTAATAACAATACTTCTAGTATGACTGATAAACGTTTAATTTTTTTTTTATATTTTTAGAAAAATAATGAACTGTTTTATTTTTAGGTATACCCAAACTTTGGTGTATACTTAAATTGGGTGTTCTTTGGACGTACGAAATCACACTCTATTTTAGTTATTGCTTTCGGTGTTTCTTTAGGTGTCATTTTATGTGTTTTTTTCGGTGTTTCTTTAGGTGTCATTTTATGTGTTTTTTTCGGTGTTTTTTTTTGTAATCCCTAATAGCTTGAAGTTTGGATAGTTAAAAGTACATAAAAGATAGTATATCTAGGGCGGAAAGTAGGCGATTACCGAGAGTGCGCATTATTGGCTGAGCCGAGGTCACCCGAGCGGCCCGTGTGCGAGCCGAGGGATGTCGAGGGTTTCTCAGACAAGGGCTGCAACCTGGGCGAGCGTTAATAGCCTTCCGCCCGTTGTGCATACGATACTTTTTGTCCTACCTGTACTAAAAGAATGAATTTTCGTGCATATATAAAGCGTGCCTATAGGGCGGAAAATTAACGCACTTCCGCCCGAGTGTTTCATTTTCCGCCCGCTTTATATGCATGAAATGTATACTTTCGGTGCAGGTAGGACAACAAAATTATTTTCTTGTTTTTAGTACAAAATAAAAGCTTGTTTTAAGTATTTTTATTTATTCATATTTTTACTATCTCTTGGATGAATTTTTTGCCCAGATCATAACGACCTTTATATTCCAAGATATTTGAGGTTATGTATATTTTGAAATTTTTTTTTGATCGCTTATATATCAAGAATGCCGCGCTCATTTTTGATCAAACAAGGCTGATTTTTTCGATTTTTAAAGAGAAATTTCAAGATTTATCGGCTTGTTTCTATTTTATAACGATTTTCCGAAATCGATAAGGTAAATTATTTCGGTATATTAGAAATAATATGATCAGATCCGTGTAACTGCATTTGAAAAAGCATAACATTACCTATCTTTTCTACGGATAGTGGGTAGAAGGACAGTGTGACAAATCGGTGTGCCGCTCGGTGCCGCTCGCTGATTGGTCAGCCATCCGTAGGAGTGCACTGTTTCGCGCCTGTACACATCCTATACACTTCCAATTTACCAGTGATGAAAGTATAGTAAAAAGGCCTCCTATAAATAACAACTTCTGGCTAATCTGCCACACTATATTCATCCACTGTATCTTTTCTGACCCGAAATATTTCATAAGCTTAATACTTTCCTTCTTTTGTTATACACGAACACGTCATTTTTTGTTTAAACGGCGATAGCTCGGAAACATATAATGGAAAATCTTTTAAATAAATTGAGTTAATTAGTGGAAAAGGTAGCTGTCCACTATCTATTCGCTGAGTTCTTTGAATTTGTTGTAAAATTTTAAATTTAAGTGTCACATTTAATAGTTACTTAAAAGATATTTATTTTAAACATACATTAAAAAGAACGAAAAATCTTCTTTACTCAAAATTCATTAATAAAACACACCTATTTTGAACTATTAATTAGAAAAAGATATAGCATTTTAAAATAGTTTATTAAAACAAAAAATTTCATAGTGGAATAGTTTATTTAGTTTGAAGAAGCTAAGTGCCAATGAATTGGCAGCAGTTTTTTTACTTTTACCTACAAACAAAGATGGATGTGTAAAAACTGCTTAATTTTTCACCCAGAGAACGTAACATCTTCATCATTTATTAGTATTTTTTATTTCATGCACTTTCATTTTACAGTTTTCCTTTTGTACACCCGGGGAAAATTTAAAAACGCTTAAGATTAAATTTATGTAGCGAAACATTTTACAATTTTAACAATTTTCAGTGCTTGAATTGCAATTTGATACTATAGATTTTAATACTGTAAATAAAGTAGCTAAAAAGGTTATTCAACTAATCGATATATTTTCCCAGAATCCGCATGACATATCATCTACAAAATGTAATATTACTAGATAAATATAATGATAATTTACGATAACCTTGCTTTATCTTTATGGGGCAACATCTGACACCTTTTACGCATCGTTCTTTGTACATGGAAAGGCTTAGGTGTCCGGCGTATGCTCATCCTTTTTTATTTATTTTCTAAATGTAAGTATGATAATTTATAAGCCTCTCAAAAGTCAAACTTTTCATTAGAAAAAATACATACTAATTCATTGTTCTTGAGTAAGATGAGATACGTAAACTTGGTATAATCATGATGTGCATTCAACAAATGCTTATCGACTTTATTAAAACTTGTTAAGAAGAGTTTTTCGCTATATATAGGACATAAAACAAAAAAATCATACTAGAGTTTATAAAGGTCCTATGATAAAATTGTGAAATGTACTTAAAAAGAATATATACCTATCTACATAATAAGAAAAATGGTTCCAAATAAAATTTAGTAAAACCACAAAAATTTGTCTTATTTCTTAATCAATTTTAATGTTTTGGGGCATTTTAGCAAGATGGCAGTGCCTGAAGCTATTGTGCGGTGGGTATGCAAAATTAGACTAGCCGTTTCGCGTTGCGCGCATCTTAGAAACTATTCAACCAATGGACTTAAATTTTTCAGAGAATCTTCCTACGATAATAATTTAAAGAAGTACGTAGGAGTTTTACGATTGTCTTAAAATATTTTTTTCTACAGGCATATTCGTAACATAATTCTCTTCTAGAATACCCACCGCTCAACGGCTTTAAGCACCTCCATTTTGCTAAAAAAATAAATAAAATTTTTTTTTATAATCTTCAATGCTTGTGTAATATATGCGTATAAAAAGATTCTCTATCTACTTCGCTGTTTGAGTGTAAAAAAATCGTTAAAAATACCTATGATGTCCATGCATTCAAGGTGGCTTCCCCCATATATTTTTATCTACAAAGTTAACGGAAGAAATTTATACAATAAGTCATACGTCGACGCTCCATACGAAGACTAGCACAACTCAGAATTCTCAAAAACAGCTAGTTCTATCCCAAGACCTCTTATAAAACTAGCACTTTTTAGATCCTCTAATAAATACTAATATGTTCTCAGAACCTTTGAAAAGGTGATAGTTTTTGTCTGAGAACCTGAAAACTCCTAGTTTCGTAGGAGGATTTTGATTAAAACTGTTGTTTTTTGAGAATTCTGAGTTGTGCTAGTCTTCGTTCTGAGCGTCGACGTAAGAAGAGTAAGAACTAATTGTTGATAAAATTTCACGTGTTTACTTATAATTAATTAGGGCGTTTACTAAATTCCGAAAATGGACTTGTTGCTTTATGATTCTGAATGCTTCAAGTAGATATCTCTTCTTACACGCAAGAAAGTAAAACCGACAGAAGACGGTGCAATACGTGTTAGATTAAAATACCTTGATGCCTACACCATCTAATGGCGTGTGTTACTTGTCTTTGTTGTGTTACTTGTCAGTGAGCGCTTACGCGGAGATTTAGGAGCCACGAATGCGCGTTTCAAAGCGATCGGTGTATTATTTTGACGCATGCATCGTCATTATCGACTTGCAAAAACAAAAACAATATTAGAATACTAGCGAAATAATCCTCGCTCCTTCCGTCGCTCGGATCGATATATGCATTTAACGATTTAATAAAATGAAAATTAACAACTTTTTACGCACGCTCAAGCCCTTATGTGTGTCCTATTGCATTTTTTGTAAACCCTAAAGCCAATAAAGTCTATAAAAAACATAAAAATTATGAACCCCATAAAACACATAAAGCCCATACA
The DNA here is from genome assembly GCA_949152435.1 of Gastracanthus pulcherrimus. Lineage (NCBI taxonomy): Eukaryota > Metazoa > Arthropoda > Insecta > Hymenoptera > Pteromalidae > Gastracanthus > Gastracanthus pulcherrimus. The sequence continues at coordinate 171,047,852 of OX424572.1, read as the reverse complement.
AATCACCAACCCCATAAAATGCATTAAAAATCACAAACCCCACAAAATCAATAAACCCTATTAAAAACATAAACCCCATAAACCCCATGAAAGTCATAAAAATCATAAACCCCATAGACCCCATTAAACCCATAAAAATCATAAACCTTTATAAAACCCATAAACCGCAATTACGCATGAATCTCCTAAAATCCATAAAAATCGTAAACCCCAAAAAATCCATAAAACCAATAAACATCGTAAAACAGGTAAACTCATAAGCCCCATAAAACTCATAGTAATAAAATACCCCATAATCCTCATATACCCCAAAAAACCCATAAACATCGTAATCCCCATAAACCTCGTAAACGCTATAAAACCCATGAACATCGTTAAATCCATAAACCCCATAAAACCCATAAAACCCATAGACATCGTAAAATCTATATATTCATAAAACCCATAAAACCCATAAAAATCATAAACCCCATAAACCCCATGAAAGTCATAAAAATCATAAACCCCATAAACCCCATTAAACACATAAAAATCATAAACCTTTATAAAACCCATAAACTGCAATTACGCATGAATCTCCTAAAATCCATAAAAATCGTAAACCCCAAAAAATCCATAAAACCAATAAACATCGTAAAACAGGTAAACTCATAAGCCCCATAAAACTCATAGAAATAAAATACCCCATAAACCTCATATACCCCAAAAAACCCATAAACATCGTAATCCCCATAAACCTCGTAAACGCTATAAAACCCATGAACATCGTTACATCCATAAACCCCATAAAACTCATAAAACCCATAGACATCGTAAAATCTATATATTCATAAGCCCCATAAAACCCATAAAAATCAAAAGAATCCCATAACCCACATAAATGCCATAAAACCCATACAAAAGTATATCCTATAAAGCCATAAAAAACATTAACCCCATAAAACCCATAAAACCCATAAAAATCATAAACACCATAAAACACATAAAACACATAAAAAGCGTCCAATTAATAAATCCCATAAAACTCAAGAACATCATGAGCCCCATAAGTTCCATCAACCCCATAAACATCGTGAACCCCATAAGCCCCATAAACATAATTAACCCCATAAACTCATAAGCCGCATAACCTCCATAAAAATAAAAAACTCATAAACCCTTAAACTACATAATATCCATAAAACCCATAAAAATCATAAACCTATAAAACCCACCAACACATAAAAAATACGTAAATTCCATAATACCCATAAACGTCGTGAATCCCATAACTCCCATAAAATCCATAAACATCGCTTTTTGCATGTAAAGCACGAATTTACATGATAAAAAACTAATATGTACTATAAATTTCCAATATTTAAAGTAATATATGTAATAATGTAAAAATAAAATAAAAAGAATAATACATGCATATAATACAATTGGAAAGAAATACAAAAGATAACACAGCCCCACAAAAAAAAAATTGTAAGTCCCAAAAACTTGACCACGGTACTTATATGTTTTTGGGATCGCTGAATCCCAATCCAGGGTTAGTTTAACCCCATCAGATCTTTCTCAAGGTCAGTTGAAGGTCAAATTATCGAAATACATGAAAAATACACTAAAACCATGGTATCTTGGGGTTTTTGGGGTCGCTGAATCCGAATCCGGGGTCAGTTTAACCCCATCAGAACTTTCGCAAGGTCAGTTGAAGGTCAAATTATCGAAATACATGAAAAATACACTAAAACCATGGTATCTTGGGGTTTTTGGGGTCGCTGAATCCGAATCCGGGGTCAGATTAAACAATCAGATCTTTCTCAAGGTCAGTTGAAGGTCAAATTATCGAAATACATGAAAAATACACTAAAACCATGGTATCTTGGGTTTTTTTGGGGCGCTGTATCTGAATCCGGGCTTATTACAACCCTATCAGGTCATGGTCAAGGTCAGTTGAAGGTCAAATCAGAAAGATTCATAAAAAGTAGAGTCAAACCATGACATTTAGGGGTTTTTGGGGTCGCTGAATCCGAATCCAGGGTCAGTATAGTCCCATAAGGTTATATTTATGGTCAGTTCAAGGTTAGTTCAAGGTCATGGACGTAAAGAGAGTGAAAAAATTAGTTATAAACTGAAACAATGCAAAAGGTAATGTAAACCATAAAGCAAAGAACAATGTATATGCAAGTACAATCGTATCCTTTAAAACTATATCATAGTTTGCTGCTCCTTCATTTACTTTAAATTTGTTAGAAGTATATGCAATTCAATAAAATACCCGTAAAAATATTAAGCCCATTACTCTTTTTTATGGTAACGAACTATTTTATTGTCAAATGATCTACGAAGTGGATTACGCTTCCGCTTCTCCGATGTTGATGGTAGATCTCTTTTTAACGACCAACAGTAATCTGCTAACATATTTACGTCCCATCTTCCTTGGTACCTGCGCTCCATTTCCTTGATATCTTGGTGAAATCTCTCTCCCTGCTCTTCGCTGTAATCACCTAGGTTTTCTGGAAATTCATCAACATGCGAATATAAAAAGTGTAATTTTAGATTCATTAGGCAGCCTTGATTTTTGTAACTATTTACTAAATTTAAAACTATTTGTTGGTAATTTGGGCTCTTATGATTTCCAAGAAAGTTTTTAATTACGTCCTTGAAACATAACCATGCTTCTCTCTCTGTATGATTCATTTTCGTAACAAAAATTTCATCATTTATCATCTTACGAATCTGAGGGCCATCGAAAATTCCTTCATTTACTTTAGCATCACTTAATTTGGGAAACTGATTTCGCAGATACTTAAAGCAGCTACCATCTTTGTCTAAAGATTTTACCCATTGTTTCATAAGTCCCAATTTAATGTGCAGAGGTGGTATAAGAATTTTTGATGGATCAACAAGTGGCTTATCTTTTATATTCTTAGAACCTGGTTCGAACTTTTGTCTAAGGGGCCAGACACTCTTTATGTAATGATTCTTTCTATCCCTACTATCCCATTCACATAAATAGCAAGGATATTTTGTGAATCCCGATTGTTACCCCAGAAGTATTGTTATGATTTTAAGATCCCCACATATTTGCCATTTATGATCATTGTATTTTATTCGGTCTAATATTACTTTCATGTTACAGTACTCTTCATTCAGTATTACCGAATATCCTATGGGAATGGCTGCATAAACATTTGTATTGTGTAACAGAACGGCTTTTAAACTTCTCGTTGACGAATCGATGAACAATCTCCACTCGTTAGGGTTGTAACATCCATGTTTAAAGCAATTCATCAACCCAACTATATCTTTGCAGTAAACTAAGGAAAATTCTTCATCTTTAGCGAAATAATCACGATATTTCTTATCTCTGTCTCGGTAGTAAGAAACTTTAATTTTTCCAGCTTCATTAGTATTTTCTTTTAGCCATGAAGCCAAGTACTCCGCCCCATCCTTTGGTAGGCCCAAATCGCGTATGAGATCATTCACTTTTTCCTGTGTAAGTGGACCTTTCTCCTTCTTAGTATTGTAGGGGATGTATTCTTCGTCACTTGTATCACTTGTACTAGCAACGTCATTGTCTTCATCAGGCGCTATTTCTTCTTCCGCAATAATATCTCCTTCCTCCATTTCTTCTTCTAAGAATTCATCTTCATCATGTCTTTCTGAATTTTCCTCAAGATCCATACTTCCACTTGCGTACATACCCAGTGGATCTTCTCTTTTATCAATTGACGATTCATATATAGGTTTCGTGACACTTTCAACGTTAGCGTAATTAATTTGCGAGTTAATAGTAAAAACAAGTCGCAAATGTTTATGCAGCCATTCCCATAGGATATTCGGTAATACTGAATGAAGAGTACTGTAACATGAAAGTAATATTAGACCGAATAAAATACAATGATCATAAATGGCAAATATGTGGGGATCTTAAAATCATAACAATACTTCTGGGGTAACAATCGGGATTCACAAAATATCCTTGCTATTTATGTGAATGGGATAGTAGGGATAGAAAGAATCATTACATAAAGAGTGTCTGGCCCCTTAGACAAAAGTTCGAACCGGGTTCTAAGAATATAAAAGATAAGCCACTTGTTGATCCATCAAAAATTCTTATACCACCTCTGCACATTAAATTGGGACTTATGAAACAATGGGTAAAATCTTTAGACAAAGATGGTAGCTGCTTTAAGTATCTGCGAAATCAGTTTCCCAAATTAAGTGATGCTAAAGTAAATGAAGGAATTTTCGATGGCCCTCAGATTCGTAAGATGATAAATGATGAAATTTTTGTTACGAAAATGAATCATACAGAGAGAGAAGCATGGTTATGTTTCAAGGACGTAATTAAAAACTTTCTTGGAAATCATAAGAGCCCAAATTACCAACAAATAGTTTTAAATTTAGTAAATAGTTACAAAAATCAAGGCTGCCTAATGAATCTAAAATTACACTTTTTATATTCGCATGTTGATGAATTTCCAGAAAACCTAGGTGATTACAGCGAAGAGCAGGGAGAGAGATTTCACCAAGATATCAAGGAAATGGAGCGCAGGTACCAAGGAAGATGGGACGTAAATATGTTAGCAGATTACTGTTGGTCGTTAAAAAGAGATCTACCATCAACATCGGAGAAGCGGAAGCGTAATCCACTTCGTAGATCATTTGACAATAAAATAGTTCGTTACCATAAAAAAGAGTAATGGGCTTAATATTTTTACGGGTATTTTATTGAATTGCATATACTTCTAACAAATTTAAAGTAAATGAAGGAGCAGCAAACTATGATATAGTTTTAAAGGATACGATTGTACTTGCATATACATTGTTCTTTGCTTTATGGTTTACATTACCTTTTGCATTGTTTCAGTTTATAACTAATTTTTTCACTCTCTTTACGTCCATGACCTTGAACTAACCTTGAACTGACCATAAATATAACCTTATGGGACTATACTGACCCTGAATTCGGATTCAGCGACCCCAAAAACCCCTAAATGTCATGGTTTGACTCTACTTTTTATGAATCTTTCTGATTTGACCTTCAACTGACCTTGACCATGACCTGATAGGGTTGTAATAAGCCCGGATTCAGATACAGCGCCACAAAAAACCCAAGATACCATGGTTTTAGTGTATTTTTCATGTATTTCGATAATTTGACCTTCAACTGACCTTGAGAAAGATCTGATTGTTTAATCTGACCCCGGATTCGGATTCAGCGACTCCAAAAACCCCAAGATACCATGGTTTTAGTGTATTTTTCATGTATTTCGATAATTTGACCTTCAACTGACCTTGAGAAAGATCTGATGGGGTTAAACTAACCCTGGATTCGGATTCAGCGATCCCAAAAACATATAAGTACCGTGGTCAAGTTTTTGGGACTTACAATTTTTTTTTTGTGGGGCTGTGTAATTGATAATATATATTATGATATCATTAAACCTCCTGACCCGTATATATATCAATTAATATCTATATCGGTTTTCTCTACAAACTTTGTTTAAAATATGTTTTTGTAAGAAATGGTAAATGCAAAATAGTTTTGTTCTTTCAAGATCTATAATTTTACCGTGAAATTCTTTTGCGTATAATATATTATAATCCAATTTCGGTCTAAAAAACGATTTTTGATGCCTTTTTTCGCTTTATTTTTCATTTTTCTCGACAAACATTGTTTAAATGACGTTTTTGTTACAAGCTAACATGTTACATGCGAAAAAGTTGTATTTTTTCGAGATCTACAATCTTACCATGAAAAATTTAATAAAAATATGAAATTTATTCAAGATACAACAAAAATTTGAATTTTCAATATATTCAATACTTATACTATACGGTAATATGCTGAACGAATATGGCTGAAAATAGATACGTTTATTTATTATGATGAGACAAGTAAGCTCTTTAAGATTCAGCGGGATTAACCGTGGTGTTGCTGAGTTAATCGATGAACTTGATTACATCCATACATACATCCACTCATACATTTAAAAGAGTGCTTGAAATGTGTTCCTATCGTGTTAAAACATGTTTCTATGCAATAATTTGTTAGTTTTTAAGCTATTACATTTTTTGCTACGACGAAAATATAAGGCTCTCCCTTGGAGCGGTCGTGGCTAATGATAAAGTAATAATAATTCTTTAAGATCGAGAGACTCGATTACTCGTCGGCCTAAACAGAAACCCCAGAAATCCCATAAACTCATAAGCCCCAGAAAACCCATAAACTCATAAACCCCATAAATCCCACTAAAATCATAAACCGCATAAAAACCATAAAACCCATTAAAAAAGTATACCCAATAAAGCCAAAAAAATTCATAAACCCCATAAAACCCTTAAAACCCAACAAATTTATAAAAACAAAGAAGTTATAAGGCCGATAATTTATAAGGCCAAAAAATATACTTTTTAAAAAATTATAAGGCTCAATTTTTAAAAGGCCCAAAAAATGTATAGAAACAAAAAATTCTAATACCCCAATTTTATAAGGCTAAAATAGTACTATAAAAACCAAACATAATAAGGCCCAAAAAAACTAAAAATAAATTCTTATACATAAAAATTATAATAGGCACAAAAATTATGAGATCCAAAAAATTATAATGCTTAAAAAATAATAGTGTACAAAAAATAATGTCCAAAAACTTTAAAGGCCCAAATTTCTTGAGGGCCAAAAAATTTGCTATAAAAATACTATTTTATTATACAAAAAATTTTAAGGACCAAATTGTATAAGGCCCAAAAATCATATAAAAACAAAAAATTATAAGGCCCAAATAAACTAAAACAAAACATTATAAGGTCCAAAAAGTATACTTTGAAGAAACTTATAAGGCCCAAATTTTAAAAGACCCAAAAAATATACTATGCAAAAAAGTATAAGACCCAAATTTTATAAGGCCCAAAAACTTATTAAAACTAAAAATTATAATGTCCAAATTTTATATAGTCCAACAAAATTATAATAAATTAGAGAAGAGTTGATTGATCGAGTCAATTTTTATTATAAATCCCCCACGTTTCGGATATATTGGTAATATCCCTTCTCAGCGGCTACAAGAAAACACTATATAATACTTTAATTAAATACAATTAATTTACAACAAAATATATAATTGTATAGTCGAACAAGGATCAATCTTCAAGCACTATTTTTAACACACATTCACCAATTAATAAAATAAAAAACGCTTTTCGTAGCGATCGCATGATGTAGTGGAATTATACAGTTAACGAAATCTGAAAGAATGAATAAATATAACCATTTCTTAAGTAACGAAAATGAATGAAAACAATTAAAAAACAAATAAAAAACCAACAAAACACTCATAAAGGTGCATTATTTTATTAATTTCTGTCGTTAACTTTGTAGATAAATGTATAAGGAAAAAATAAGCCGGAAAACATTAAAATTGATCAAGTAGTAAGAAATTTCTTTGGGGTTTTACTGATTTTTTGGTCATTAACAATATTTAGACTTGTGCCATCAGAATTTTGTTAGAACAATTTTTTTCCATGTAGATATAGACTGTTTTTAAATACGTTTTCCTATTTAAATCATAGGACTTTTATAAGCTCTCGTATGGTTTTTTTGTTTTATGTTCTATATATATAGATAGCGAAAGACCCTCCTGAAGGGGATGCCGGATATTTCTGTCCTTGTCTAATTGAGTTTTTATTCATAATTTTAAGAGAAATCATTTTTTTTTTTTAATAATAGTTGTGTTTTAAATAACACACTATGAGGGCCAACTACGTAGAGATTAACCTTTACATACTAAGTTTGTCAAAGTTTTCTCGAAAGCAAAACAATCATATGAAACCAGCTTGGATATATAGTTAGATTACTATAAAACGAAGCGGGGACAACTATTATTAAAATTATAAATGAAAACTCAATTAGATAAGGACATAGATATCTGGCGCCCCTTAAAACCTAATGTATTTTCTATTCTAAGGTAGTAATTTTTAGTAAGTAAGGAGAGTTACAGAGACTTACGAATAACTGTCAGGTATGTCAGTATGAATGGGCTGCGGCTTGATGGTGACCCGATTGACGTCCTCGTGCAGGCCCTCGAGCAGGTATCGCAGGAACTCCTGCGCGTCCTGCTGACTGTAGCCCATAAAGCGCGGCGCAAATCTCTGGATCTGGGACTTGAGCGAGGACGTGTTGACAACGTGGTCGTCATCATTCTCCCACAGTTCCTGAATCACCTGGCTGAAGGCCTTGATCAGCGCGCCCTTCATCGACGACGTCGTCGTGTTTATGTCGGTCAGGTACTGATCGTTCAGCAAGTACTCCAGCAGCGGTCGCGTATTGCTCAGGCATTGTATCACGCTGTTCATGAAACACTGCCAAAATCCAGCCGTCATTACTCAATCTCTCTTTATTTTTTTTCAAGCATGTATGCTGATTGCTACGTCACATTTAAAACTTGAAAAGGTGTTTAATTCGGAATATTGGCGTTTTTGCCCATTTATTGCCAGAGAAATTGAAATGCAGTAAATCCTCGTTAAGACGAAATGAACGCGATATTTTATCGAACCAAAGAATATAATTTTCCAATAATATTTTAACATTTCTAACATATTTCATAAAATTTTCTTAGGTATTTTAAAAGTAATCATTAATACAAATTTGTTTTCTTATTCACATTTACTTTCATAGTTATTAATAGATTAAATGCATTCAAAATTTTATTGTGCAATACGTAATATAATTACGCGGAAATGATATTTATCGACACACGACAACCAATGGGGATTCCTAATTTTTATATTATCCGAGGTCGCAGCGTCTCACTCCCATTAGAATTACAACCAAATTTTGATTTACATATTGACTTATTGCATTATTTTCAATTTGGTTTCTAAATCGATTAACATCCGTTTAATTTCACTCGTTTTGACTATTTGATAATGCAATTAGCGAGTTTGTTCGACGATTACCGAAAGCAGTTCGCATTAAAAAATAGTTCGAAGTTCGGATTAGAAAAATTTCATGTTAACAAGTAAAATCTTCTTAAGGACCTATTCTAAACAATGCAGCTGAGAATTCTTTTTGTTTCTTCTTAACGAGGATTTCATGTTATGTGTTAATGAGGGTCTCACAGAAAGAAAATTCTATATTTTATAAATTCATAAAACTTTTTATGTTTAGAAGCAAACATTCTGAAAATTTGTTTACTATAAATACTTGTCATTACCTTCATATTTACCGATGTAAATCCTCAAAAATGTAATACTATATCTAACAAGAAATTATTATTTTGTCACACACGCACGATTTTTGCACTTTTCTGACCTATAAAGCGGGCCTAAAGTAATCGTTTTCCGATCAGCAAAGAAAGCGAGCCCAAAAAGTGTTTTGCGCCCGCATAGAGTTGTTTAACTCGCTGAGCAAACAAGACAAAACTTTATCGATAAGGTGTTTAGGCCCCACTAAACATGGGGCATCATCTAGATGGTAATTTTTTAATCTAACAAGCCCACGTTTGCGCTGTGTCGAAAAACGGCACACTTTAGTACCGCCCTATAGGTACAAGAAAAACGCGTAATCCAGACATGTGTTGCAATAAATATGGTGTCCACCACGGGCGAGTTGGCCTTTTTGACCTCGTGGTGTTAGCATTACTCGTCTCTGGCTCGCGATACGCACTTGAGTGCGCATTGCCTTCGGCTCGGGCTCACTCACTTACGACTTGTGCTGCAAAGTCCACACTCGATCAAAATAGATCCACTTTCTCCCTTGTTGCACAATATACTATTGTCAATACCTTATTTTGCCACGATGCTAAGAGACATGATTAACAAAAATTTTTGATCGATTTCGACTTCTTTTGACATGTACTAAAACTTAATGGGTTTATAATAGTAAAATAGTAAGTAAAAAAATACAGTAATGTATAAATTAGATTCTGTATATCGCAGAGATGCACTAGGCATCTGTACGCGATCAGGTATATACAAAATTAAAATATAAAATAAAACTTAAATACTAAAACACTGAAATTAACTAACTTAATACTAAATATTATTATCGTAATAAATTTTTTTTTACTTTTTAACAGTGCTTATATCAATATTTAACTGACTTATTCATATTATAACAATTGATATTATACATCTGTTTTTATCCAATTTTTTAGCTTATTCTTATTTCTATTTATAACTATTTTTAGTGCTAATTCTTTTCGTATGCTTAGGTATTATTAAATGTTTTTTTCTTGTAATACTGCTAGATTTAATGAATTGATTATTGAGGTTTGTGTAATGATATCTTAGTGCTTCATAAGTAAATAATTGTTCTAGGTTCATGGGATAGTCCTGTCTTATAAAATTATTTTTATGAACAATTCTTAAAATTCTTTTTTGAAAGTTTCGCAGTATATTTAAATTGTTATTGTACGCTCCTTCCCACAGTATTGTACCATAACTTATGATGCTGTGGAAATAAGCATAATATATCATCCTCAATGTTTCGGTTGACATTGTCTTGGAAATTTTATAAAAAATATATATCAAATATCTAGTTTACTTGATGATATATTGTATACGCTTATCTCATCTGAGGTTGTAATCAAAAATGATTCCTAGATATTTACAACTCTCAACTCTGTTTATTTTTTTATCTTTGATCTTAATATCTATTTGATTTGGAACGCTTTTCAAAATTTAAAGATAATTTGTTCTTAGCTAGGTACTTATCGATTATATATAAATATCTAATCATACTGTCCTGAGCTTTTTCCCAGGTATCATCACTAGTTACAATTGCAATGTCATCTGCATAAGCCCATATTGCATTAGGAGGGATTTGTATCAAGAGATCATTAATGTAGATAATACAAAGTAATGGTTCTAAGATAGTTCCTTGTGGAACACTAGTGGTTATTTTCATGCAATTACATTCATTATTATTAATTTTGACTCTTTGATATCTATCATTAAGATAACTCGCCAGTAAATCCAACACCTGACCTCTAATTCCTGTACAATAGAGTTTATCTAATAATATTTCATGATCAACAGTACCAAATGCTTTCACTAAATCCAAAAAAGTTATTATAGTAGGTTTACTGTGATCTAGATTATTATATAAAACATTAGTTACATAATTTAATGCGTCTTTAGTACCTATCTTTTTCATAAAACCAAATTGTTGGTCTGTAATTACATTGTGTTTTCTTATAAATATCGTATATTCTATTATAAATTATTCTCTCAAAAACTCTTAACAATTTTAGAGAATTTATTATACTTGTCACTTCATATGCACTTGTTGGATTTATTATTATTTATTATTTATTATACCAGAAAGTAATTACAATAGTAATTCTGCGGAGGAAAACAAAGTTTCCTGTGTGCAGAACTGGTATTACAAAACTAAAAAACATAGAAAACATAAAAAAACTTACTAACTACGACTTAAAACTAAAATTAAAACTAAAATTTCGCTAATACTCTGCTAGCTGACTCTTTAACAATTTTAACACTTCATATACTAATATGAAATATAAAACATGTTATAAAGAGTTTATTTTTTATATCACTTAAGTATTAAAAACTATTAATTTATAACAGGAAACATTATTTACAGATTGTTCTGTCATTGAATAACATTTTTGATCCAAGTCTTTAGTTTCCATTTGGTATATTTTTTTGAATTGTTCAGACTTTTAAGATCGGATGGTAATTTATTAAACAATTTAATGTGTAAATAGTAACGAAACTTTCTTAATTTAATGTAAAAAGCGATTCTGATGCAGGAAAAAATGATAAAATGAAATTTATTACATTTTAAAGGTTTAAATAAATTAACTGACTAAAAGTAATGACACCAATGTTATTTTTTACTCGCGCTACCCCAAATTAAAAAAAAGAGCAAGATACGATAAAAATTGACCGATTTACGGCGATTTTTTCCGAGCGCTACGACTTGAAGTAAGTTTGTCAGCTTTGAGACTCGAGCGCGCGACGGTGCCCCCACTCCGTCTCCCGCGCTGTTGATCGGCCGCCGTTGAGCGGTCATTGCTTTCCGACATTGAATTTGTAGTTAAAAATTGATTTTAGAGTTACGAGTGGCAGTTATCCTAAAGGTATAAGTTTTCAACTGTAGCAGCAAATTTGAAAATTTGCAATATCTCATTTGTGTACTGAGCAATGGCTTATTATAAAAAAATGTATCTTGGCTCCTAATGCTCGTAGAAAAACGATTTTTTTTTAAAAATTAAGATAAAAATCGCCGCTTTGCAATGAATTTTGTTTGATTAAAATCGGACTAAAATATTGTCTCCTACATAAAAAGTTAATTAAGCGTTTTATAAACATTTACATCCCAGAGAGCCCCTAATTAAAATTTTGCAGTTCTCGAAAAAGTTTATTAAAATATAACTCTTCTAGATTGCGTATGAACAAGGGCGACTAAACTGACTGATTTTTTAACATTTGCCAGTACCGTGAAAAAAAAAAATTTCGAAATATAGCTATTATTTTAGAAAAAACTATAAAGAATAGAGACTTGAAATTTTGCATGCTATTTCTGTTACTTGAGTACTATATTTTTCTGAAATATGATTGAAAAATATTAATTTTCTCAAAAGTTATAAACAATTTTCAATTTTCACGAATTTAGCGTTCTTTTGCAATTTGCAAAGAAACTATAATAGATAGAAATTATTTTAATTTATCAAAATTTTTGTTCATACTTCTAATATTTACCAAAAGTATTAAATCTCCTTTATTACTTATAGTTTTGTTGAGAGTTTCAATACTTGTGAAAGTTTTTTCACGCTTAATTGTATCTTTTTCTATTGTTCCTAAAAAATTAAAATTACAAGCGATTATTTACTTTTAGAGTTGTTCGAATTTTTTACTACAGACGCATTTGCTTTAGAGTTGACTTGTTAAGGCGTGTATGTTGGTGTAGTTGCAGTTCTTGTGTTTACTGTTTTCGTAGAATTTGTAGACAGGTTAGATTAACAGTTTACCATGTGTTGCTGGTGCATGTTATTCTCAATTATCTTTTGATGATCATTGTGATCTTCTTTATCGATTCTTGTGTTTACATCACTTATCTTCTGATGATTATTGTTATTTTCTTTACGGATTCTATTTATATATGTATCAATTTTTGGTTTTATTAAATAATCAACACTTGCTATATTTTTTTTATTATTTTTTAAAAATATCACAGTTCTCATCATCTGTTACCGAATGGTTACAGTTGTATTTTGTTTTGTATTTAAAATTACTGAATACACAGTTTGCACATTTGAGGTTATCCACACTATCACATTACACTATATCATGCTCACCAGCACATTTTAAGCCGGTAGTTGTATTCCTGCACTTTTGGCTTTTATGACCGAAACCAGCACATTTTTCACATGGTTTATAACAGCTGGTACTTCAAGAATAACACTATTTAAATTTGTTTTCTTATTTGTATACATATGTACTGCTTGACATTTTGTGTTGTAGTTTTTGAAATTTCTTTCATTAACATGTTGTTCGATTTCTGTTAAACTCACATTGAAAGTGCTTTCGATGCCAACCACTTTAATTTTAGGGTTGAGCATTTGTTCTTTTTCAATCATGCAGTATTCAGACAAATTTTCATTGAGTACTTCTTCAATAATATTGACACTGTTTTCATCAACGCAGTTTATAATTACTTCGTTTTCATTTTTTATTATTATTCCTTTCGCATATATGTTAGTGTCCTCATTTATTATTTCTGTAATATAATTTTTTATATTAAGATTGTTATATTTGAGTATGCGTTTGAGAGGAGGTTTTGTACTTGTAACTATTTCCGCAAAAGACTGTGTTGTGCTGACTTTATTCTCTTTACTTTTTACAATAGCCAGTAACTCTTTAAGTAATAAATTCTTGTCTCCGAGTTCAGAGTTCAGTTGTCTCAATATTGAATTTTCTATTTTTAGCACTTCGGATTCTGTTTTTTCTTCGTGTATTGTTGTGTTTTGGTCTTTTATTGATTCATTTGCAATTTCATCTAGTACGTCTTGTTTCACTTCTTCCGGTTTTTTTACTTTGATTTCACTCAGCGAATCTTCATTGGTTCTCAAACTTGAGGTTAGTTTCATGATCAGGACATATAACTAGTGAATTACTGATAAAACGTTTTTCACTTATAGCACTGTAACAGGGTCCATGATATACCTTATCACAAATTATACACACAACTGCAGCAATTTTTTTTACAACACGTTTTTTTATCGAGCTTATCTGGAGGCACTCTCTCCTTAGCCGCCATGTTACTTATCGTTAAGCATTTATTTATTATTATTTTTCAGAAAATAATCCAATTTATTGAAAATTATTAATAAAAAGTGTTCCACTTAAATTTTAGTACACGTCAAAAGCAGTAAAATTAGTATCGAAAACAAAAATTTCGCTCATTATGTCACCTAGAATCGTGAATCACCTAATCGTATATTTAATATGACGTATAGGACCAAACTTTTGAGGTTTCACATCCGTAAATATAAACGTAATACCAAGTATTTATAGTCAAAAAATTTCCAGAATGTTTGCTTTGAAATATAAAAAGTTTCCTGAACTAATAAAGAATTTCTATTTGCTTGGCTGAAACACTGGCTTGTCTGATCAATCGTACATATATATATATGGGTGGTTCCATGTCGAGTGAGCAAGTCGAAAAATAAAAATGTCTGGAACTCTACAAAAATGTTGGTATGTGTATCCAGAGTATGAAGAAAAAATGTCAGACTCTAAGGTGTTATATGTCTAGGGCAATTAAAGGTTGAAAAATGCGTTTTATTTTAATATTTTGAGATTTTGCCAACATTGTTTGATTTTTAACTCAAAAACTAGGGACTTTTAAGAAAATAGTGTAAGAACATTTCTTGATCAAAAAAAGCTAAGAAATATAAAAAAATTATTAGACCCTGTTGTAATATTTTATGATGTCATGTATTGTGATATATTGTGATATTAAGATTCTAGAAAATCGCTACCATTTTTTTCAAAATAAAAAATATTAAAATTTAGTTTTTCATATTTCTGTCTTTTATAATTCTAGACTTGTTAAAATATAGTCTCAACCTAAATATAATTTTTGCAGAATTTTTAAATAGCGCATTTCTTTTCGGTATTTTCATTGTGTAACTGTAATAAAAAGTCACCATTTAATAGCTCTGCAGGAATTTTATTTTGCTTGAGATCATTTTACACAAGGTCTAGAATTAAAAGAAATATGAAAAACTATATTTTAAGATTTTTTATTTTGAAAAAAATTGTAGCGATTTTCCAGAATCTTAATATCACAATATATCACAATGCATGAGATCACAAAATATCACTATAGGGTCTAATAAAAAATTTTTATATTTCTTATATTTTGACCAAAAAATATTCCTACACTTTTTTCTCAAAAGTTCCTACTTCTTGAGTTAAAAATCAAACAATGTTGACAAAATCTCAAAATATTAACGAAAAATTTTTTCAACCTTTAATTGCCCTTGACATATAACACTTTAGGGTCTGAAATTGTTTGTATATACTCTGGATACACGTACCAACATTTTTGTTGTGTTTCAGACATTTTTATTTTTGGACATGCTCACTTGACATGGAACCACCCATATTTGAGTAATTCCAGCCAACTATTAAAAAACGCTGCGCAGGAGGGTTCGCGATAATGGTTGAAAATTTTTTATATGAACATATATGTGAAAGAATCTGTTTTTCACCTTGGTCAACCGATTAGATGCCTCGTGGCTTCTGTTATTATTTAGTGAATTTCCTAATGCCAAAAAATAGTTACTTTAAAAAAATTATACAGATCCACCTTCTTAAGGGGGTAGTATACCTATAAATCATGAAAACCCCAATTTCTTTTTATAATTTATTTTTGATTTACAACCAAAAATAACTTAAAAATAAAGTTTTAGTTATGAATAAAGTCATAAAAAATTTTACAGTATGTAAATGATTATTGTTAAATTGCTATCTCTTTCGAAAATCGCGCATTTTTTGGTAGTTGCGCAGATCATAGTGCTATACTGCGTTGAAAAGGCGCAACCTAATCGAACGTTCTTGTGTGTTTACTTCGAAAGCTGTCAAGAAGTATAAGTATTTACAAGATCAAATAAATATTAAAAATGGATTACTGTAATACATTTATTCAATCAGATAAGTCATCTTATTTTATCAGAAGCTAATAGTACATTACGATACGTGTGACCTAAGTAGTCCTTTACAACACGGCGCTAAACGCTGTGCTATGAAGGTCGACTTTTGATACGAGTATAGTATACTATTTTATAGCATTGCTTGCCTAAATCCGCTGTCACGCCTAGCCGTGCTCGCTACGCTCGGGCGCTAACCTCACGGTGCAATACTGGACTACTTAAGTCACGGATAGGTATGACTTAAGTACGGATTTAGACCACACAGTGCTATAATGTAATTTTTTAATGTATTACTTTGTGATATTTGTTTTCAGTAAATCAGTATACCGTAGGAATACTGAAAATACGTGCCAAGGGAAAACAAAGATCTGTCAGCTGCTCATGAGGAAAAGATAAGATTGATTCAAAGGAATGACATCTAGAAAGATATTCAAATCTATTACTGGTATGTAAACTACTTTTATTTCACACTCAACTGATGTGGCCACAATTTGCCCCTGCAAATCGGGGCGAAAGTAGCATATATTTCCCGTTAACCCATTTGCTGGGCGAAAGTAAAATTAGCGGTGCGAAAGTAAAGTTTGTGGGGCGAAAGTAAAATTTGCGGAACGAAGTAAAATTTGCAGGGCAAAAGTAAAATTTACGGGGCGAAAGTAAAATTGAAATTTATTTCCTTTACAATTTTATTTTTACAATACTATTCGTTTCATAATAAATTGATATACATCTAGTAGTGTTTTACAAAAAAGAAGAAATTATAATTACAAAATAAATAAAATCTTTATTTACATATTTTCTATTTGAGCGCGCGCATACGCATTCATCTAGATCAACCTAGAAAAATATAAAAAAAATCGTCGGCCCTACTTTTCAGGGTGAATACGTGGCGACGGTCGAGAGCGGAATAAAATACTATATGCAACACAGGACGAAAGTAGATTTTACCCTCGGGTGATTTCTGCCCTCGAGAGAAGAATCTGCAACTTTCGCCCCTTGCTGCATAATGTACTATTATAAGCGTATGATTTTTCTATTTGAAACTTAAGTAACATTAATTTCTTTCAGGTTACATTTTGCACGCACTGTATGATTGAGATAATGAAATTATGTTTTGTATTTGAGAATAGCTACTGAAGTGGATCAGAATGTTATAATATGAACTGAGATGTAAGGTTTGAAGAAATTGTAACATTAGTGAAGTGTAACTTTAAATGCAATTTTCTCATAACTTTTTTTTCAGAGCTTGCGCATAACCAGCAGACTGAGCCGGTGCATGGATTTTAATGCTCCAGGTCTTAAAATGTTCCTTTTGAATGCTATTTTGGACTGAAGCTATTTAGAAACCTCTAAGAATTGATTATCATGTGAGTATTCTAGTCTAAGTATGAAAAAATGACAATTTTAATAATAATGATAATTATTTTGTATTTTAGGTCTTCAAATAATTTAAATAAATTAAAGTTAATTTCTCTATCTAGCTTCAGTCCAAAACGATATACAAGAGGATCAATTTAAGACCAGCATGACCAAAATTAATGCATCGCTTGAGGCTGTAGGTTATGTGCAAGCAAAAATGTTCATAGACTCATATCTCCCCCTGTAAGGGGGGGGGGGGTCTCATCAGGGATGATTTTTATAATAAATTTATTCAACTTAAAGGATCTACTCATACTTCCATTCTAATTATTTTCCTATTATTTTTACGAATGGAAATCTTCAAAATAGTGCTAGATGTATTCTACCCCTTTAACCATTTTGAACGTTTCAAAAAAGGATTACTTCGTCTGTTTACGAACTTTATGAAAAAAAATATTACACCCTCTTGGCAACTCAATGTATCAATCACCTCTACAGAGCTGAGTGTAGACTTAAAAATTTGGGATTTTTTAAGTTACGTTTGATTGCTTGTCATTTTACGTCAAATTTTTCGTCCTGGAAAAACCTTTGTTTTCCGATTTGAAATGATAAAATTCGTCATTTATAACTAAAGTTACAGTCTTTCAAAATTAGGTCTTTTTAGAAAAATCGCTAAGTTGGCACCACTGCGACCAATTTCTATATACTCCACATTCAGTGTTTCACGTCTCAAACGTTTGATTAAACATAGTAGAAAAGTATCCCAAAGTTTCGTACTGACCCTTTTTCCGCTACCATGATATTCTTTGTTACCTCGTTTTGTTGCTTGAAATACGTACAGCTTGATGTAATATACTTTAGGTGATTTACGTGATAGATACTTGTACGCAATTTCATATAAAAGCTGACCTCAAGACCATTACTTTGCTTGGTCGGAGCACTTCTAAGGTCGATCTGGTCAAAATTTATGAACAATTGAAATTTATAAAATAATTAAGGTGATAAATGGGAGATTTGCAATTCCGAGCCGCAGTTTTCTCAATATTTTGCAAACTCCCATTTATCACCTAAATTTTTTTTATAAATTTAAATTGTGCATAACTGTTGACTAGAACGTCCTCAGAAGTACTCCGACCACGCAAATGAAAGGTTTTAATGTTAGCTTTTATATAAAATTGCGTACAAGTACCTATGACGTAAATTACATAAAGTAAATTATTTCAAACTGTCACCAAATTCTTAAAAAATATACATATATCAAGCAACAAAATGAGGTAACAAAGACTATCATGGCGGCGGAATACGGGGCAGTACGAAACTTTGAGATACTTTTCGACTATGTTTAAACAAACTTTCGAGACGTGAAACATCAAGTGTGGAGCATGTAGAAATTGATCGCAGTGGTGCCAACTTAACGATTTTCGAAAACAGACCTAACTTTGGTTATAAATGACGAATTTTAACGTTTCAAAAAGGAAATTAAAGAGGTTTTAAAGACAAAAAATTTTATGTAAAATGGCAAGCGATCGAACATAAACCTAAAAGCACAAAATTTTAAATCTACATTTAGCTCTGTAGAGATGATCCATTGAGCTACCAAGGGGATCTAATATTTATTTTTCATAAAGATCGTGTAAAATGAAAAAATCTTTTTTTGGTACGTTCAAACTGGTTAAGAGAGGAACTCTGTAGATTTTTTTTAAAATAGTTCCTGCTCACTCTGCTCGCCAACCCCCATAGTTAATAGTTTTAAGGAATTATAAATTTGTTTTATACAAATCTACTTCTTCACATTTATAAATACAATATCGCGAAATTGTAAACAGGTTTACAAAATTCAATTTAAGTACAATTGATCATATGCTAAATCATGTACGATTTTCTCGAACGCCTTATGTATAATCATATGATCTGCCATATGATTTTTTTATGTTATTCAACATATAATTTAGCATGAACTCATTATAGTAGGGTCTCTTACATAATTGCAAAAATTTAGCCAAAAGCGCCCAATTTTTACATTTTTAACCTCATTTATATGGAAAATTTGACGTGATATATGTGTGTACGTGATACGTGATAAATTACGTAGTAAATGGTTTTTCTTTAAGCCATACGACCATGCATGGTTCTGCTTTCAGTTTAAAGCTTATCTTACAATTCTGCTTCAAAAACATTAGATTGATTTTTTATTTAATTTTTTTATCTTAAAAAACGAAAAAATAACGAGATCAGCTATCTACCAATAAAATTTCAGTAAAAAAGTAACTTTGTTGAAAAAATCGCATTTTTTTAATGCAATGCCATCTACATTTTATAACTGTTTGAAATTATTTTAGCAGATAAGGAAAGAGTCGAAGGAGAGTGCGTATTGCGAACTAGGGACGAGGATCGGATGATCGTTTTCACTAATAGTGTTGGAGGATTTTAAAAAATCAATCAAATTCGATCAGATGTTTAAAATTAATGCATCAGTCAAACCCTGTTTATCATCTAATTTTTGCTTCCTCAAAGAGAAAGCTTTGTGATAGTACAAAAAGAGAATGTTAGAAAAATGTTTTGAGATATAAGGAATCAAAATAGACTATTTTAAGAGAATGTCCATATGGATGTGTGCGTGTGTGTATGTGTGTATGTGCGTGTGTGAATGTGTGTGTGTGTGTGTGAGTTTGTATGCGCGTGCGAATGCGCGTGTGCGTGTGCGTGTACATGTGCGTGTGCGTGTGCATGTGTGTGTACGTGTACGTGTGTGTATGCGTGAATCTATATCTCGAGGAATCCCAGGTAACATTTAATGCTTCAGGGTTTATTTTGTTTGTTTTTTTAAAGGGGGCACAATAATAATTTTTATAGTTTTTCGGATTTTTCTTTGTTTTTTAGTGGTTTTTCGATTTTTGGCTTCTAGTTTTTTGATCCAGTGAAAATGCATTTGAAATAGCATAAAATTACCTATCTTTTACCACCCGAAATGTCATATAAGGTGTTTCCTTCCATTCGTTATACACGGAAACGTAATTTTTTGTTTGAACGATGATTTCTCTGAAATATATGATGGATAATTTTTAACAAAATTGAGGTAATTAGGACAATAGAGAAAATTATTCTGTAAAATTTTTGACATATATTTTATTTTTCTATGATTGAGAAAAAAATCATTTTGTCAAAAAAATCGATTTTGTATGGCAAACGATAACTTAAGTAAAACGGCATTATTCCTTCTGAAAATTCCCAAAAAGGTATCTTTTTACTATCTCTCGACTAAGTTCGTTGCTCAGATCATGAGGACTTTTATTTTGCAAGATATTCGAGGGTATATTTAAAAAAAAAATGTTGATTGCTTATTTCTTGGGTATTACGCGGTATTTTTTGACGAATGAACGCCTCTTTTTTTCGTCTTTTAATCAATAATTGAATTTAAAAAAATTTCAAGTTTCATCGAATCGTTTTTGTTTTATAACGTTGTTTCATTTATTATGATATTTTCTTTTTCAAAAATTTTTTAATCGCAGAGTTCTTGCGTATTACGAAGTAATGTTTGACCAAACAAAGCTCATTTTATACTTTTAAATGATTGCTTCTAACAGCAAATTGTAGACGAAATTATTTTAATTTATATGAATATGTTGACAACGTTTCGGGTGTCTCTTACACCCTTCTTCAGGTCAAAGAATAATTAATTCTATAATAAGCTTAAATCTAGGTAACTTATCTAGACTGCTCGCTTCATCCCACACAACGCGGTTGAAAATTCCGTTGGACGTATTCAGCCATCGAGTGTCGGTGAACGATCAGGTTCATTTTTTCCCACTTACAATGAGGCACTAACACTTTATAAAATAGCATGCTTATACATTACACTTATTGACTATTGCTTAAAAACATGCTATTAGATGCTGAGAAATGATGTTAGTTTAACTCTATATTTGATTACGTCGTTACTATTAATTTGAGTATAAGTAGGAAAATAGGCTGTTATAATAGTATATTATGACACTGTTGTGGGAGATGGTTTTCTACCTTGCTCGAGGGTTTTCGCACGAGCGAAGCGAGTGAGAAAATCGAGCAAGGTAGAAAAACACCTCCCACAACAGTCTCATACGATATTTTATAGCACAACAACCTCAAAATCGACAATAAAGTTGGCATTTTGAGGTTAGTGTGCTATAAAAACCTATTAAGTATACGGATTTTAAGGAATATGGCTTGGGAATCTACTAAGATATTATTTTCTAAAGGTTTTCTGCGTTAACTTATAGACGGTGACTATTTTTTGAAGACGATTTGAAATCAAGAAAGATTTATCGTTTCGTTTTTGTTTTATAACTTATATATGTATGATATTCATTAATATTTCAAAAAATTTTGAATAGCTTTTTTCTTGAGTATTATGCGGAAAATTTTTGGCCATTCTAAGATCATTGTTTACGTTGTTTGATGAAGATTTAAAGTGAAGAAGAATTTTTAAGATTTATCGATTCATTTTTTTATAACTTTCTTTTCAATTTGTTGATATTCATTTATTTCCAAAACAATTTTTATTGCTGTTTTCTTGAGTATTGTACGGTAATCTTTGGTCATTCAAAGCTCTATTTTTATTTTTTTATGAAGATTTGAAATAAAAAAAAATTTATGATTGATCGATTTGTTTTTGTTTTATACTGTTTTTTTATTTCTATGATATTTTTGTAATAAATGAATCCGTTGTTCATAAACACGAACAAAATTACGAAAAAATTTTATTTTTTAAAGTAGAATGTATTTACAATATTCATAAATATAATTTAATCAACAATTATAGTGTTGTAAAATTTATTATTATCAATCAGAAAAAAATGTAATTGGATATGCAAAACTTTTTAAGTAGCTTTTTAAATGCTATACTTTGGCATAGGATTATTTATAATTGTACAATTTTCTTGAGTTTTTTAAAATAAATTTTGTCGAATTGGTTTGCGTAAACAAATTTTTATTTAATATTCTGGTTTTTATTACAAAAATATACTTTTACATATACTTTTGCATAAACTATTTTGAATAATTAACTGGAATAATTACACTTAATGAACATTTTTAAGACTATCTTATTTACATATTATTATATATATATATATATATATATATATATATATATATATATATATATATATATATATATATATATATATATATATATATATATATATATATTATATCATCTTAAGTCTCATCCTCCTATATTATGTAATCGTAAGTGTTATCAAGTCACTCCACCACCCCCCTCAACCCCCTCCACCCTCCCCCACATCGCCGCGATATCCCCTCCACATAATAACGATCTATTGTTTCAAAAACTACGTTATTTTTTATCTATTTGCCCTCCACCCCCCCCCCACCACAGCATTCCACGCCGCTCCACCCCCTCCACATAATAACGTTAAATTGTTTAAAAAACTACGTTATTTTTTTTTATCTATTTGCCCTCCAACGCCTCCTCACCCCTCCTCGCCTCACCATATCCCCTCCACATCCCCGTCACAGAATAACATTAAATTGTTTCAAAAACTACGTTATTTTTTTACTTATTTGCCACCCTCCCCCTCCACGCTCCTCCATATACCCTCCACACCCCCTCCACATACTCCTCCACATCCCCTCCACAGCCACTCCACCTCCAGCCCTTCGACATCCTCCCCACATCCTCTCAACATCCCCTCCACATTCCCCTCCACACCCCTCCACATTTTCTCCACTTTTAATGCATTACTTCCAAATTGGCTTTTACATCCCCTCTACATCCCCTCCACCTCCCTGCACATCCCTTCTACATCCCATCCACCCTCATCCCCTCCCCTCCACACCCCTCCAAAAAATTATGATATATCTTAAGTAAAAATTATAGAGTTCTGGTTCATGCACATTATAATTGTGCACAATTTAGCATTGGTCGAATATAGATATATTGATCAATGTTAAACTGTACACAATTAAAATGCGGGATTCTTATATTAAATTTTACAACAAACACTCAGTTCTACAAGGTTTATTAAAGTTTAAAACTTGAATGGGGGTTGGTGAGCGCAGCGAGCAAGGAAGAACCCCCCCCCCCCTAGTATATATATGTATATATATTATATATTAAAAAGCCATATATTTGTCATATTTATTGTTCACCCCAGTATTAAAAAGAATAAATAATTTCATATTGGAACATTTTTTAAAGTTTGAGGAAGCTAAGTGCCAATGAATTGGCAGTGGTTGTTTTATATGAT
Source organism: Gastracanthus pulcherrimus (assembly GCA_949152435.1). Classification (NCBI taxonomy): domain Eukaryota; kingdom Metazoa; phylum Arthropoda; class Insecta; order Hymenoptera; family Pteromalidae; genus Gastracanthus; species Gastracanthus pulcherrimus. Next base: position 171,024,070 of record OX424572.1, on the reverse strand, counting down.
ATGATATTATATATGTATCTTTAATAAATTTTTTTGTTTATATAATTCGAAATGCATATGTCGATGAATATTGCAAGATATTCACATGAAACTTTTTTGCTGAGTATTATATATATAAATAATAAGTTTGTTATACGATTTTTTTAACATTTAATTTAAGGGGATAACTAATTTTTTACTTGGAAATATACAGTTAATAACACAAAAATATCAACTTCTATATTCAAATTGTTTACAAATTTATTAAATATACACTTCTTTAGGTTTCCATTAATGCAGGAATATACAGAATTACTAATTCCAAACAAATAAAATAATATTCTTTTACGTATAATAAAGTTTACACATCCCTGGTAGAAAATAGACCAACCGAGATAGCCTGTTCGTCAATGGTTCGCCAATGACGTTGGCCAATACTTACTTCTGAAATTGACCAACGATTCGCCAACGACTGCTCTATTTGTGATTCTAAAATTTTATTTTCAAATAATAATATTGAATCATTAAATGTACGTCACTAAATGTATATTTTACAATAAACCACTGAATGATAAAAATAATAGCGCATATGCTGTTATGAAGTTGTAAAATATAATTAAATTTTTATTTAAAATAGGGTTATGGTTACGAATGGTTCAATGTATATGTGTATATTGTGTCTACCCATGCTTGTCGCGCAAACTATAAGAGCGCGTCTTGAGTTGCGGAGCATGCAAACATCTCTCGCAACTATTGGTTTTGGTATAATTTTTTACTATCCATTCAACTTCCCATGTTTTCATATTATACTATAGAAATGATAAAAAGTATTCTTTATTTTATACTTAATACTTAATTATAATAGTAAATTATAATGTATTACCCTAGTGGAAATGGTTTTAATATCAAAAGTTTGCCAAAGTTTACTAGAGTTTGACAAAGTTTGCCAGAGTACGCAAAATGTCTTCCAATTGGCCGTGTTGGCACACATATGACAAATTTTGGCACACTTTTGGAAAACTTTGGCAAATTTCGGCAAACTTAGATAACTCAGACATACTCGTACTCTGACATACAAGATTTCTTACACTTGTGTAGTAAACTAAATCATTAATTTACTACACCTAACCTCAAATTTGAATTAAGTGTACATATATTTAAATGTGAATTTTTTAAGTAAACTATATAATTATGCTCATATAATGACTTTTTATTGATTGCATAATATACCATAACACTTTACATAGCTTGTTTAAGCAGAATTTAGTGCTTTTTGCCGTTTTCAAATTTTCAGCATTCGTTGACCAACGACGGGCGAAAAGCGTTTCAAAATAAGTGGGTTCGTTGGCGAATGGTTGGTGAAACTACTGGCCAACCTTAGTAAAATTGGCCAACGATTGGCGAATCGTTGGTGAACGTTTCTACCAGGGATCGTACTTTTTCATAATACTACTAAGAATTCTGAACTATTCATAACTAATATTATCTTTCAGAGTTCAGAACTTTTGTTTAAACTTTGATTCAACCCCACGCTCGATAAGATAAGTAAACAGCTTTATTTAGTTACGTTTTTATGAGGCTGTCATGTTGAGCGGTAGGGATGGGGTACACAACTCAAGCTCTTTTGGTTCCATTTATCCTCCCTTACATCATAATATCATTCAAATTTATGTACAGGGTTATTTGTGTAAATAAACAATCTTGTCGCTAACAAAATATTTGTTTCTATCCAATAAAATGGCGGCTGCGCTCGCCTTCGAAACGGCTAGAACCAGGCAACCCTATTTTTCGAATAAAGGCAGTTAAGACCTTTCGTTTAAACTTTGATTCAACTCAGCGTGTTAAAGGAAAGGGGCTGCAAAAAAATATTTGTTATTTTTCAATGTTTTTTTGTTTTTCTAACGATTTATTCAATTTATGAGTTTTAGTTTTTCGAGTTTTTTGGTATGTTAGAAATAATATCATCGATTCATTTTGTATGCATTTGATAGAGCATAAATTACCTATCTTTTCCGACCCGAAATTTTAAATAAGCTATTTTCTATTTTCTGTTATACACGAAAACGTCGTGCTGTGTTTAAACAATGATATCTGGGAAATATGACATAAAAATTTCTCTTTAAATTTTAGGTGATTAGGAATATGAATAAGAATATTTTGTAAAATTTTCAAGCCTTTATACTTTTCTTTTTTCGAAAAAAAAATCATTTTGTAAAAACAATCGATCATTTTTGACGAACGATAATTTAAGTAAAACATCATTATTATTCCTTCTGATAATTTCCAGAACGGTAGCTTTTTACTATCTTTTGAGACTGTTAGAAGACCAGATTATAACGACCTTTACATTCTGAATTATTTGAGGTTAAGTTTTTTTTTATTCTTTTTTATTGTTTATAACTCGAGAACGGCGTGGTCGTTTTTTGAAACCCAGGGCAAATTTTTTTCGTTTTTTAATAAAGATTCTGAATTAAAAAAAATTGAGATTCATCGATCCGTTTTTGCTGATAATTCTGAAATCGACAAGGAAAATTATTTTGTTTAATTCTTCCTTTCTTTCTTTGTATTTAATGGTCAGGTGTCCCCTCTTTTTTTGGGACTCAGATGTATCACAATGCATATGTGATTTTGTATTTTACATTTGTATTTTATACACTTGTCTGTTGTGTTGTGCGATATTGGTCGAGAGAAATCCATCACCTGCTTACTAGACACTTTTGAGGAGGCTATATGGGCGCATACGTTCTGCATTAAAGCACAATGCGTTATTGGAGATCTTTTTCCGACGAATAATTCGAAGAAAAGATTCTCGAGAATTTTCGCCGGGAATCGAACCTCGACTGCTTGAGCGACTTGGTGATATTTCTTTTTTATTATAACTTTTCCGTTGATACTTTTAAATATTGATTGAAATGGTATTTAAAGATTAATGAAATAATGTATATAGTATTTTCTATGCTTTATTTTTATAAATCTGGGTTAAATGATACGTATGAACGAATTAATTACACGTTAAATCGGTTGGAGTGAAATTTCACTCATTCGGATAAAATTTGTGAAATAAGTCACTCTAACATTAGAGTGAATTTTTAACTCTAAAAATAGAGTGGAAACCTTTCACTTTTAAGTAGAGTGAAATTTCACTCTACTTCAGCGTACATACTTTCCCCATGGACCTCGACGAAAAGCTAACCTATTTCTTTATTTTTAATTTTATAATATTTGAATGATCAGATATTTCAATAATAATAGGGTTATCAAAATATGCAAAATAAAGTTACAGTATTATGACTTTTACGACTGTTAGTAAACTGAATGAAGTTGGCTTTCTTTATAACATTATTTTATGTGAACTTTGCAATAAAACCAAATAATATATTGTAATGACATTCATAGATCATTTTGTTATTATATGTAGTTATAAATAATAATAATCATGTTTATTTAATTGTATTATTATGTATTAAAAATAATTTCATAAATGTTAACAATTTCTTAAAATACCTTTTTATGTAAATAATTTTTAAAACCAATTTTTTTTTTTTAATAATGTTATATTTTGTTATTGTTAATAACAGCCTGGAAATAGGTTGGTTATTCTTATATAATATAAATTTCTAAACAATTATAGAATATAATTTATAATTTTTCAAGTTTTTGAATATGTTAGAAATATTGTGATAAATTTAGTTTAATTACATTTAAATAGTATAAAATTACCTACATTTTTTAACCGCAAATTTTGAATCAACACTTTCTTTTATTTTGTTATAAACAATAACCATATTTAGTTTAAAAGGTTAAATTTCGGAAATGTATGATGTAGCAAAACAGCAGCATTATATGTAAAATTTTCAGAAAAAGTAACTTTTTCCTATTACCTAACTGATTTCTGCTTTTAGACCATGAAGTTCTTTACTTTTCAAGATATTTATTTAAGATTATATACATTCTTATTTTAATTTTATATTTTTATGATAAATTGAAAATAAAAAAAAGTTTAACCCTTACAGGAATTTAAAATTCCAATTAAAAAAAGATATAGCAATTTAAAATTAATTTATTAGAATACAAATTTTTATATTAGAACAATTAATTTAGTTTGAGGAAGCTAAATGCCAATTAATTGGCAGCGGTTTTTGTTTTCATGTATCCCCCCTTAGAAGGTACATGCTGTACCGAAAACTCTATACAGGTGGATTTGGTGCATGCTAAGCTGCAGGATGATAGAGGCTCAATGGGGAATACACACAAGGAAAGATAAGGTGACCAAGGGATGCCCGCAGGGTGGAGTCTTTTGCCCCACAATGTGGTGCCTGGTGGTCAATGAACTGATACGTCTGTTAAACGAAGCATGGTTTTATGCTCAGGCGTACGTAGACGACATTGTCATGTTGACAGGCCTTATATGACACGCGCTGGGTATAGTGGAGACCTGGTGCTGGGTATAGTGGAGACCTGGTGTAAGCCAGTAAAGCTCGGCGTTAATCCCAAGAAGGTTAGTGTCATGTTGTGCACTACCAGGTATAAGGTGAAACCGATCGACGGGCTCCACCTGGGAGGCATTCCCCTTAGCCTAGTCAAAGAGTTCAAGTACTTGGGGTTCACACTCGACAGTAAGCTTAATTGGGGTAAAAACATTAAAGGAAAATGCGAGAAGGCAATTAGTACGTTCTGAATCTGCACAAAGGCCTTTGGCAAAACATGGGGACTGGAACCGGAAAAAGTAAGATGGCTCTATGAGTCTATCATCGGACCGAGACTCATGGAGCTCTCGTCTGGGGCCAAGATGGGGAACTCAGGGAAGAAGGTACATGAGAATGCACACGATAGAGTACAAAGGTTAGTAATCCTGTTGGACATCCCACCACTGGGAGCGGGAGTCACACGACCTCATAACGGTGAGTATCGTCTGGTTTACGGACGGCTCTAAGGGCGTCGACTTCGTAGTATCAGGAACATGGGGAATAGGCAGCATGCAAGAGCTGGTGTGCGCGCTGAACCCCCATGCGACGGTCTTCCAGGGGGAAGTTAGGGCTATTAGGGAATGTGCGGGATGGCTAACGGCTAATGGCATTGTGCAGAGGACAATAACCATCGGTTCGGTTAGCAAGGCCGCACTACTCGCACTAAATGGAATTAGCATCACCTCCAATGAGGTACTAAAATGCAGGGAAGCTCTAACCGTCTTATCGGCTCGGAACTTAGTGGGGTTGCTGTGGGTGTCAGGATACTCGGGCATCGAGGGAAATGAGAAAGCGGACAGACTGGCTGGCAGAGGCTCCAGACAGGTAAGGGCAAAATACTGTGACACGGAAGTCCCACCCTGTGAAGCGAAAATGGCCGCAGTGGCCTGGCTCAGGGAGAAATTGCAAGAGAAGTGGAGAAACACAAAAAGCATAAGGCAAGCAAAGGAAGTGCTGGGGGGCAGCCCACCAGAGAAATGGATTAAAACCATCTATTGGCTGGCTGACAGGGCATTGAAAGGTAGATCATCATCTTCAAAAGATGGGGATCCAAAAGGAAGGTAAGTACAGATGGTGCGGCTACAGAGAAGCGACAACCCTACACCTGATGTGTAAGTGCACCGCTTTCATGGCGACGAGACAAAGGGCGTGGGGTGTACCTTTTTGGAGCCGACTGAACTTAGGACGAAAAAACGAGAGTTCAACGGTCAGGTTACAAGGACAATTGATAGGAGGCTGTAGGATTTGGGATGCGAATAATGGGCTAGGAATAATGGCACAATGGGCAATGCCTGAGGACCGGCACGTCCCTTAACAGGGGCCGCCGAGATTACCTCCGCAACTAAGACTAAGACTAAGACTATCTCCCCTTAAGTCATAGTATCATCAACATTTATTTACTGGGCTCTCGGCAAGCTAGAATCAGGCAACCCTTTTTTCGGGGAGAGGGAGTTCAGATCGTTTGTTTAAACTTTGATTCAACCCTGCGATCGATCAGATAAGTAGACAGTTCCATTTAATTGTGTTTTTATGAGACTGTCATGTTGAGTTGCAGGAGCGGGGGTAACAACCCAAGATTTTTTGGTTTCATTTATCCCCCCTTATATTATAGTATCATTAAAATGTGTGTACAAGGTTATTTAAATAAACGGTTTTGTCGCTAACAAAATCTTTGTTTCCGACCACTAAAATGGAGGCTGTGCGGAATCTCGGTAAGCTAGAGTCAGGCAACCCTATTTTTTCGGATAGAGGGAGTTAAGATCGTTTGTTTAAACTTTGATTCAACCCTACGTTCCATAAGATAAGTAAACAGCTTTATTTAGTTACATTGTTATGAGGCTGCCATGTTGAGCGGCAGGGGCGAGAGTAACAACCCAAGGTTTTTTGGTTTCATTTGTCCCCCCTTACATAATAGTACCGTTGAAATGTATTTGTAATATGAAATAAATAAACAACCTCTAAACACAACCGGAGATAACCTGTTTATTTCCGTGTCGGCAATACACGGGTAGGCACCCATGGTGCACCGTTAATGTCTATGACCAAACTTTTATTTAAAACATCTTTTCTGCTTGCTTTTGATGATATAAGCGTTTATGTTGCCGGCTCCCGTACTATAAGCATACTTTTTCTTCGTCAAGGTGGCTCTCTAGTGACATTTCTAAAATGTCTGTATTAAATTTTAAAAATCTGGAGCTTACATGGAATATTTGTTATGATTATATAAATTTGAATAATTTTCAGATTTTCTTTGCCTTTATATTCAAAGTCATTAAGCAAAATGTGTTATATTTTAGTAAAGTGGGCTATATTCAAAATAACCCTCGCGCACACCACATTGGCATGCACTTCTAAGAAAAGTCTATCATATTTGTATAGCTAGAAATAATTAATGTTCGCTTTTAATTTGACTTGATTATTTATTATTTAGCTCTAAAAAATATATATATATGTGATTTTGTGTCAAAATTGTTATATAAATACCATTATTTTATTAAAAATTGTATTATGAATAAACTTCAAAGTATCAATTAATAAAAAAAACAAACGACTTTTGTTGAAAATACGTTAAAGAATATATTCTCAAAGTTTCAATAGTTTTTTTAATTTTTGTATGCGGGAGGATCAATTTATGTCCAAATTGAGGACCTTGATAAAACCATTCATCGGAAAGTGCCTATGATTCCCAAAAAAACTTTTAATTTACAAAAAATTTGTATATATATATATATATATATATATATATGTATTGAATAAACTAAATTGTTTCGATTGTTAAACAGATGAAAAAGTGAAAAGTATTAATGAAAAGAAAATGGATAGAAAAATTTATTAAAATTACGATTAAACACTAGAGAGCTACCTTAAGTATATTTATTGAAGGTAGTAGAAAGGGTGATACGAGTCCAGGAGATAGGAAAGTACTCCAGTGGTTTATAGAGTTACTTACAAAGGGTAGTACAGTTTTTTTTCTAAAATTTGATTATAAAATATTATTGTGTTATATTATATTATATTATAAAGAATCAACTTAACAATTTTCAAAAGAGTTTTTGAAATTTTTTTGAAATTCGTACTTTTCAGAGACTGCATCTTTAGCTATAAGGAACCGACTTAAACGTAGCAAAAAAGGAATTAAAGGTATTTTAAGAACGAAGAATTTGATGCGTGGTTTTAACTAATTTTGTTGCTTATTTAATAATTGAACAGATAATGTCAAAATTAAATGATTTTTATCACAAATTTGTATTTTCTGAATATTTAATCATCGATTTCGTAAAAATTTAAATAATTGTATTATGCTTCTCTTCTATTTTTTATGATCTATAAAAGTAATTCACGTGGTTGATTAAAATGACTGCGGTTGACCCTCGGGCTGACCGATGATATATATTATTCATTAAATAGAAACACATTGCAATATTTGTCTTCCAAATGACAAATATTATTTCAGCTTTGATCGATTTTGTGATTGATATCTAAGTGTGATCTCATTTTGATAAATCCTTTGCATGTTTGTATAAAAACTTATACCTGAATCCGTATCGATTACGTAATACCTAAAAAACAAAATTTTTATATTCAGCTCTGTACGGGTAACCCATTGGGCTGAGAAAAGGGTATAATATTTTATATCTTATAGTTCGTAGAAAGATGAAAAAATATTTGTTTGATACGTTCAAATTAATATTAATTAGGAGCACTCTCGAATTTTTTTAAAATTGCCATTTTCTGTCCACTTTTAAATATTCAGAACACTCTACTAAGTCACACTAAAAAATCAGTGGCTCATTTGGGCGACCCCCGGCGCAATGCTTTTTACAAACGTATAAGTATAACCCATATATATATGTTACAGGAAAAAGCTGAAATCCGGCTATTTGTGAAATGCCTGGGCAAAACCCGAAGGGCCTAAAATTGATTAGGCAATTTGGGTTTTGCCAAAAATTGATTAGGCAATTGGGGTTTTGCCTGTTACCGACTAGGAAATTCGTTTTTTTTTATATTTTTATATACATTTATAACAACAATTATACATTATTTTGTCCAAAAATTCCCGAATTTTCTTCTTGTAACCCCTTCAAAATGTTGTAATTGGCTTAAAAATAAGATATTTTGTCCGCCGTTTGCTTGAAGTTAACATTAAGAGGTCTCTAACACCGCAAACAGGTTTCAACATTTGATTTTAAGCACTTTTATTACATTAGATGAACTAAAAATAATTGTATGTTAATTTATCCAGCTATCAATTTTTTTTACGTTTATTATAAGTTTATTAACAACTTCACCGCATTAGGCAAGTCAAAAAAAAATTTTTCTCCTAAATAAAATTGTAGTTTGCTTATTTATCACTAAAAAACCTGCTATTTTTTGGGAATTTTTATGGCAGTGTATTTTAACCAATTGACACGGTCGACATCGCATTTTGAAGAGTAAATCGAGCACTATATGTAGAAAAATTAAGGGATAACAGGATATCTTAAATCTGTATAATAAATTTCACTCTACGATACCGTCACGGACCCAGTTTCTGATCAGTACCCAGTCCCTATGATCATTTGATAACATTTATTTATATTTTGACTTTAATGTATACAACATTTGTTTAAAAAAAATAATTAGTAATAGTAAACTATTTCACAGTCATATATAGAAACTTTAAAAGTCACTAATAAAATACATTTTTAAGATAAAAAATGTTAAAGTTGGACGTTGTCGACAACTTCATGATTGATACCATCTTACTCTAGTTGGCTACAAGTGAGCATGCAAAGAAATTTACATCATTTCTTTCAAATTTTGTAACGGATCGTAGAAAAACTTATGTAATTAAGCTATTTAACAGTTTATTTGTATGAATCATTTAAAACATTAATATAAAATATTATTTTTATTTGATAAAACGTGTGATTATAAATAGGGTCCATATTTTTATCGTTTACCCAATTCCTGATCAGTATTAATAATGTTATATGTGTGTTTAAAAATCTTAAAATACACAAATATTTATAAGAACACAATTCTATAAGTAGTTTTAATCCATACGTAAGTAATTTATCAGACAAAAGTCGTATAAAACGTGAAAATAAACCACAACACTGTGTGCACTTTATAGGTTAATATATGCTCGTGCATGAGTCTATATCGTGCAGTCGACAGAGCATGAATAACCAAACACTTTTACCCCGCCTAAGTTTCACATTTATAATCACACAACCGAAAAATGTTATATATTTAGTATATCTACTGTATTAGTATTGCCTTATAAGTTTTTGTTTATCATATAAAATACTTATGTGTCAATAATATATGTGATCAGGAATTGGGTCTTGATATGATCTGAAACTACTCCAATACAAATCTTAAATGATCAGGAATTGCTCCCACAGCTTTTTTCATTTAAGGCTTTATATTTAACTTTATTTTGATTATTTATGTATTTTTAAACTTTTATATTAAAGATTAAGAGTTATATTTGTTACTAGAAATGTTATTTCCCATGAATACCTCATTTTTACGATTTGACATAGCAAATAACGTGACGATGCGCCTTAACTGATCAGGAACTGGGTCCGTGACGGTACTTAATTTACTGAAATACGATGTCGACTAAATTCCTTAGGAGATTTGCAGATGAAAATGCATCTTTACTAAAGTTAAACATCAAATGTAGTTAAGCTTCATAATAAAAATTAAAAAAGATAATTAAATCAAAATAAACGGAAGTAAATTAAAAATTTTCAATATAATAATTATTTTATATATAAACGCGAGCCTTAAGGGGGTAGGCCTGGGTTAAACAGTCAAAAAAATCATTTTTGTATTGCATATTGTGATAGCAAATTTCTTGTACAATAAGCTCCTGCAACCCATTTTACAATATTAAGTTTTGTTACAGAATTATAGCTAAAATTTCAACGTAGCTTTTTTTAATTTAGTGCATTTTACGTAAAAAATGCTATTTAAATAAGTTTAAATAATTAAAAATTCAAAGAGTCTATTTATATATATATATATATATTCGATAAAACTCGAAGCTCTCAGAGAGTAACACGTACAGTATTAAAATACCTATACAAAGCGAAATTGACTGAAAAACTATACTCTCTCGCTGTTTTGAAATTTCGACACCAGGTGACATTTACATAGGATTTTTAGTGCTTCGGTATCGTTTGGATGCCAATACATTAAGGTAGTCCGGAATGTTCCTCTGAAACTGTCTTTCGACCAATCACTGACCAGAACGCCGATATGCTCTATCCGCAACTTCTGTATGAACGTTGTGAACGTTCTTTAATGTTGTTTACTTTGAGATTAACCTCTCAAAATATCTGTGCTATTTTTGTATAAAAATATTGTATATTATTTTCAGATTAAAACCTATATTCACTAGCCTTTTTCGAGGCTTTATAATTATTGCGTAATACTGTATAAGTGTATAAGTATGTAAGTGAATAATTATATAAGTATGTATAAGTGTTAAAGTGCATAAGTGTTTTTTTTTATAAAAAGTGTAAGAAAAGTTGTTTGCGGTGGGTGGTGTATAAATATTTATATATTTTTTGTGTCAAATCAATATACAGTGTAAGTGTAATGTGTTCGAGTGCCAGACCAAGGGATGTTCAAGGTATAGTGTCGGGTGGCCCCGGTAGACTTACTTGGGGAAGACGAACAAAAAGAAAGAAGATTTTGTATAAATGAAAAGGAGATGGTCCTCCTCCAAAGAAGCCAAGAAATTCAACTTCCAGTAGAAAAGTTCCGGATATTATAACTGAAGGCAGTGAAATCAAGAATAGAATTATCGACATTGACATCCTATTTCCTGAACTGCAAAAAATCGCATGTTGCAAGATATGTCATGGAAAATTGAATTTCTCTGAATCTGATGTACGAGGACTTGGATTAAAAATTGACATTTCTTGTTCAAATTGTACAAATCCAAGAATTGCATTAATTAATTCAAGTAGATTCATTAGCAAGAAAAGTAATTAATATGAAGTTAATAGAAGATCTGTTTTGGCTATGCGTGCTCTTGGTCATGGACATGCTGGACTTTCAACATTTTGTGGAATTATGGATTTGCCACAGACAATGTCGCATAGCAATTTTGACAATATCAACGATCAATTGAGTGAAGCATGTGAAGTGATAGCTGAAGGCTCCATGAGTAATGGTGCAACAGAAGAAATGAGTATCTTGCCTTCAGATAGTGCTGGATTTCTTGTATCCGGAGATGGTTCTTGGAGAAAAAGAGGTTTTTCCTCATTCTAAGGTGTTTCTAGTGTAATAGGCAATTCTACCGGAAAAGTGCTTGATGTTTCTATAAAACATAGTTTTTGTAAGAGTTGCTCATTGTGGGGAGGAAAAAAAGACACACCACCTTATGAAGAATGGATTGAAACGCATCAAAGTCAGTGTACGTCAAATCATCAAGGCAACGCTGGAAAAATGGAGGTAGACGATATTGTAGAAAATTTTCAGCGTTCTTTTTTCTTGCGTCAGCGCTATCATGAGATCATATCGTTAACGTATCACACATGTTTTTCTAAGCAATAGTGTGAAATATATTAATGAAATATATAACAACCCAACAAGCACACTTTTATGAAAAAGAATTCTTTAATAGTTAACGAATGTCCGCAAAATTTGAATACTTAAAATATTCAAGAAGAGTTAAAAAAGTATTCTTTTTGAATAAATTTATCTTTTTAATAAAGGTATCCAGTATTTTAAAAGTATTCAGTATGCGTATTATAAGTAATTTAAAAGTATTTAAAAAGTATTCTTTTTATAAAATAAGTTTTTGTTTCTTATGAATAGAAGAATTAAAAAAGTATTCTTTTAAAACATTTATGTATTTTAAAGAAAATACTATTAACATTTTATGTTTATAATATGTAATTGTAAAGTATACAAAAAGTATTCTTTTGTGGAAATAATTTTTGTTTCTTAGGAATAGAAGAATTAAAAAAGTATTCTTTTTAAACATTTATGTATTTTTTAAGAAAGTACTATTAACATTTTATGTTTATAATATGTAATTGTAAAGTTTACAAAAAGTATTCTTTTGTGAAAATAATTTTTGCAATTATATAGCAATACTAAAAAAAAATTTTAAAGCATTCATAAAGTATTCTCTCTTTATTACATATAAAAAATATGTTTTGATGAGACAATAATAAATTTTCGTAGTTTTAAAAACGTACGCATACATAACGGCATGTTGGCGTCCTCCAAGAGACCCCCACGACCATAATATAAAAAGAAAAAAATTATAGTTTGAAAAGCTGATTGGTCGTTAATATTCTGTTCCGAGTTTGAAGCTGCATTATAAGTAATTATTTACTTCTCGGTCGGTAAACATCAAGTCCGGAGATTTAAATTTTTCATCGACTTTCGTCTATCCACAATATTAATAATATTTATTAATAAAAATTATTCAAGCAAAATTCCATTAATTTCCGGACAGCATAAAAAACAACATGTTTTTCCGAAATATTTTTTTAACATTGAAATACCTAAACCGTATAAAAGTAAAAAGTCGGGTCTGTAATTCACATCCCTTTATGAAGACCAAATATAATAAAGATTATAATAATATATACAGGTAAATATATGTAATTATAACTACAATATTATATTATAATCATAATTATAACTAGATATTATATTATAATTTACTTTATTCATTCAAAGAATTTTGAACGAGCCCATACTTAAATAAAAAATACCATTCAGCAATATTATACCGTTAAAATATAATTCCGCAAAATGAATAAGCAACGACAAACAATAAGTGGCGTCTACCGCCCGATCATTCATTTCAAAATTAGCGCCCGAATTTGCATCAGTCCCTACGTTTGGTACACGCTTGGCCCGTTAGGTGACGCGAAGGCCCTTTGCTCGCAAGTGCCGAGCTCTCCCCTTGATTGGTATATATTGAACGTCTTAGGGGACGTAAGTGGTGATGGTGGTTCGAAGCTTCTCGGGAAGGTTGTCGCTCTGCGGGGCGCATTTGGCAGTTTCAGCGGAAAAGGTCTTTTCCTTCACTATTAAACATACGAACGATCAACGAAAACGATCAACGAAAAGAAAAGAGATGCGAGAAAAAAAAGAACCCAGACAAAAGAGCGAAAAGAAAAAAGAAAAAAAGAAAAAGAAAAGAAAAACGAAAAAGAAAAGAAAAGAGGAAAAAGAAAAGAAAATTTAAGTATTAAAAAAGAACTCTTTATTATTATATGATGTGTTACGTTTTATTACAAAAGAACTCTTTTTTAAATCTTTTTAATTTCTTTTAAATTGCTGAATAAAGTTGCTAGAAATAATTTTTTCGTGAAAGAATTCTTTTTTAATTCTTAATAAATGACTATGTAACGGACATTCGTTAAATCTTATTGTAATTAAAAGGAACTCTTTTTGAATTCCTTTATAAAAAGAGAATTTTAAAAGAATTCTTTGAGAACTTTGAGAATAATCCTATTGCTTGTTGGAACCCAAGTGGAAATGGGAAATGTATGAAAAAATATGAAAACGTACAAAAGTGTACAACACTGCAGGAAATTGTATGAAAGTGTATAAAATTGTACGTTTCATACAATTTTATACAAATGCATACAATTGTATACAGTTACATACATTTTCGTATTCTTTCGTACATTTTCTTAATTACATCGATAAATAATTTTTTTATCGTACAGAATGGTACAAGTTTGTACATTTGTATGCATATTGAGTGAAGCATGTGAAGTGATAGCTGAAGGCTACATGAGTAATGGTGCAACAGAAGAAATGAGTATCTTGCCTTCAGATAGTGCATGATTTCTTGTATCCGGAGATGGTTCTTGGAAAAAAAGAGGTTTTTCCTCATTCTAAGGTGTTTCTAGTGTAATAGGCAATTCTACCGGAAAAGTGCTTGATGTTTCTATTGTTACATTTATTTTATACGCCTATGTATATTTACGTACGTTTATATATATTTTCCTACAGTTTTATACAATTCCGTATATTTTCTTCTGAGAAAGAGCGAGAGAGAGAGAGAGAGAGAGAGAGAGAGAGAGAGAGAGAGAGAGAGAAAGGAGAGGGGGGGGGGGGAGAGATTATAATATTATAACATGAAAAAATATTTTGTCTTAGGGGGATGTCGGAGCTATGAGGGCTATTCTGCCGTTTGGTGTCGCTAGTGTGACACGTGGGTCAAAACATTGCGAGTATATCTATATATGCGTATGTGCGCGCATCCTGCCTATGTATATTTACGTACGTTTATATATATTTTCCTACAGTTTTATACAATTCCGTATATTTTCTTCTGAGAAAGAGCGAGAGAGAGAGAGAGAGAGAGAGAGAGAGAGAGAGGGGACACCAAACGGTAGAATAGCCCTCATTCTAAAAACTTGGATAAAAATAAAGATTGGTAGGCATTTGTAGTACAAAAATATCGTCATCAACTATTCTTTACATAATAATAAATTATTATCAAGGTCGTTATGTACAATTTTTTATGAAATTTCCAAGTATATAACGGAACATATGACGCGAGGTGAGGCCGCCCATGAGATTAAGATACGGTAAGATGACCGTCATTTTTACCTTTATGTATTGGTCAATTATAATAATATTTCATAATAAAGAACTTTTGAAGCTATTAAAATAGCATTATATGGTGTTTACTACTTAGAAATGAAGTTTTAGACACTAATAGAGTCAAATAAAACAGTTAAAGATGTTAAATTATCATTTTATTAGTACTGCGATATCAAAATTCGCACGAGATTCATATCAACACTCTTACAATATAGACTATAGTTTAACATATAGGACGTTATCTGTTTTATCGATGCAGACAATTCCAAGCTTACTTCTATCAGCTGTTAAACGTTTTGTTCAAACAGTATGAAGAGTGGATGGAAAACGGTGTATATCTTCATAACAAATTCATTAAATAAGATAAGTATCAATGTGTAATTACTAATCTAAGCATTTAAAAGATTTGAGCATTAAATGCTAAGAGTAAGTAATACCTGTTTCGTAGAAAAATTTTACATAGAAGGATATTCTACTAAGGAAATTACAAAGCTCTGAAAGGTTAGTCTTAAATTGTTATTTATGTTAATTATTCACACTTTATTGATATAGCTCTTTTTTACATTATACTTATGTGATATCAATTTTTTCAGGTTATATGAGTGTAGAATGACATATTTTATGTCAAAATAGTTATTTGAGTAAATAAGAATGTTATAGATATGAATGAGGTATGCTATTTAAATGTATTCATATATTAACAAACTATAAGTTTAACCCACGCTTACTCAACTTTGTATTTTCAGATCCCGCATGCAGGCTCTTTTTCAGCGAAGAGCATGAAATAAGGTCTTTCAGGGCTTAAATTACTTGTAATTGCTGCCTCTATAGGATGATGCTATTTGGAGTACACTAAAATATGATTAACATGTAAGTATTATAAGATTAATGGAAAAAAATGTGAATTTTCATTTTATCTTTGTTTTTAGAAATGGTAATTTGCTTCAGATAATGGTGCAAGTTAAAAATATGAAGTCTGCCTAGGAGCCTGCACGCAGGAAAATATAGGTGCTGGACAATTATCTAAAAGTTATTATAGAGAAGGAGACTCTTTTAAGGTGAGATGTATTGAAATGGTATATATACTTGTGAGAAATGTTATTTACAAAATTATTAACTGTGTATTTCTTGTTTTTCAGCTAAAAATCATATTTAAAGCTCTGTAGGGATCATACCTCCTTAAACAGTAACAACTTGACAAATTCTAATATCGTTTTTTATGCATATAATGAAAAGTTATCCATTCATTAAAAATTTGTTTGCCTTGACAACTATATATATAGAAGATGTGAGTAGAATTCAAAGTTTTGCACAGTAAAATTGTAAATCTCGAGAAAATACAACTGTTTTGTATTGAACATTTTGTATGTAAACGTCAATTAAACCGAGTTTGTCGAGAAAACCCTCAATTGAAGCGCAAAAAACGTTCAAAAATCAATTTTTAGACCAGAATTGAAATATAACACATTAAATGCAGAACTTTTCCACAGTAAAATTGTAGATCTCGAAAATAAGCTTTTGGTATTTACCATATTTTATGAAAACGTCTGTTAAACAAAGTTTGTCAAGAAAAACCTAAATAAATTAAAGCGCGAAAAAGCCATCAAAAAACAATTTTTAGGCCAGAATTGGATTATAATACATTATAAGCAAAATAATTTCACAGTAAAATTGTAGATCTCGAAAAAATACAACGTTTCGAAATTTGATTTATCCGCTGCAAGCTGAACGATATATATTGACAATGCAAGCACGAAGCGCAAGCTATATTCTGTAGATAATGCGAGCGCGAAGCGCGAGCTAATACGTACGGTCGCGGTTTGTATACAAAAAGCGCAGCTTTTTGCATGCCTTACATCGCTTCGCGATGTAAGGCGGCAAGTCACAGCAGCCGGACGGCCGCTTGTGACGCGCTAGTTTTTACTAATATTGTCAGAAGTTAAGCGGCTTGTATTATTTATTTAAATATATTAGTTTCAATAATACAATTTTCAAACTGAGTTATTTATTTGTTCTTTCCCTTCTCGTAAAAAAGTGTACAAAAATGTACAAATATTACGAAAACGTACAAAGAGTGTATGAAAGTGTATGAATATGTACAGAAATGTATGAATATGTAAGAAAGTGTATGAATATGTACGAAAGTGTATACAAATGTATAAAATTGTATAAAGAAGTCGAATACTATAAAATTAATAAAAAGAAATTTGTATACGAAACTGTATAAAAGTGTATTTTATTATATGAAACTGTACGAATTGACCATGAAAAATGTTTACATTTTGTTCCAAATTCAACATAAAAATACATTTTTGTAGAGTTTTCTGCATTTTCGCACACTTTTGTACACTTTTATACATTTTCATACATTTACCTACTTTTCTCTACATTTTTTCATTTCCACTAGGGTAGAAAATACAAAGCATTCCTACTTTTATCTTTAGGTGAGTATTGTTTGTATATGTTTATTGTGTTTTCAAACTTTAAATGTAATTATCTAAAAAAAATGTTTTTTTATTATTTTTAGGTCTGCCTCGTAGACTTTCTCAACATCCAGCCATCGATATAAGCTAAAAATCTTAGAGGATGTTTCGATATCTTTCCTCATAATATGAGCGCAGCAGATTATAAAAAAGTCTATACAAGCAAGTATTGAAAATATATAACCTCAAAATTAATTAAAATATTTAATTATTTAAGGGTTTATATTTTTAATTATTACTACATAGACTTTTTTAATAATCTGCTCTACTCATATTATGAGGAAAACTATCAGAAACATTCTCTAAAATTTTCAGACTATATCGATGGCTGGATGCTGAGAAAGTCTACGATGAGTGGTTGAAAATAGAAAACCAGAGTATCGAAAGGAGTCACTTGGTACGGACCACAGATTCAAAATATTTAAGTTTTTAAGCGGTGAAAATCTTTGTCTTTTTACCTACTTTTGGTAAAAACAACTTCCCAATTTCTAAATTGCATCCAAAAAGTTTTGTATAAATTAAACTGCAATTTTTTTTTTTAGATTTTAACCCAGGCCTGCCTCCTTAAAGTTAAGTGACTGGATTTGCCCCGCATTCCCCTAATTATTTTACTAATATTGTTATTATTTATAAATAATTTGTATAAAATCTTTATAAAATATTTTGTATAAAGTGTTTATAAAAAATTGGTCGTATAAAGTTTGTATAAAATCTGTATAAGAAAAAATAAAAGTAAATTTAAAAATGTTTTGTTTTATAAAATACTTCAATGCGGCTATAACAAAGCGTAGGACCTGTGATATAGGCGGCATCAAGGCACTCGAAAACGTTGAGACGTTGTCCCCCACGTTGGTGTAGCTGTCCAGGATAAGCCAAGTGGTTTGTTGTTCCTATTAATATTTTTCGGACAACAAAGAACGAGTAACAACAATCGTAGTAGGTCGTTTTTTGATATCTCCTAATATAAAGGCGGGCTTCCAAAAACTGTTCAACTGATATGAAAAAGAATCAAATAGAAAACACAAAGTAATTGATCAAGAAATAATATTACGTTACTATTTTAGGTTATTCAAAATTTCTGATATTACACTTTCGAATTAAAATTATTGGAGAAATTAGGTCGTAATAAAATGTAACTTATCTGAGAAATGACTTCGAGCAGGCGATGATTTTTTTCATTAATTTATCATTTTACTGGTCTTTTGATATTAATTTTTAAAAACATTTACTTAAATACATTGAATTGTGAAAAATTTTCAGCGCTGAAGCGACATGAATTTATTTCTTTGTATGTCATGAAATTATCAACATGAATCGACTGTCAATAGTTTCAAGCAGCTAGAAAATTCAAAAATCTTTTACAATGACGTGTTTAAGAAAAAGATTTCAAAAATAATATCAAAAGACCAGTAAAATGCTAAATTAATGAAAAAAATCATCGCTTGCTCGAAGTCATTTCTCAGATAAGTTACATTTTATTACGACCTAATTTCTCCAATAATTTTAAGTCGAAAGTGTAATATCAGAAATTTTGAATAACCTAAAATAGTAACGTAATATTATTTCTTGTTCAATTACTTTGTGTTTTCTATTTGATTCTTTTTCAGATCAGTTGAACAGTTTTTGGAGGCCCGCCTTTATATTAGGAGATATCAAAAAACGACCTACTCAGATTGTTGTTACTCGTTCTTCGTTGTCAGAAAAATGTTACAAGAATCAACAAACCACTTGGCTTATCCTGGACAGCTACCCAACGTGGGGGACGACGTCTCAACGTTTTTGAGTGCCTTGATGCCGCCTATATCACAGGTCCTACGCTTTGTCATAGCCGCATTGAAGTATTTTATAAACCAAAACAGTTTTTAAATTTACTTTTATTTTTTCTTATATAAATTTTATACAAACTTTATACGACCAATTTTTTATAAACACTTTATACAAAATATTTTATAAAGTTTTTATACAAACTTTACAATTTTTTTTCACATGGGTAGAACCACCGGTACTGTAACCTAGGGCACTGTGAATGCGGAGTATCTTGGTACTGTACTTTTTCTACGGCCGGCTTTATGTATGTACCGAGCCCTGCGTCTCAACTTTGCAGAAAAAGTTTTATGAAATGGCTGTAACCGAAAAAATTTTATTAAAAAGTGTAAGCCAACAAATTTGAATACAGTTTTAAAAAATGTAATAGAAAAGTTTATAAAAAGAATTATATAATTTTTAAATTCTTATACAAAGTCTTTTTTAACTTTCGGAGGAAAGTTATTATTATGTTTTTTTTTGTATTATTATTTTAGTTTTAGAATGAACTCTAATTAATTTTTGCGTATTATTTCAAATACATTTATAAATTTTTAATTTCAAATTATAATAATTTTATGTTTAAAATATAATTTCACGTAAACCATAATGTATTTATTGTTATGTGTAGACAAGTTGATTTTAACTATTACACGGTTATATATTCTACAATAAAATGTCTTTCGTTATATATTTTCTCAGACAGACCTTAACCAGACTATTTTATACTTGAAGATTAAAACAGAACCTTTAATTTGCCAGTATTGTAACGCGAGACCACTGTAAATAAAACGGATACATAATCATTTGATAGTAAACAAATGTTTTTAAACAAATTGTCTATAAATTTACTTCAGTTTATTTTGATTTAAATATCTTATTTAATTTTTATTATAAAGCATGGTGAACTACTTTTAATATTTAACTTTAGTAAAGACCAATTTTGAGCATAATCAAATTAAGCTATGTATTGTACGATTACTCGCGCTTTTTGGCGCTGTACACATAAGCGCACCTGCGAAATATTTGACAATTCATTTGCAAATCTCCTAAGGAATTTAGTTGACATCGTATTTCTGTAAATTAAGTATCGTAGAGTTCAATTTAATATAGAGGTGGCTTCGATAACAACAGTTAGATTTAAGTTGTTATAGCACCCAACGAGACCAACAATAAAATGTCGTCTACCTGCTTCCTGTTCGGGCTATTTTATACTTAAGGGGATGTCGGAGCCCCGCCCCCCCCCCCCCCCTTTTGCTGTCCGACCTATTTTGTATTTCCAATTGTTTGTAAAAACTACAAGTACGACTGACTTTATCTTGTACAGATCGGTTCATTATAGTAAGCACTACGGTGCTCAGCTCTAAATCTTACTGTAAAATTACATTAAAAGAAGTTATTAGCAAAAGTTTGGTATGATTACAATTTTGAGGTTAAGTTTCAATGCGTAAACACCCTATTGTATTTCCAATTAATCAGAAAAATAACTCATCAGATCAACTTTATCTTGCATGCAAAAGCTTTATTATAAAAAGCACTACGGTGCTCTGCTCTTAAGGTTTCCCTGCATTCTATATTTTAAAAGTAATCACTAAAAGAAAATACACGATTTTAGCTCCGACATCCCCTTAAAGATTTATTTATTTTATTTATTTATTTAAACCAGAAAGATTCACATACATAAAATTACAGTATGATGTAAATCCCTACAGAGGTAAACTAAGTTACCTGTGCGCAGGTCCGGTACATAAAATTAAGAAAAGTGATAACAAAAAACTTAAACATAACTAACTTACTTAAAATTTACATTACATCAAAACCTTAAATTTAGATTACATCAAAACCTTTAATTAAGGCTATGATAAAGTCATGTATCACTATAAGCAGATTTTTACTATTATGCCATAGCCGCGTTCTACGAGAAAATGTCGTTTATTTCATCCTTTTTCCAGACAGACTTTAGACAGACTATTTTATACTTAAAGATTACATCAAAACCATTAATTTAAACTATGATAAAGTCATGTATCACATGACGTAGAGCAGATTTTTATTATTATGCCATAGCCGCGTTCTACGATAAAATGTCGTTTATTTCATCTTTTTTCCAGGCAGACTTTAGGCAGACCATTTTATACTTAAAGATTACATCACAACCTTTAACGTAAGCTTTGATAAAGTCATGAATCAGAGGACGTAGGTAAGCTGATTACTTTTTATCCCCTTAAAATGGTCTGCCGGGGGTTAGCGCCGGGGCGTGGGCAGGCAGACCAAGGTATTTTAGTTTTATTAAGTAAGCTGTTCAACATGAAAGTTGTTCCATTCATATATTCATAAATTCATTCTGATACCAGTTTAATCTACTCCACAGGCATAGCACTCGGCGTGTGCGGGGTGTCATTAGGTAGGATAATATAAAGGTATGAAAAAAATAACTCTGACACTTACTAGGCCAAGAGGCTGCAGAACATACAAAAATAATTTACCTTGTCGATTTCAGAAAATCATAAAATAGAAATATTGGTAAAAAAAGAAACGAGTCAATAAATTTTTTAATTTATTTTTAATTTCGAATCTTCAGTAAAAAACGAAAATAATAAGCCCTGTTTGATAAAAAAGACCATGCTATTCTATATCGTAATACCATCGTAATATATGTAGCACATTACTGCAATATTATTATATCACATATCACATTGCAATATTACATCAATATTATTACAAGTTTATAGGATGACATTGCTCCATGCATGTCACATTAATATTGCTAACATATTTCTACAATATTTCACTGTGACAGATCACATTGAAATATACGCGAAATATCCTGTAATATTGTTATGTGACATATCACATGGAAATATTATAGTAATATTCCTGCAAGTTTACAGAATGACATTTCTCAATACATCTCACATTAATAATGCCACACTATTGGTATAATATTACACTTCTACGTATCACATTGAAATATATGCCAAATATTCTGTAATATTATTATATAACGTATTACTTTAAGACATTACAGCTATATTCCTGCAAGATTACATAATGACATTCCTTGATGCATTTCAAACTAATACTGTGAAAATATTTCTACTATATCATATGGCAATAAATCAGTCATCATTCGTTCAACGATAACATTTTAATTTTATTGTTTTTTTTTGCCAGAAATCTTGACATTAACTGTAAAAATCTTCTAATAACGTAGTTAGTCATGGTTTACGTAAAAACAAATCGAGAGAAACCGATTATTGTCATTGCACATTATTTGAAAGTCAATTTTCTCAAGAAAGCCTCTAGATGGCGCATTGGCGTTTTATCGCAAGTGCTAAGATATAAGGACGGTTCAAACATTACGATAATGTGTGTCACCCCGAAGCTGCTGCGTATGAACGATTATTGTCAGGCGTTTATTACATGTATATTACTGATATTAATAATGGTACTAGCGTTACATCGAAATAAAAATAATAAAAAATGAAAAGGAAATTATATATACTTTCGATAAAATAATAATAATATTGCTGGAATGTCACTAAAATATTACCCAATATTTCCATTATTATTGTAAAATGATAATAATATTCCTCCAATATCACTGCAATATTTCCCGTTCTCACCGCAACAACTAAAAACCTATAATAAAAATAATAAAAAATTAAATATTGCCTGATTGTCACGAAATTAAATGTTGCTACAGTTTCACTGCAATATTACTGCAATATATCACAGGAATATTTAATATTGCATGTAGTACTCATGTGATATAGCAATATTGAGTGCTATGGGGGCAAGAGATAGTAAATGCTAACCCTTTGAAAAGTTTCAAATCAAATACTGCCGATTTACTTCAGATATCGTACGTGACAAAAAACCGATTTTTCTTTAGAACAGATTTTTTTTTCTCCTCAAAAAGAAAGATGAAGCCTAAAAAATTTTACTGAATATTCTTCTTCATATTCCTAATTAGCTCAATTTTTAAAAAAAAATTTCCTTCTAATATTTCGCAGATATAACCGTTTGAAAGAAAATGACGATTTCGTATATAATAAAACCAGTGAAATAGATTACTCAAAATTTCGAGTCGGAAAAGATACGTAATTTTATACTCATTCAAATGCATTGTCACTCAATTGATGATACTCATTCTAAGGTATCAAGAAACCCGAAAAACTAAAACTCAAAAATCGAAAAACCGCTAAAAACAAAAAACCATGAAAAATGAACTTTCACCGTGTATATTCAGAGTAATGCTAATACATACATACACATACACGCACACACACACGCACGAACGCACGCACGCATGTACGCACGCACGCACACGCGACGCGCGCATACACGCACTCACGCACACACACACACTCACACACACACACATCCATACAGACATTCTCTAAAAATAGTGTTTTTTGATTATTAATGTCTCAAAACATATTTCTTACATGATTTTAGCAAAACTTTTTTTTTCCAGCACAAAGCTTAAGGATGCTAAAGCCACCAGTCACCGACGAATACGAGGATCCACTTTTCTCATTTCATTTTCAGTTTTGAGTAAATACCTCTATGGAAAGTTGTTGTTCCAATCAAAAAGAACAACTTTTCATAGAGATATTTTCTTAAAATTGAAAAATGAATGAAAAAAGTGGTTCCCTGTATTTACTAATAACACGGGGTTTAACATCACCTTAAGGAAACAATAAACACGAATGCTTAATATACAAGATTGTGAATGGTAAAATACGCTAGGGAATAGTTTATATTTTCATAATTTCTAGTGTATTTCGCTTTACAAAAAAAAATAAACGTATAAATACAGCTTCTAACATCAAAATAACGAAAAATTAAAACAACGAATTACAAAAATATAGATATACGAAATTTCGAAACTTAAAGAACGAAAATCTTTATTGACGAAAAACAAAATTATGAAAAATAGAACTACAAAATTTCGAGAAACGAAAAACCTAAATTACGAATTGCAAAATCAAGACGATCAAAACTCCGAAAAATCATAATCGACCATTTAAAATCAACGTTCGGTTTTATTGTTCATGTGAATTTTGCAAATTCGTAGTTTTAATTTATCGCTATTTTGATGTTTGAAGTTTTATTTATTAGTAATATTGTGTTTTCATTATTTAGAGTCCAACCTATGTGCATTGATTACATGACTAAGTTCATGTAAATAAATGTTCCTCTATGTGCAATATTTCTCGAGATATTAAAGAAAAATCAAAATATTTCAAATTATTTATTTCTAATAACAAAAAAATTACCTATTAATATATTCGTAACACTTTGATAATTGAATAATAATACTATCAGTGAAATAATACATAAAAAAATATGAATTTTTCATACGCAACCTTGTATTTAGAAAAATACGCGAGGCAATAGTTTCATGGTTTCTGGTAAAAGTATTCATTTTAACAAAAAAAAACATAAGAATGAAAATATGTGCGCACTGATAGAATACAAAATTTGTTGAAATAAATTTTTCTGTACCAGTAATATTTGTCGAGTTATTTAATTAATTGGTAACGCCCTCGGAAGAGCTCGCGAATAAGGGTCGAGTTTACCAAAAATAGCCGACAGCACTTACATTATAAAAGAGCTGCATTGTTTAGTCTACATGCAGGTACCTACATTATAAAAGAGCTGCATTGTTTAGTCTACATGCAGATACCTACATTATAAAAGAGCTGCATTGTTTAGTCTACATGCAATATAACTCACTGTGTTTCCGATGTTTCGCAGACCATTTAGGCCGCAGCGCTCGTCGTGCGTGCACTGCAGTCGACTCCTACCACTGTTGGACCTGCCGCCGCTCGTACTGCATTCCTGCCAAAATTCAGAATTATATGTTCAGTGTGGCTGTCACTTACCTGCGAAACTGGAGAGGGGGAGTGGGTGTTTTACCTATATGTATGGCGGGGGATAGGGCACTGCTTATCGCGCCTAGTCTTTGATTTTACTTATAGTCCGTGGGTTATTGACGGCTGAGTGTGAAAAACTATTCCCATTGAATTTTTTTGTGCACTGTTGTTTAGGAGGTCCCACTAAACATACAAATTCAGATATTGTTTAAACAAATAATTTTTAAACAAATTGCTAAAGAAAATAATTTTATCTTTGAACCATTTTTTTTTGGTTTATTAGGAACAAAAAATATTGAATGAACTTTTTTTCTAACATCCTTATTTTTCGAGTTATGATTTTTTGAAAATCCTAAAATATGTAAAATAGGCGATTTTCAACGCTTAAAAAGTCCATTGCAAAATGTCATTTTTAACATACTCAAAAATTTTAGACATATTTGCACTTGTTTAATAATGTCGAGCAAGAAAAATTTCGATATTTTTACTTTGAACCCTCAGTTTTTGAATTATTAATTATACACGCGCACCGTCTTCGCACTCACGAACTGTGTACGGACGGTTGGCCGGCGCTCAACGTGTAAGCCTTGATACTTGTAGTGTTTTGTAATATATAAATAAATGAAGTGATTTATACATTAGTTGACATAATAAGTATAATAATTAATGAAAATTTATATTAAGAAATAACTTAACTTGTATTATAGTAAAAAAATGTTTTGACGGTAAAAAGGCCTTTCTTTAACTGATGTATTCAACAAATTAAAACTACAAGTAATAAAAAAATGTTTTTTAACAATCTATTAAAATATTTTTACAGATATCCATATTACAGTTACATAGCGATACACAAGTAATCCAATTGCTTTCTCAAAAAGAAAGCTTTGTAACGATGAAAATTTTCGAATCAGAGATGTTTATAAATTTTGACGTTCTTGAGGTCTCTAAGCCAGAAAAAATTGTTTTTATAAAATATTTGTCTGTATGTATGTATGTATTTATGTATATATGAACGTGTATGTATGTATGTATATATGCATGAATGTACATGTATGTATGTATGTATGAAACCAAATATGTGACAACCATAAATCTAGTAGGGAAGCATGTTACGCGCTGAAAATATTTACAGTACCAAATATTACTTAGATTTCAAGTGATTTGGTTATAAATTTAAAGCTGGAGGAGTATTGCCAGTATATTCGACATGGCACCCAATATTGCAGGAATGTCATGGAAATATTTCAATGTTGGCGTGATATTGCGGATAAGTTGATATATTGCAGCTATATTTATGTGATATACCAGTATGATTTTCAAGATTGCAGTATTGCAGCAATCTTTCTATGATATTATATTACGATATATTACATTGTAATATTGCAGTGATATTCTTGTAACACTGAGTGATGATAAATTACAACACAAGATTGTTGCAATAATTCTACAATATTACATTGTGATAAATCACATCGTAATATACGTAGTACATTACTGCAATATTGTTATATGACATATCACAGTACAATACTACATCAATACAATTACAAGTTTATAGGATGACATTTCTCAATGCTTGGCACATTAATATTTCTAGAATATTTCGCTATGACAAATCGCATTGAAATATACGCGAAATATCCTGTAATATTGCTATGTGACATATCGCATGGAAATATTATAGTAATATTTCTGAAAGTTTTCAGAATGATATTTCTCAATGCATCTCACATGAATACTGCCAAAAGATTTGTATAATATTATACTGTTACACATCTCACCGAAATATACCCGAAATATTCTGTAATATTATTATGTAACGTATTATGTTAAGATAAACAATTATATTCTGCAAGATAACAGAATGACAATCCTGGATGCATTTCAAACTAATACTGTGAAAATATTTCTACTATATCATCTGGCAATAAATCAGTCATAATTTGTTTAAAATAACATTTTAATTTTATTGTTTTATTTTGCCAGAAATATTGACTATAACTTTAAAAATGTTTATTAATGTAGTTAGTCAACGTTTACGTAAAAACAAATCGAGAGAAACAATTATTGTCATTGTACATTATTTGAAAATCAATTTTTTCAAGCTGGCCGCTAGATGGCGCTTTGGCGTTTTCTCGCAAGTGCTAAGATTCGTCTTTAGTTACTATATAAGGACTGTTCAATCATTTCGATAATGTGTGTCATCTCGAAGCTGCTGCGAAATAAAAATAATAAAAAATGAAATGTTTCCTGATTGTCACCAAAATATTGTACTTAGATTCCCGGTAATATTCCTGTGATGAAAACGACATGGGCATTGAATGTTGCTACAGTATCACTGCAATATTACTGCTATATATATCACAGAAATATTTAATATTACGTATAGTACTCATGTGATATTGCTACAATATTGAGTGCTAGGTATGTGGGATATTACAAAAAGTCCATCACCTGAAAATTTAATTGCACCATGTAATATGGATTTATGTAAAAATATTTTAATAGATCGTTAAAAAATATTTTTTTATTATTTGTAGTTTTAATTTGATTATTACAATTTAAAAAATTCCTTATTACCGTCAAAATATTTGTATTATTACTTATTTCTCTAGGTTCTTTTAAGTTAAGGGGGAACTCCATAGATTTTTAACAAATCTCTTCCCTTTGATCAATAATGTTATAAATTTGGTAACTTTTTTGTCATAATTGTAGAAGATTGTAAACAAATTTTGAGAATTTTTCACTCAAATTTTTTACTACTTATTGGAGAAGATACATATTTTTGTAATAAAAACAAGAGTTTTTAGAAAAGATCCTTACGCATATAAATTTTATGAATTCTATTTTAAGAAATTCTGGAATATATTTCAACATACAATGAACAAAAGTTAATTTTTGGAATTTGTTTAAACTCAATTAATGGTCTGAAATAAATGAAATGTTTTTTTAACTTAAAAAATATATAAAACTACATGTTTTAACACTTACAATTGACGAATAAAACATTTAACATTAAAATACCTCAAAACAATATTAACTTCTTTTCTACTCTAGAAGTTTCAAAAATAGCCATGGTCATGGGTTGCTCAAGATACTTTTTGAAGATAGAAAAGTAAGTTTCGAGTAATACGCGTTTGAAGTTTTAATTTGGTATGCTACGTAATGTAAATTGTTTCACTCAACAGGCCAATAATTTTGGTATAACAAAGAGTTTTGACATCTAGCAGGTCTCAAAATGTTCATAAAACTATTAACAAAAAAATATGTAATTAAATTATTTTCGAATTTTGGTAAAAAATCAGTGGTGTTTCCCCTTAACTCATTTATTCATATAAATTTTTATTAATTTATTATACTTATTATGTCAACTAATTAATAAATCACTTCATTTATTATTATGTATATTACAAAACACTACAAGTATCCAGGCGTACACGCCGAGCGCCGGCCGACCGACCGTACACAGTTCGTGAGTGCGAAGACGGTGCGCGCGCGCTTAATTAATAATTAAAAACCGAGGGTTCAAAGTTAAAATATCGAAACATTTTTTGTTCGACATTGTTAAACACAGTTCAAAGAATGTCTACAAGTTTGGAGTATGCCAAAATGACATTTTATAATGCACACTTTAAGCGTTGAAAATCGCCTATTTTGCGTATTTTAGGGTTTTCAAAAAATCATAACTCTAAAAATAAGGACTTTAGAGAAAAAGTTCATTCAGCATTTTTTGTTCCAAATAAACCAAAAAAAGAATTTGTCCAAATAAAAATTATTTTCTTATGCTGTTTGTTTAAAAATTATTTGATTAAACAATATCTGAATTCTTATGTTTAGTGGGACCTCGTGAACAATATTGCACAAAAAAATTCCGTGGGAATAGTTTTTGACACTCATGCGCCAATTCCGCCTGGACTATTAGAGATCTGCGTTCTGTGTATATGGTGCAATCATTGCTATTTTTATTATACTTGCTTCATGTATCGATGTAATGAGTAGACGTCGATATTGATATTTTTTATTTCAAATGACGCGGTTGCATATACTGTATATCTTTGACTTGTTAACATTCGCAAGTCTAGAATTTAACATCAGTTTTGTTTTGGCGATAAAAATATGAATAGATGGATAAAATATTATTCCTATTTTCAATTAATCAACATTTACTAAATTACATTTTCTTAAACCATTTCATAAGGACTAGGATTCTAAGAAGGCATAAAACAATACTATCAAGGAGAGTGTCCCGCCTGTGGGAAACGATTTTCGATGAGGCTTTGGGAGGTGCTTTGTAGTTCCCAAAAATGAAGCCCTGCAACCGTAGTTTATTCCAATGGGCCCTGGTTCTCGAGATACGAGCTATTTTACTCCGAATATGCGTTATTTTAATGAAAAATGGTACCTCTACTTTATATTGCAACTAAGTATGAATAAAATATGAATCCAGTCCAAAGTTATTAACAATTGAAAATTGTGACTGAAATTGCATGAAAAATCAACGAATTTATAGAAAATAAATGTCCTCGAATATTCATGCAACAATTTTGCCAGCATCAAAACTTATTATAGTAATGATGTGAAGTATAGAGGTATAATTTTTCTTTAAAATAACGCATATTTTGAATAAAATAGCTCGTATCTCGTAAACAAGGATCCATTGGAACAAACTACGGATACTGGGATTATTTTTTATGTAATAGAAAGCACCCCCCAAAGCCTCATCGAAAATCGTTTCCCACAGGTGGGACACTTTCCTTGTATGTCCGATTGATTTTAACTTTCTCGTAGTCGTATTTAGCCGATAAATTTATTCGCAATATTATGGCATTTCGATATTTATAGTAATTTAACATTATGTTAAATCTGACATAATTACTCCGCTATATCTAATTTTTTTCATTATATCGTCTTTTATGTAAATAAATAACTCCTTATTGGTGTTTTAAGCTACGTAACTTAACAATCGAAGAATAAAATAAGGTAGTTCATGGTATGAGGTCGTCATTAATTTAATATTTAATTAATATATCAATAAAAGTGAGCAACCCGTATACAATGAGTGAATAGTAGTTTTCGTCAATAGGGTGTAAAGTTGAGCTAGGGTGTAAGACCACTCTTATTGGATCAAAATTCACTCGAGATTCTTGAGTAACGCTTAACTCTAGACATTTTATCCTACAGTAGAAATTATCTGAAACACACTTACATCATACACCCGTGAAATGGATTTGATGAGGCTTTTAGTGGTTTTTTCTGTTCTTCCGTAAACCGGGGTGACTTTGGACACCGGGGTGACTTTGTGCTAAATTTAAAAATACTATCTTATGCGTTATACACTCGCAAATATGCAAAGAAAAAATCTAGCGCGGGTCTATTTTGAAGGTTAGGTTCTCTAGAAACAAAATATACGATTAAATAAATTTTTAATCGTAATTATTGTTTATTTTTATCTGTCTTAATAAATGAAGTTTTATTTACTGTTTTTAAACCTGAAAACTTTACTACCTCTACACTAATTCAAACTTCCCGCTGTTCCTCCATTCGTTTTTTTATTAGTAAAAAAACTATTACATTCAATTTCCTTAACATAAAAACAATTTCTTAAATCAATTTTAATTAATTTATATACCATTATTTCAGCTTAGATATAAATTATTAATCATATGGCTCAAAGTCATCCCAAACATCGGGGTGACTTTGATCACCATGTGTTTTAATTTTTATACTACGACACACGTAAAAAAAAATTTTTTATTCTTGGAATATGTTCTATAGACTGCTATCATAACGTGAGAATTTTTTCTATGTTGGTAGATATGATAGAATAATAGAAATACGTACGCGAATTTCCAAAGTGGCTCAAAGTCTCCCCGGTTTTCGGTACCTTAAAATTATTCCTAGCACCCGTATAGTTTGATCTCATAAGCCCTTGTTTTCAAGATATGAGCTGTTTCCACCGAATATGCATTATTTTAGTGAAAAATGGTATATGAGAGAGTGGGACAACATAGTCATTTTGCGGGATAAAATGGACATTTTGGATTTAAAAATATATAAATCCTTTTTCAAGCTAAATTAATACATCTAACGTATATTTTAATATCTCATTTACAATTACCAATAGATAAAACCTGTAATATTAAATGTAAATATACAAAATTCTTAATATGAATAGAGTACTATCTGAAATGTTACAAGTGACTAAAATTACCCCTTCTAGGGCAAAATAGACATTGATAAAAAAAACAAATAAGACAAATAAGGTAGGGGAAAATAGGCACTTAGTAGCGTGGCAAATAGTCACTTTATTTTTTATTCGACTCTAGTTTACTTTAACCTTATTTTCACTTTACCAATATTAACTTGTTTGTTAATTATCATTAACATTACATTAACATTAAAATTAAACTTGAATTAACATTAAAGTTAATTTAACATTAACCAACATACACAACAACATTAATTTGTTTATTAAGGTGATGTTAAATCCCCTGTTATCGGTAAATAGCGGGAACTACTTTTCTCGTGTAATTTTCACATTTGAGAAATATCTATATGGAAAGTTATTGTTTTTTATTAGGACAAGAACGTCCCATAGAGATAACTACTCAAAATTGAAAATTAAATGGAAAAAGTGGGTCCTCGTAATTATCGCTGACGGGTGGGTTTAGCATCACCTTAATAAAAAAATTTGGTTTCTCAACAAAGCCTGCTTTTTATAAATAATTGAAATATGTCAGTTGTGCCCCGTGTTTTTTACCCCTCTGTCCCCAATCTACTTACAATCATAACTCTTCAAGTTTTTAAACTAGAAAAATGACCCAAAAATAAATAAAAGTTGATGCAACGAATTTGAATTTGATCAATGAGATCAATCTTCGAGCGCTAGGGATCATTTTTAGGTACCAAATGACACCTCCCAAAGCTTCATCAAAATTGATTTCGTGAAGGTATTATATATTCTCTTCGTCTAAGTCTTTTCGAATGAAAATTAACTCTATTAGAGAAAAGTTTTCCTTCAATGAAAAGATAGAATTTTGATTTTAATAGAGTCGTTTTTCACCTTAACATAAACAAATCATTCTAAAGTGGCTGTATATTTACTCCAACTCGTATAAGATAAGATCATTTTTTTTAAATTATCCTTTTAATGAGATTCTAGAGAGGTCACCTTTCTGTGCGACTCAATTTTTTTCAGAGCTTTTTATCGAAATGCGCAAGTGACATTTTGAAAACTGGTCATTTTTGTTTACATAAAATCGACTTTTATCAATATCTTTAAAAATAATCGATATATTGAGCTAAAAATTGGTATAGAACCTATTAATATCACCTTACATAAGCCTATAAAATTTTAGCTCATTAAACTGAACAATACAAAAAGATGGTCTTTCCACCATAGTCATACCTTAAGAAAGTATAGTCATACTATTGTTGAATATTTTAAAGAACAAAAGCAATATAAATATCAATAAGAAGTACAAAAGTGAAAATTTTAGCAAAGATATTAAAATATTATAGTAACAGTTTTAATTTAATCTTTGATATTTAAGAGACCATGTACATCATTTCACATTCACTCGACTTGCTAAATGTTCGTTGTTCTTTATGTGTAAGGTATCACGTGTTGGTAAGTAAAAAAGTCTGGTATACAACTATACTGTCTTTAGACTGTCTCTTGTCCAAATGTCGTGAATCGATCGGGTAATAAGCATCAAACAAAAACACATCAAAATAAACTATAACTAACATAAACGTAAACATAAACATAAGCACAAACATAAACATAAACATAATCATAAACATAAACGTTAGTAAACAGAAAATCGTTGGAGGAAGCTTTAATTTAGCAACGCTGATTCAGCGAATCTAGAAAAAACTTATTATAAGAACACATATAACAATAACTTTGAAAGATGAACTGAAAGTAAGGGCGGCGAACCTTGAACGTTTTTCTCGGCGTAGTTGTGTGCAGGATCGCCACGGGCAGATAGGACCGGGAGATCGGCAGCTGAGGTGCGGACGTGTAGTATTGCGGACGCTGATGTCCCAAGGGCGTAACGATGCCCAGAAAGAAGGCGTAAACGAAGCTTGCCGCCGCCACGGCACAAACGAACCACAAAGCCCAGCTAACCAACTGAGCTAGAGCCAGCTTAGCAAGCTTTTATTGTACGTTTTTTCTTTTACGTTTTTTCTGCCGTGGCTTCCAGTCGTTCACTGTCTATACGCCTGGGCAGCAGTCTCTCGCGGTGCGCTTTTAGGCGAGATCATTGTGTAGCGCGACGCGGCGGCGAAACCGTCTTCTGGTTTATTAAATAACTGCGTGATCGTGTGTATACTACGAGTATATATAGTTTTGAAAAAGCTGTTACCACCATTGAGCTTTAAATGCGCTTTTTCATCATTGGTGAAGGAACAATGTGCCTTCCATTGTTTAATATTTTCTTGATATAAATCGTTTACCCGACAGTGGCATTAATTAGAAACACAATGATTTAATTCAACGTTGTATTTAATAATCACACAAACGAGCTGATACTCGTTTGCAAGAGACAAGTTAGCGCCAAATTTTGAGCAGTCGGTAATCGAAAACATCGTTCGTTGTACGTATACACTCGGCCATGACGATGGAGACTTGGCAAACGGCGCGAAATTAGCGGCGAACGCGTGGCTTCGCTCTATATACGATACCCAGAGATGAGTTTGTACAAAACTCGGCCAATCGTACCTACGCGGCAGAATCTTCTTTCCTTCTCCTCATCGACTATAACCGCGCACGAGCGTTTCCGGCGCGTGCACTATATAGCGTCGCGAACCGCGGAAAGAAATACCTATAACCCCAAATAGCGAAGCAAGACGGAGAAAAGCGGGAGGAGAGAGGATTCACAGCAGCAGCGGCGGCTTCCTCGAGGCACACCATCTTGGCTGTAGCCACGAGAGAGAGAGAGAGAGAGAGGGTGAGAGAGAGAGAGGGGGAGGAAGCCGAGATGCTAAGAGCTATTAATAAATGCGCTATATGCCTTTTTCTTGTGCGAGCGAGTGATCGCCCTTGCCTACACACTCGCGCACACGGCACCACGAGAGCCGAGCGCTCTGTCAGAAAAATATGCATTTCCCGCGGTTCTATATGATTCACGCGATATCTCGATGACGAATATGTGGTTTGTTTATACTTGTCGAGTGTACTGTATTTGGTCCTAACAAAATCGAGCGCGTTACTAATATCATTTTCTTTGTTTGCTCAGAATGTATCAGAAACCACAGATTAACATGTCACGAAATTGGCAACTCTAAATATATCTTGGTATATGATTTTTATTTATCAAGAAAGTTCGAGAATTATTATTCATGATTATTTAATTAATAATAAAAGGTAGATGATATTTAAATTTGCAACGGCTATATAACGCTCTGACAGTTTTGAAAAATGCGAAAGCGCTTGGACCACTCACATAACGGTACGCATTTCGAGCGACTATTATTAATGTTATTATACTCGCGAAACCGATTTCGATCTGGCACATTTAAAATTAGGACAGGTGACACAAATTCCTTGAGCTGCTGCTCCTGATGTGCAAGTGCATTAGAGGTTGTCGCGGTACACATTCCAAATGTCTCTTTAATAAGCCTTCTCGGTGAAGAGATCTCGAAGTCGGTAATTCGATCGTACTTACTGCGATACTCAGTATACTCGCGTGAGTTTTCGTGATAGTTGACCGAATCACTGCACAATTACGCTCGAGAAAATCGTTCAAACGTGTCGAGGCTGCAGCCTTTGAGCATAGTCTCCGATGAGAAGCGAAACTTACCGCGAAGCTTTCGGCAAGCCTGCAAGGAAAAGGGTTTGAGAATGAAATGGTCGTTGTTTTTTTCAGTGAACAGTTCGTTAATTCGTATTAACAGACACGCAGAGAGTGTAAGAGAGATGGTTGCAAGAATGCAGTAATACTCACAACTGGGTGGTTAGAGTCGTCCCGTCATTGGGCACCGGGTGGTTCATCGTGTGTATAAGAATAAGAGAGATAATGTAAGGAGGTGCTCGCGCGAGTTGACGGAAACATGTTCGATTGAGCTGCAACGATCAGCGCGAAAAACTAAGAGCCGAGCAGCAATAAAGAAGGAGGAAGAGGAGGAGGAAGAGGAGGAGGAAGAGGAGGAGGAGGAGAAGGAAGAAGAGGAGGAGGGGGAGGAGGGGGAGGAGGAGGAGAAGGAAGAGGAGGAGGAGGATCGACTGCCGATCCTATCTCTCCCTGGCTCTCACTGCTTTCTCAGACTGGCCCAGTTGCATTACCGAAAATCGTTAGGGGGCTCGGCGCGACGTTCCGTCAACCGGCAGGAGCAGCCTCTGAGGCTGCTGGAGACTCACGCTTGACGTGGAGGGGGCTGCCGCTGATAGCGCCGAGTCGTCCACGGCATCGTCCAGGCCGCTCTCACTGAAAAATCCAGCGGTGGCCTCGCCGTTGAGCGGCCGGTCGGCAGCTTGGCTCAGGGCGGCGAGGTTCTCCCTAGCGGTTGTGGACCCCGAGAGCACGGTTGAGGGTGAGCCGGAGCTGGACCGGCTGCTGCTGTTGCCGCTGCTGCTACTGCCGCTGTTGCTTGCGCCGTGCGAGCGGTTGCCGGCATTGTTGTTAGTAGTGAGCAGCTCCGTGTTATTAGCCGAGGGGTTAGCGCGAGGGGAGGATTCGCTGGTGGTGGTGGTGGTGGTGGTAATGGTGGCGGTACTAGTGCTACTAGCAGTCGTAGCAGCAGTGCTGCTATCGCTGCGAGTGGGCGCGCGGCCCTGTAGCGGGTCGCTCTTCTTGAGCGGTGCAGCACTGCCGCCGCTGCCAGCACCGGCGCTGGTGAGCTTGAGAGGCGCTGGTGCCAACAGCAGCAGCGCCTTTGGCTCCGCGTCGCGCTCCGTCAAGTCGTCCGCGTCCGTCCAGTCGTCTTTGTGCTCGCGGTCGCAGTCCGCAACGCCGGTATCAGCGCTACCGGCGCCACTGTTATTGTTGTCGTGGGTCGCGAGCCTGCTACCGAGGCCGTTGTTATTGCGCTGGTCGCTGCTCGTTACCTCCTCGGTACCGTTGCTCCTGCGCAGCAGCTGCTGCTTGTGGCTCCAGAGACTGCTACTGGGGGAGAAGCCCAAGGAGGAGGAGGTGGAGGAGGAGGAGTTGGAGGAGACGGCGGCGAGGCTGGGCTCGCGGTAGCGGCGCTCGCTGCTGAGCTCGTCGCCGCCCAGGAGGTCCGCCGCAGAGGAACGGCTGCTGCAGCTGCTTGAGATCAAGTTACCGCTCGAAGCCAAGGCCAGGCTCGAACTCGAGGCGAGGGGACTGCTGCGCTGGATGTTGGGCACGTAGTGCTGGGGCGAGTACTTGCTCAAGTCGAAGCTCGTCGAGAGGCTGCCACCGCTCGCGCTGCGAGCCGAGCTACCGCTGCTGGACGAGCCCGGGCTGTAGCGATGTGTCGAGTCCGAGTACGTCGGCAACCTGCCGGACAGAGAGCACCAGTGCTGGATTTAGTATTTTAGTTAGTTAGTTAGTCTAACTGGTATTATGGGCCATGTTGGCGCTACGCGTGCGAACAAGCTTGTGCAATAACGCCTTCTAGCTTCTGCTAGCGTGCGCGCGCTGTTAGTCTGGTGTGGTACCTACTATAGCTCTTAGTCTGCATTCTGTGAACTGTATTGCACTTTGCACCGCCTATAGGTATACAGAGAACTCAGACGAGACGAGCTGAGGCGAGATGCAGCCAGATGTCGGCGCGAGTACAACGCGCGATTGGCTTTGCAGATGCTACATATAGGTAGGCGGTCGGATACACAAGAATCTGCTTCATTTCTGTTATCATATAGTTTTTAATTTTACCCATTTTTTTTACTTTTTTACTACTAACTGCGAATGCAAGGATGTATAAATGTTTTTCTAGATAGACGGCCATATCGGCTATTGATTTTGCATGCTCTACAGTTCACTGGAAAAGCAGCTTTTTCGCAGCTATAATACGCCGATAAATAAGTTACCTACAGTTATTTCAAAGTAGTTTTACAATAATAATACAAAATACAGGTTATTAATCAACAATTAATTATCTTTTTTTTTAAATAGACAAACTTTATTTACTATTTATTCCTATTTATATCAGTTAGTCCAGTCGACAGAAAAATCGGAGAGGAAACATCGTATACTAAATTTCAATTTTAGTGATTCTTATGTAAAAACCGCACGGCGCAGAGGATTATCCGAAAATGCATTTTAATTGTCATCCTCAATTGCCCTGTTTTTCTCACGTACACACATTTCAAAATTAAATGCACCTCCGGATACTTCCTCTCTCTCTTAATTTAACAGTATTACAGACTTCGTAAGTACCGTTTTCAATTAAGAAAATGTAGAAAACAAAAGAACAGCCCCAATTAATATTAATATATATTGTAACAGTTACAATATGAATGTTTTGAACAAATGTTTAAACATTAACTTATAGTTTATACGGGCAAATCCGCCGGACTTTTGACTTTCTGCATACTACAAGTTATTAAATAAAAATTGAAGGCACATAGTAGAAAATTCGTGGGCACACTTTTAAAGCCGCTTATGAGCAGAATGGATGCACGTACCTTATTTTTCCGAAACAACATTTGGCCCATATGAATAACATTGTGTTTCTATGTATACTAAATTGGTTATTTTTGGTCGATAATACAGTTTTAAGCGAACTAAATATTTAAAATTTATAACTAACTACGCAAAAGCCGCTTAGTTTTTATGTTTATGCAGGATAATAAGATATGATCACCCATGGAACCGAACCATTTTTTAGATAAAATTGTGATGTGCTATGGTAAAAACTGAAATTCTTCAATGAATCACATTTTTAAAAATTGTGTTTTACACATTTTAGTTTAGTATATCAAGGGGTACATAAATACGACACGGATCATTAACTTTGTTCTTTAATCAAAAATAAATATTGAATTTCAAATTGATAATTTACAACACGGCGTAACTGCTAGATTAATAACTTTGCTTTAATTAGAAGATTTTTAGAATTCCAGGACACATTTTTAAAATGCCATAACTTTTCTTTAGAACGAGGCATACAAATGAGATTCAACTTACAAGGAGACTCGATGACCTGCGGGAAACGATTTCGATGAGGCTTTGGGAAGTGGTTTCTGGTACCTAAAAATCATATCTAGCGCCCGTAGTTTTATCTCATAGACCCTTGGGTCAAGATATAACCTTTTGTATTCAAAATACGCGTTATTTCAGTCAAAAATGGTACCTATACTTCGAATCATAACTCTATTATCTTATTATATCATTGTTCGGGACGAGAATAAACTAAGGATTTTGTTAAACTAATTTATACGTCATTTATGATAAAGTTTGTTATTTATTAAATACAACATTGCCTTAGTAGTATAATGCGCTTTGTACTATCGATCTGTATAAAGGCCAGAGTGCATCTGGTCTCTGCGTCATTCTTTTTCGAATTAGAATGAGCCGCTATACGCGCCGCCGAAAGTCGCCGCCGACGACCGCCGAAAACATACATAAGAAACTTGAGAATGTCATCGCATTTGAACTATACTGATAGTTTTAGAGACCTTTTGCATAGGAACTTATTACACAGTTACATTTTCTTATTACTAATGGATTCTATCCGTAACAATCATTTCTCTAGCAAAAAAACTTTCAGAGTTATGATTCGAAGTATAGGTACCATTTTTGACTGAAATAACGCGTATTTTTAATACAATAGGTTATATCTTGACCCAAGGGTCTATGAGATAAAACTACGGGCGCTAGACATCATTTTTAGGTACCAGAAACCACTTCCCAAAGCCTCAAGTTGACTAAAAGAGGTTTAATTTAAGCTTTGATTCATATAAAAATATTGTTCTGTTACAAAATTATGAACAATCAAAGACGATGATGAAAAATACATGGAAAACTACTCAATTTAAAGAGCTGAAAATCCTCAAATTTTCATGCATTTTTCGTCATTATCTTTGATTGTTCATAACTTTGCAACAGAACAATATTTTTATGTGAAACAAAGCTTAAATTAAAGCTCTTTTAGTTAACTTTATTATTTTATTATATCATTTCTCTAGCAAAAAAATGCTGACTTCGATTCGAAGTATAAGTAGCATTTTTACTGAAATAACGCGTATTTTTAATACAAAAGGTCATATCTTGACCCTAAGGGCCTATGAGATGAAACTACGGACGCTAGGCATAATTCTTAGGTACCACAAACCACTCACCAAAGCCTCATCGGAAACCGTTTCCCGCAGGTCGTGGACCCTCCTTGTTAGATCAGTAGTTTAGGTTTTATTTACTTAATAATTTTTAGGATTTGGTTAAAAATTGCTAATTTTTTGCAGGTTTGGATTACTTGTGGGGTATCTAAAGTCTAAATAATGAAATTTTGTTTAAGTGAAATCCGAGATATTTCTTAGCTTTTGGCATTTAATTTTAGTGAATATTTTTTATAGGAGGAAAAAATAAGAATTATAAAACCTTACGAGCGGAGTCGAAAAATCAAGAAATTTTTGTGAAAGTCGTTTAATTAAACACTAATTTTACAAAAGTTCCAAAGATTTTCATTTTATATATATTTTCAATAAGTATAGCCGGTATATTTAGATAACGTATTAGACTATGGATATTCGCTTTATCTAAGTTTGCTGCGTATCCAACTTAGCCCTACTATTTCCTATGAATATATGTGATCACTGATTACTGATGATAGAATTAATATATTTACAATTTATATACATGTGTATTAGAAAAACACTTCTTTCCGCAATGCTAAAAAATTTATGATTAATCCTAACCAATTACATACAGCAAACAACCAATACGTTCAGGCGTGTACCATCACAGAGATGAGTTATAAGATATTTTACTCCAATTATGCGTTATTTTAATACAAATTTTTACCCCTTCTTGTGAGAATAACTTTGCAAGTTTTTATAATTAACATTTTCCAAAAAGATAATAAAAGAAGGTGAAGAGAGCTTTATTTAAGCTCAGTTTCGTATACAAATATTAATCTGATCAAAAGTTATTAACAATTAAAAATAGTGACTAAAATTACATGAATAAACAGAAAAATAAAAATTTTAAATTTATCTTTCTAACTCGTTGAAATTTGTGTTTTTTTTCTTTTTATGCAATTTCAGTCACCATCTTCAATTGTTAATAACTTTTGCTCAGATTAATATTTTTATACGAAATTAAACTTAAATTAAATCTTTCCCCCCCCCTGCTTTTATTGTCTTTTGGTTAGGGTTAGAAGAAGAGGTATCTTTTTTCATTAAAAGAACGCATATATAGAATAAAATACGTCATATCTCGACAGCAAGGGCTCATTGGAACAAATTAAGGGAGCTAGGCTTTATTATTGGGTTACAATAAACCACCCTTCAAAATTATATGCACTCTCCTTGTGAGTGAGATAATATTTAACCAAAACATCAACGCATTGCACATTTCTATTCGCAATTTTGAACGCTTATTTCTTGAAATGATGACACCTAAACACATTTCAAAGATATTGAAAACTTTCTCTGTTAAAATTAATATCATCTATCTAATTAACTTCAATTTTTGGATCTTCATCATTATCTTAAAAATGGATATTTTGATCTCTGTTTTTAATTATAACTCATTATTTATTGTTCATTTAGTAACATTTAAGTCAGAAAATTTTAATTGTTTAATCCACTTTAGAAAAACGGTCATTAAGTGCTGTTTTCAGTCCCAACGGTAACAAATTAGTAGTAATTAAATAAGGTTTTTTTTTAAATTATATTTAAATATATACGTAAATGGAGCTAACCCTTACATTAAAACGAAATATGCAAAACTGTTGAGTGCAAATGTAAGGCATGGTATCATTATTGGATTTTTCAAAACTTTCTGTAATGTTGCAATGTTATTAAAGTTGTTAGATCAGACTATTTAGTAGGTAGGAAGGCTTTGCAATCTTTCCCAATTTCAGACTTCTAGTATTCATTTATAGAATTTTTAATTCATTGAAAATGCAAAATGATATCCATTTTACTGATTGAAAATAAATTTATATGCGGGGCTAACTTTAACAGATTCTGATAGATAAAGGCTCTCAAAACGAAAACCATACATAACACGATTTCGGCCGAGAATAAGTCCATGTTATTCGACTCACTAATTTTAAACATTGTTCAACATAAAATTCTAATAATTGATACGTATCCCGTGCAGCAAATCTCATGTAAACCAGACCCAATTCAGACCAGATTTCCGTATGTCAGGTAGGAATCGGACGGGAAAACCTCACTCGATTTGGGCTCCGATTTGTATACCATTTTTTATACGATTCTGTATTATACGATGCAGACTGTATTATTTTTCTACACTGAGCCGCCATTTTTATGATATCACGTGGTCGAGTCATATTACCAATTACGGTCTGGTAAACGTTTGAAATTCTTTAAAACGATGTATTTGAAGATCTTAAACACAAAACTATGTTATATTATTAAAACACAAGTGATATATATATAGCCTATAAGCAATTACCGTAGTCTGTCGCCATCGAACAATTCACGTAATTCTGAATTTTTTCAGAAGTTTTTCTTAAACTTATCTATCTATACAGGTGTGTTACTAATGTTGTCACCAACTTTTTGAGTTTTAAAATTGTATTGCAGTTTTTATAGTTAGTTTTAACGTTTTTGCAAATGGTTTGTATGGTAAATATATATTATTTCACCATGAATAAAAATTTTAAATCAAAATTACACACAAAACAAAAGATTTAGGTTTGAACGATAATTAGGAAAAAAATCCATATTTCTGAGATCACCCGTATAGAGGTAAAAAATTACATTTTATCATTTTTTCTACTTTTTCAAATGCCTTTATTCACAAGAAGATTATTGTAAATGATAATAAATAATTTCTTCGCAAAAAAGCACTATAAAATAACCTCATTTACATGAGACACCCCCCCCCCCCTTAAGGTGGCTTTAGCGACTTTTTATAAACACATATATGAGGAAATCCAGAAAAAATATTCAGTTAGAGAGTTAAAAAATTAAAAAAAAAGTTTTGGACTACATCTCTCGGACAACTTCTTTCTTGTTCTTTAGGGCATGCAGAACACGGCAAAAATAGTGCTTCCACGAATTCGGTCTCGGCCCATTGATTTTTCGACTACCCAAATTCTTTTATGGGAATTTAACATGGGGAAAATTATCAAAAAGTAGCCATTGTTCGACGGCATATAGTCAATGTGTAGGAGGCACAACGAAAAAATCATATCGATCAAAGTACAAGAAAAAAGATTCAATTTTTAAAAAATTCGTTCAAAATGAATCCTTAGGTAAAAAATTATCTACGTTTGAAAATAGTGACAAATCATAGAAATTTCATTTTTTTACATAATCAAGTAATATTTTCCTTTTTTCAAATGCTCATAAAAGCGACTACCCGAGTGGTCGCTTTTAACGATTTTTTTTTCGAAGCTCTTTTCTTCCAGTTTCTTTATAGTAACTTATATTTAACATTTTGTTAGTTCATTAGCTATATATATGCTTATCAATAAAAGTTGTTTTTGCTCTTTTTCAATTAGCATATATATAATTAATCATTTGACAAAATGTAAATTGTGATTCAACTATCACGAAAGTAAAAGAAAAGATCTCCAATTTAAAAACGAAATAGATAAAAACGACCGCTTGGGTGGAAAGTTATAAGCATTTGAAAAAAGGGAAAAATTACTTGATTATGTAAAGAAATGAAATTTCTATGATTTTTCACTATTTTTAAACAATAACTTTTTACCTGAACATTCATTTTGCACGATTTTTTTTAAATTGAAGCTCTTTTCTTGTACTTTGATTCTATTGATATGATTTTTTCGTCGTGCCCCCTACACATTAGCTATATTCCGTTGAACAATAGCTACTTTACGTTAATTTTCCCATGTCGTAAATTCCCATAAGAAAATTTGGGTGGCCGAAAATACAGTGGGCCGAGACCGAATTCGTGGGAACACTATTTTTGCCGTGTTCTGCATGCCGTAAAGAACAAGAAAAAAGTTGTCCCAGAGATGTATCCCTAAATTTTTTTTTTTAATTTTTGAACGCGCTAATTGAATGTTTTTTGCAGTTTCCTCCACTCCCCAGTTTCCTCATCTTTCTTTGGCCCGTATATTTTCCGCAGAACCTTATTTTCAAATACCCTAAAACGATTTTCTTCCGCTTTAGTGAGCGCCCAGGTTTCGCACCCATACAAGATTACCGGCATTATTATAGTCCTATATATCCTTATTTTGACATTTTTCGACAGTAGCTTTGACT
Source organism: Gastracanthus pulcherrimus (assembly GCA_949152435.1). Classification (NCBI taxonomy): domain Eukaryota; kingdom Metazoa; phylum Arthropoda; class Insecta; order Hymenoptera; family Pteromalidae; genus Gastracanthus; species Gastracanthus pulcherrimus. Next base: position 170,980,530 of record OX424572.1, on the reverse strand, counting down.
TAAGTAATCTGTTCACAGCGTAGAAGCAGGCATTACCCGAATGAAGTACGTTATTAATCTCGGCTTTAATTTCGTTTCGATCATTTATAGTTGTACCTAAATATCTGAATTCGCTAACCTTTTCAAAAGTGAAATTTCCGACTCTGAGATCCCCCTCTGCTTCACGAATGCCCAGTTTCTCCATGATCATATATTTCGTTTTCGATTCGCTCACTTCTAACCCCGTGTTTTTAGCCGCATTTATAAGGATTTCCGCATTTCTCGCCACCGTTTCACCATTATCTCCCACTATATCCAAGTCATCCGCATAGCCTAAAATTTGCGTTGTTCCGTTGAGTGTTGCGCCTAGCTCGCTAGCCTGCATTTTTCTAACAACATGCTCTAGCGTCAGGTTAAAGAGTACCGTTGAAAGCCCGTCACCTTGCTTCAAACCGTCGCGTATCATGAACGATTCGGATACATTACCGCCTACTCGGACCTTTCCAGTGCTTCCGTTCAGACATATTTGAATTCATTTTACCAGTTTTTTTGGTACGCCAAGGAGCACTAGGATTTCATACATTTTGCTTCGTTTGACAGAGTCGTACGCTTTCTTAAAGTCCACAAATAGCTGGTGTATAGTTTCGCAATATTCCCACTTTTTCTCTAATAATTGTCTTATGGTAAACATTTGATCGCTCGTTGACCTGTTGCGCCGGAATCCACACTGATAATCTCCTATTATATCTTCCGCGAATGGTGTGAGTCTGGCCTGTATTACGTTTGACAGAACTTTGTAGCAGGTAGCTAAAAGTGAGATTCCCCGGTAGTTATTGCAGTCTGTTTTATCTCCCGTTTTAAAGATCGGTATGATGATGGATTCTTTCCAATTTTCTGGTATTGTTTCATTTCTCCAAATAGCACATACTAGATAAAAAATTTTAGATGTAAGCGCGGTGCCTCCATATTTAAGTAGTTCAGCTGGTATAGAATCGTTTCCTGCGGCCTTATTGTTGTTTAGCTTTTTGATCGCGGCCTCTACTTCTTTGTAGGTCGTTTCGTCCATACGGAGTTCAGCCGTGTGGATTTCGTCTCCCATTTCCTCGGAGTTGTCATGCACGTTTAATAACTTATCGAAATAATCTTTCCATAATTTCAATAGTTCATTTTCGCTTGTCACGAGGTTCCCGTCCTTATCTTTCATTAACTGCGATCTACTCTGAAAACCCTTCCTAATAGCGTTTATTCCTTTGTACATCTCGCGCGGGTTATTTTCCCTACTATTAGTTTCTATTTTTCTAATTTCATTTTTCTGATACTCGCGCTTCTTGTTTCTGTAAATCACACGTACTTGCTTTCTTATTTCATGGTATTCTTCTACGGCCCTACCGCTTTCATTGTGTACACTATCTAATTTAGCCTTCTTGCGCCTTTCAAACCAGAGTTCGCACTCTTCGTCAAACCATGGTTTGCTCTTCGGCCTTTTTTCTTACCCAGTACTTTGTTCGCGGCCCCTTTTATAGTTTTTTCAATAGCCCCCCACAACCTGTTCGGATCGTCATCTACTCCCGTATGTTCATCCGTTTCCTCGAGCGCCTGAAATCGGTTGCTAACTTCTACTTGGTACTTGATTTGCTCTATCCCGCTTCGTAGTTTTCCAATATCAAAGGTTTCTACTTTGTTCGCTCGCTTACTATTTTGACCGGCTACTAATCTGGCTCTTAATTTGGCCACTACTAGATAATGATCTGAGTCGCAATCCGCCCCCCTATAGGTCCTTACGTCGAGTACATTCGTGTGGCGCCTCTTATCAATAAGAAAATGATCGATTTGATTGTGCGTGGCCCCATCCGGCGATGTCCACGTTGCCTTGTGTATATCCTTGTGCTTGAAGCACGTGGTCTTGACTATAAGATCTTTTGCGGCTGCGAAATTTATGACCATAATACCGTTATCGTTGCTGGTTTCGTGCAGACTTTCTTTGCCTATGGTGGGCCTAAACATTTCCTCTCTCCCTATTTTAGCATTGAAATCCCCCACTACTATATTGGTGTCGTAAGACGCGAATTGGTCGATTAATTGCTCTAAAGTTTCATAATAAAGATTTTTGACTTCTTCCTCTTTGTCCTCCGTGGGACAGTGGACGTTAATAACCACGTAATTATACCACGCTCCTTCGATGATGATATACGAGAGTCGGTCATTCACGAAATTCCAACTTTTAACGGAATGTATGATGCTTTTGTTAACAAGAAATCCGGTGCCTAGAGAATGCCCGCTCGCGCCCCCATATAAAAAGGTGAAGTTACCGGATCCTAGCATCGCGTTATCTTTCCATCGGGTTTCTTGTATTGCTACCAAATCTAAATTGTACCTCTCAGTTTCATTTATGATTTCCCGGAACGCGCCTGCTCTGTGTAGACTGCGTACATTCCAGGTTCCCACCCTCAAGTTTCTAAGCACGCGCATCGAAAATTAAGTCAACAAATTAACGATTTTTTTACGTATTAACAGAAGAATTTTTTGTTTCAGACATTTAGAAGCAGTTTACAATGTTTTTCAATGAAATTAAAATGAGATAATTAATCCAAAATTAAAAGAAAAAAAGAGGCCTTCATAGGGCTCTCGTTAGATACGGTACCCACTGTTGAAGCCACCTTAAGATTAAAAAATAACTTGTTTTCAGTTTTCTTTAAATAATTTGGCCGAATGAAGTCGAGAAAAAGTTGAATGTAAAAGTTATTCCTTGTTCCTAAATAAATTCTCTAAAAATCCCATGTTCGGTCAGTTATGTTTGGTGCGATAGTTTACTCGCAAATTGAATGAAAAAAAATTGTTTTTTCTTTCTATATTTATATAAATAATTGATCAATATACATGTAACACTGGGAAAGAACTCTTTTTATATAGTAGAAAAAGTGATTGCGACCCGATTACCGTCACTACATTATTTCAATAGTTATGTAAATTTTAGATATTTGCAATCTTCTCGCTATGGCTCAGATTAGAGGATTGAGTGTAAAATAATGACCAAGTTGTTACGTATAGTTAAAGTGTCTAATTATGATACGCAACAAGAAAAAATCAATTTATTTCAAATTTGATCATTTTTTGGCGTGCTTTAATTTTTTCATTTTTAAATTTGCAAATAGGACTGTATTTTGAAAAACCTGTAATTTGAGCCCTGGTAGGCCTTCGTACTATAAATAGATTCTGAGATATTAGACTTTTAAGTTGACGGTTATTTATGGTAAAATTCTTGTAAGTTTTTGTAAATTTTCAAAAAGTTTTAGGCTGTGTACCCTTAGTTATGTAGAAAAAAATAGTAATTTTTAATGTCAATAGATGGTTTTGTAAAATTGTCCTTGCGCATGGGGAAGCGAGTATAGCATTTGAAAAACATTATGCAAATTCTAACACCTGTACCACACACAACTGCGAACTCCAAATTATTAAAAACACAAATATAAAGAAAAATAAAATGATATTGAATTTTCATTGTTAAAATAACTTGGAAAACCCACATTTTTGACTCTATATTCATGAACAACACTTTCTTAATATACTCTGTTTTTTAAATCGGAGTTCGCGTGATGCTAATAAGTCAAATAAGATATCCTCAAAGTTTCAGATTGATTCCTTGTAATCCTATGCACATGACTTGCTGAACATTGGAAAACCAAAAATGGAGAAAAACATCACTTTTGTATTTGCAAGGATTCCTAATTGAAAATTCAAATGATTTTCAACTGAAATATAAGGTGAAAAATCGAGTGAACTTGGTAGTAAGCACATTGCTATAAATAAATTTCTAATGGTGGGATACATAGTGCCTACTCTACTGGAGTTATATGTACATTAAAGAGCCATACAAGATTTTTTTAGTGCCCTATAATTGCCATATAACTATCTATAAAAAATACCTTTCTAAAAAGTAAAATCTTGGCAAGTATAAGTTTCATTATTACCCACAATATAAATTAAAAGAAATATATAATAGCCCTTGACATTTAATACCTTGGGGGTCTTAAATTTTTTTTACGTATTCTGGGTACACATACCAACATTTTTTCAGAGTTGTAGACATTTTTATTTTTTGGACATGCTTACTTGGCATAAAACCACCCATATATATACTGTGCATAAGGCCTTTCCTTCGCTGTCATCACTTCACTCCTCTTCTCTCACCCCTCCATCAACCTCTTTCTTTTCATTAATAAGGAGGCTCCAAGTCGATATCCACGAACAAATACTTTTCATTAATCTCTAATATGCGACGATTCGGAAATTTTCTAATACTCCTCTTTTCACGGCTACAGAATGAAGTATACATAATAAATAAATAAAATCATAAAAATGCTTAAACATATCTATAGAAATTAATTAAATTTATGTCTCATGAAGACCGTTGGTGCAATAAATTATGCAATGACGCAAATGGTACCCTCAAAAGACTACCAAAATTTATAGCAATGTAATAGTGGGAGGTAGACCCAGGCATATCCTGTGTATAAGCATGGGAGGCTTCTGGGTCTACCTCCCACCCAATGGTATATAATATAACACAACATCAGGTACGATGACAATATAAATACTAAAATATATAAAAAATATAAAAACTCACTATGGACGATGTATTAATTTAATGTGTTGTATATTAAGTATATTATGTATACTTCATTCTGTAGCCACGAAGACGGGAGTGTCAAAAGACTCCCAAAACGTCATATATTAGAGATTAATAAATGGTATTTGGTCGTCCTAATCGACTTACCCTCCTTATTAATGATATTACTTACGAACGATGAATTCACTTTCAAATGAAACTCTTTCTTATCATTGTATTCTTCCCGATTTCTTGCGATACGAAACTGCCATCACTTTTTTGATATAGGATTTAATAAGGAACAACTTTTATATGCAACTCTTTTCCCTATGACTTCATCCGACCAAGTTATTTAAAGAAAACTGAAAAAACGTCATTTTTTAATCTTAATTTTTTTTATAAATTTCTAAACACAACTTTTGAGTTCTTTGATATTTTAAATTTGGATTGTACGGGAAGTTTTACATAAAAAACACTAAAAATTAAATTTAGTATACAATTTTTCCAAACTGCCCATGTTCTCGGGCTGTGCCGACTGGACTAAATGGTTCAAATATACAGAACGCTTTAGTCCCATTTAACCAATTATAGCCGTATACGTCTTCCAGAATACACGTAATTCAAAAGCTTGTCATAAAGTTAAATTCAATCAATTATGAAGCTTTCCAGGCACGGTGGACCACGATTACCTTTAACTAAAAAGTATTTGTAAATTCAGATTCTTTATAGATTTTAGTTCTATGATGCTTGACGAGTATTTTAAGCCCAAATAGAAAAACCGCTGCCAATTCATTGGCACTTAGCTTCCTCAAACTAAATTAATTGTTCCAATATGAAATTCTGTGTACTAATAAATTAATTTTAAACTAACTACATTGCTCGCTTGCTAACACTCGCTCATGTAAGTTAAAATTAATGTAGCAGAATAATGATAAAATCTTTGTATGTAATATTATCATTGGGATATTATTAGAATACTAGAATATAAATATTGTCTATTAACAACAAATTATCTCTAATATTCAATATAGTGCGCCAAGCGAGTCATTAGCTCGGGTGTTTAGTTGCACGCCTGAGTGAATCTAAGAGTTATTTAGTTTACTTTTATTATTTTTTGTTTGAAAATAAAATGACTATTGATTAAGATGATTAATGAATGTTGATGTACGAATTTATATATTTGTTTTATAGTTGACCATCAAATAAACTACGAACGATTATACATACATTATAATTTGAAGTTGCAACATTATTAAACATTTTAGTTTAAGGGAACTATATTTTTGAAAACTATAAATCATGCTACTGCAACACAAATTTTAACTTAATTATTAAATAAAAAAAAACATTTTAAAATAATAAATAAAATAAATCAATAAAATAAAATATAAAAATAATAATAATTTTTTAATTATATAAAATATGGGTTTAGGGGCCTGCGGCGGCTCAGTCGGTAGAGTGTCGGATTCCCACGTCGGTGACCCGGGTTCGAATCCTAGTCTCAGCCGATTGATACAAGCACCTCTGTAAAAATTACATGTGCTTTGTTTACAAACACACCGCAGACCCCCGTCGTCGATTAGCACCACATGGAAGCACAAACATGGCGACGTTAAATAATAATAAAAAAAAAAAAAATAAAATATGGGTTTATGGACTGTGATAGTGATTGTCATATTTTTAAACCCTTAATTAAAGAGCGCTTTCTTATAGAATCATAATAGAGAAGTAAAAGTATATAATTTGTATTTCCAAAAGACTACGACACTGGTCTTTGTAATGTCGACTAAGACTGGATATTAGGTATTAAAATTGAAGGATATTGAATAAAAAAAAAAGATAATATATCTGTAATTAATTCTCAGAAGTAATCTAAGGCATTCTAATAAAGAGTATTTCACTGTATATTGATTAACTTTGGATTTAATTTGTTTATCTTTCTTATATAAATAAGTGATCATTAAATAACCTTCGTGTTTGCAAATTGAAAGCAAAAAATATCGGCAATTTATGTTATACGTCGATTTGCACTTCATCAGCATTATTGATCTCATTTTGCTAAAAATCAATATCTTTATTATAAAGGAGTCGCATTGTTTATCATGCAAAATATTCAAAACAGTTTTTTGGTTACAAATAACAACCGAATTTTATGAAATTTGAACCAGACAATGCGTATACAAAATTGAAGTGCATACTATGTTTTTTCTTTCAAAAACTTATTTTTCTTAGAATAATTATTTCAAATACAGAAGTAGATCCACAGATTCCAGTAAGAAATTCAATTCTTGAAAAAAATCGACATACCAAACCCTTCGATTTTATATAAACATTATCTGATTTCCAAAAGTTGCTGTTATTATTTGGATTCGGAAAACGGGCATTGTAAGTACCTTACATTTCCCATAAGTGTATATATATATATATCTTCCTATATTATAAAAATATATTTCTTTTATAGTTGTTTGTAAATCTTATAAGATTTACGCCCTCCTCGCCCCTCATTTTGCCCTCCTCATTCTCCTCCTCAAAACGAGGTAATATCGTTTCAAAAAATACGTTATTTTGATCTTATTTTTTGCCCTCCTCGCCCCTCCTCTTTGTATCCTCCTCATAGCCCTCCTCCCAGCCCTCCTCATGCCCTTCTCATTTACTTATTTCTATTAATTATCATTTTTTTAAATTTACATATATAGATTAGTACATACGAATTAAAAAGAGCTTTACAATATTACATTCAAATAAAACACAAAATTAAAATAAATATATATGTTAAAAAATACAATACTTAAAACTAAATATAAATAAATATAAGTATGAGTTACATATATTTATTTATAAATGAATTAAATAAAACATAAATTTGAATGTATAAAAAAGCTTAATTAACAAAACAAAAAAACGCGCCAATCTATTTACCTCCCGGGTGGTGTGGAAAAATAGAAAACCTTCATAAAAACAAAAAATTTCATGATGCTTTGGGGGTTGGCGAGCGAAGCGAGCAGGGGGGTACCCCCCTAGTATATATATATTATGTTCTAGCAAATATATATATATATATCAATTTGATGTATAACCCTGCAAAAAGACCAATAATTAAATTATATAATTATTTTATATTTTGCTTCCTCATAGAGGAAGCTTTTTTCATGGTAATCAAAAAAGTTTGCTAAAAACATGTTAGGAACATGTTTTGAGACATTAGGAGTCAAAATACACTACTTTTAGAAAAAGTTTGTATGGATGTGTGTGTGCGTGCGTGCGTGCGTGCGTGCGTGCGTGGGTAGGTGGGTGCGTGCATGCGTGCATATGTATGTGCGTGTGTGTGTTAAAATTAAATAACATCGAATGATCTGCACAGTTACAGCCTATAAACATTTCTTTATATACAACAACAATTTTCAAATATTTCTCTCTATTTTTATAAAAAAAAATTTTCTTTTTTTAATAATAAGTCAAAAAATTATTATTCTTTTTATAAATATGTTTGCAGTACTTCCTGTAGTTCAATCTATAGCATGATTAAATTACAGATTAGACATTAATCGGCTACGTATTTACCAAAATGTTTTTTTTTATCAGACCATGCCGCTCAAGCTAACCTCAATTTTCCCGTTCCGAAGTTATCTGGAAAAGGAAATAATGCTAGATACTTTTTAAGATCTCAAAATATTCCTTATTTTAATACCAATTGGGGCCAACTTTTAGTTTTTCAATTAACAAACTACAATTTGAATAAATAGCAAAAACGTGATTAGACAAAGACAGTAGATACGGACTTCTCTTAAATACTTATTTATTTTGACAAATTATAGAAAAATTAGGGATTACGTTAGTGAAAAGATTAACAAACTTACACTCAAATATGACTTTAAATATTATTTTAATCAAGTACACTAAATTATATTAAAATATATAATTTAGTAATAAAGTACTAATAAACCCGTTAGAGGTTTATTAATATTTTTGATGAGGGTATGGGTGTGGGTGTGGGTGGATGTGTGGTACGTGTGTGTGTGTATGTGTGTGTGTGTGTATATGTGTGTGTGTATGTATGGATGTATTATCCTATGTGTAGTGGAATTGAGGCCTCCGAACGGCAAAGGGCGCATAGCGCAATTTCGCCGGATAAGTATTGTCCGACTAGCCAATTTTGAACATCGCTTCAAATTAATCTTTTTTAATTGATATATAAGAAGAATACTATTATTGCGCAACTTTTGGTACTAAAACTAAATTTTTAGCTATTTTAGTTTTTTTAATAATAAGTATAAAACGTAATTTTCCAATTCAAAAAATATTTCACAATTTTCACTGCAATTCGACATAACTTTCTCAAATATTTATGAATGAAACTTTTATATAATAATCTTTAAGATGTTCTATCAGATATAACAGGAGAAAAAAGTACAAAAATATATTTTGGAAGAAAATGACGAATTTCTACATAGATTTCGTCAAAATCGTAAATTGATTATTTCAATCGCAAAAGTTGTGTTACAAATTTTCGAATTATAAATTTTTATACTAAAATCTTTATTATAAGTCGTTGAAGTTTTTTGGAAAGTTTTAAATTCCAACTCATCATCGTTAAAAAGTACTGGCAATTTTTCTGTCAGTGTAATAATGCGCGCGCGGCGGGACCGTGTTAACGTTCACGACAGGTGAAGTCACGCTGATAGAAAAATTGCCAGTACTTTTTAATAAGAATAATGAGTTGGAATTTAAAACTTCCCAGAAAACTTCTGTGATTCTTATAAAAGGTTTTAGTATAGCTATATGTTAAAAATTCAAAAATTCGTAACACAACTTTTGCAATGGAAAAAATCAATTTACGATATTGACAAAATGTATTTAGAAGTTCACAATTTCCTTCAAAAAAATATTTGTGTACTTTTTTCACGTGTTATATCTCATATGCCACCCTAAAGATTATTATGTAAAAGTTTCATTGATAAAAATTCATATTTGAAAAAATTATGTCGAGTTGAAGTGAAATATGTGAAATATTGTTTTTATTTGAAAAATTACGTTTGTTACTCATTACTAAAAAACTGAAAAGCTAAAAATTTAGTTTTAGTACCATAAATTGCGCAATAATACTCTCCTTATATATCAATTAACAAAATTTAATTTGAAACGAATTTCAAAATTGGCTAGTCGGACAGTACCGAAAATCCAGCGAAATCGCGCTATGTGCCCTTTTTAGTTCGGAGGCCTCAATTACTCAGAATATATTCGGTGAAAATTAATTTTTCAGTGTTCATTTTTTTTGTTTTTTAAGGACGGCGGTTCAAAATTTTTTTTTCTTTTTCGACGTGTTTTTGTTTTTTAGCGGATTTGATTTTTGAATCGTAGTTTTTTAGGTTTTCTGATAAGTTAGAAATAATATCTTCGATTGCGTGATAATGCATTTGAAAGAGCATAAAATTACCTATCTTTTCCAATCGCAAATTTTGGATAGGGTCTTTCCCTTCTTTTGTTATACACGAAAAAAGTCATATTTAGTTTGAACGGTTATATCTCGGAAATGTATGATGGCAAGACGTTGAGAACATTTGAGATGATTAGGAATTCAGTGAATCTACGTACTAAGGAGCCGTGTACAAATTACGCATGGGTCGTAGAAGGGGGAGGGGGTGTTCTACAACCTTACAGATACTTATATGTAGGGGGGGAGGGGTAAATAAATTCTTACGTAAGGTTATCGGGGACTGCTGGCCATTCGCACCACTGCCGAGAACTCGCCATCATCTCCGCGCGCATAGCATGTCCGCCGCTTGAGTGTGAAAGAGTGAGAGAAAAGCGCCGCGGCAACGTCATACGCAAAAGTGTGATTCGCCATTTGTACAGCGGTGACTCATAAGTGAAAGAGCAAGACCCTATTACTTTTACCTGCGGCGTCAGCGTGGCGGCGCTGACGGAAAACGCCGGCCATGCGGGTCGGGGCATCATTCACTGGCGCGCGCGCGATCACGGAATATAACCTTTCGTGTATTCATTCATACAGAACATCCTCTTCCTTCCCGTTTACCCCCGCTAACGCGGACTTTCAGGTGGTAGCTGGCCGAGCACGAGAAGTAGGAAAGGATCCTGCTATGGCCGACGAGGAGCTCGTGCGACGCGCGCTTGCCGTCGCGCGCGGCACAAAGCGAGACTACCGAGTGGATACTCGGAACCTCGCTACCCGTGCTGGAGCATACGAGCCGGGAAGATTGGCGAAATATAATATATTTCGCCTCCCCCAATCCCGCGGTTACAAATTTTAATAAATTACGTACAAAGAAACATTGCTGTGATAAGTATTATTACCCATTGTTCTATAGTTTTAGTAAAATATTATCTTTTATCAATCCATCGATGATAAAATAGCACACCTTTTTTGAGTTATTAATTAGAAAGAGATATATCAATTTAAAATTAGTTCATTCGAATAAAGAATTTCATTTTGAAACAATTAATTTAGTTTCAGGAAGCTAAGTGCCAATGAATTGGCAACGGATTTTTTACGTAATTGTACCTTAAATATTAGTAATATCAGGGATTAAATAGGCTACTAAGAAACCAGAAAATTGCCGTTTTAAATGCGCTCATTATTTGTAATGATACGTAAGATTTGAGTAGGTATCATTAAAGGTTCAAATTTTACTTATATACGGTTTTGTCATTTTTTTTTCCTACCATTATATATCTGCATGCTTGTAAATTTCGGCATAGTGGGTTTCTTACACATAAGAATTATACACGTAATTATTGTGCACAATATAGCATTGGTCAAGTATATCTATATATAATTTGACCAATGCTAAATTGTGTAGAATAATTAAGTGTATAATTCTTATGTGTAAGAAACGCGCTATGCCTAAATTTCTGTAGTTCAAATTGGAATAAATAGCTCTTGCCGTTTGACCCCACGACTCGCCGTCTATCTGGTCGAGCAACTAACATTTTCTTTTTTATTTTTTTTAATCTATGCTCCCTGCTTCATGTAACTATGAAAATCGTTAAATCTACCATAACTTGAGTATTATATATGCAATGCCAATTGTAATTGTAAAAAGCTATTATAGTTAATGTGAACAATTTATGATTAAGTAGCTTACCAAGTGATTTGGTAAACGCTGCACCGTAAAATATCGTTTTTATAATATTACTTGGTCGAGGTTTTGAAATGATTGGATACCATTAACGCTTGTATATTTACGTTACAATCATTCACCTATGTTTCGCTTACAGACTATAATATTTCAAGCAAATAAGGCGACTGATGCTATTGTATAAATCATAATCATTATATTATTATTGTTTGATAATCAAGATAGCAAACGGAAGAACATACGGTTTACCAAGTGACTTGGTAAATATTGCTCTGTAAAATATCGTTTTACAATATTACTTTATCAAAGTTACGAAGTGGCTGGATACCATTAACATTTGCATGTTCGTGTTTCAATCATTCACCTTTGCTTCGCTTACAAATTATTATATTTCAAGCAAATAAGATGACTGAAACTAATATGAATACTAATCAATATATTATTATTGTTTGATAATCAATGTAATAAACGTAAATATAGTTCATTTACCAAGTGACTTTGTAAACGATGCACTGTAAAATATCGTTTTAACAATATTATTTTATCGAGTTTACGAAATGGCTGGATATAACCATTAACATTTGCATATTCGTGTTTCAATCATTCACCTTTGTTTTGCTTACAAATTATTATATTTCAAGCAAATAAGAAGACTGATACTAATACGAATACTAATCATTATATTATTATTGTTTGATAATCAATGTAACAAACGCAAATATAGTTAATTTACCAAGTGATTTTGTAAACGTTGCAGATATCGTTTTTACAATATTACTTTATTTGGGTTATTATATTAACTTTCTTTTATATTTTTTAAATTCTTTGATTGAACTTTCTCATAAATATTTATATTTAGTAATTAAGGTGACACAATTTTATCATTATATATTATATACTTGATATAATTAGTATACACAAGTATAACATTTTATTACTAAGAGAGTCGGATTAATCCCACGCAGGGTCCGGGGTTGCCTCTTCGGTGGGGAGGAGCCCTTTTTCTAACAAGCAAAAAAAAGTCACTTTATAATTCTCCACGTAAAGCAATATATGCATGCAATTAGATAATTGATACCGCTAAACCTTAAGATCTATATACTCTAAACCCGACTAATGTCTCCCGGTATGACCACCTAACATTTATAGAAGAGTATTTTTGCTCTAAATGCTTAAAAATTGTGATTCAAAGACAGGTAAAAGTTATAAAACAGTATGTTGTTTAAATCTATTTTAATTTAAACCATATTTGAAATAATTAGTATATAATTAGCATATATATTGGTCATGTATTTAACCCTCGGTTTGCATTCAAGATTTTCATGTTTTATACGGCTTATTACAAAGGTATTATCAAGTTGTTCCGTGAAAAAGGATTTTAAAATGATTGCTTTTAATTAAACGAAGTTAATTAAAACAGTACTTTTGAAACCTGTTTTTTGAATCCAGATAAAAAAAAAATCTCTTGAAAATTAAACCAGATATTGTTTAAATAAATTCGAAAGGATCCCTGTAAAAAATTATTTACTTTTAAAAGAAAAAGCGGCTATGCCCTACGTATTTGTATGAACCTTATAAACATAGTTATCAATGTTTATAAATATTAAAATAAAATAAATTTTTTTTATTTTTATGGCTCTAGCGTCTACTTTTAATATTTGAAGGACTGTAACAGGCGGAGTAGTTGTTTATGTTGTTCAGGGTATGTTTTGAATATACTGAATATATTTCGTCTACAATGGTGCTGTTAGAATCCCTCAAATATTATCTAGATAATTTTTCTGTTAGAGGTTCTGTTTTAATCTGTATTCAGAAAATTGTTTTGAAAAGTACCCTAAGGGAATGTGGAGGTGAAATAAAAATCCCTATCTTACCAGCATCACATTTATAGTTTATTGTTTTCCTGTAATAAATAAATATTTCTTAAAAAAAATGCCATTCTATTCCAATATATTCTCACCAGAAATTTTCAGTTAATTTTTTAGGAGATTCCATTATTAACTGTAACAGAAAAATGTGTTTAAAAGTGTTAAACTATTTCACTATAGTTGTATATTTTTCAACGTATTTTTCTCCGCGAATTAATAATGAAACCTTTTAAAAATTCAACCGAAGATTCATAAGTATAAATACGGAGGGTATAGAATTGCGTTCTCTTTCATAATATTTATTTGTTAGAAGATAGACTGTAGGCATACTGGCTCACGCGGGTTCTGTATCACCCCCTGCCCTGCCAAAGTGATCCAGTATTCATCGTGTGTATAAGCCCTATCCCTGCATTCGTATTGTATGTTTTAAGCCCCTCCCCTGGATTTACCCCCTCTCAAAGTGATACAGATGCCTGGTCCCTTCTCCAATTTTTGAGCATTCGTATTGTATGTTTTAAGCCCCTCCAATGGATTTACCCCCTCTCAAAATGATACAAAATCTGCAGTGTGTATAAGACATATGCCTGGTCCCTTCTCCAATTTTTACCGGATTCGTATTGTGTGTGTTTTAAGCCCCGCCTCTGAACTATCCCCTCTGAAAGTGATCTAGAATTCGTATCTGATTTTTTCTATCCCCACTCTGTAGGTCCGAATACGTAAGCGTTTTACTCCCACCCGAAGAGAGGGAAAAGAGCAGCCTCTTTGCTCCTCTTTTCGAAGAAACAGATGGCATGCGTAGGAAATGGAAAGTAGCCGAAAATGAATGAAAAGAAAGGGTCAGCCTTTCTTTCCTCTGCTTTTAAAAATAGATAGAACGTTGCTCACTGACTTTGCTAGCGATACACGTCTTCGTCGCAGGTATGCGCTGTAGATGCGCGCAGATAGCAGGAAGATTGCATCAGTAAACGGCCTTCGAGAACTTACTGTGCGGAGGCATTCGGAAATTTATTTTTCTTCGGGCTGATACGCTGCTATTTTTTTCCGCTAGAAACGAATGTATTACAGTAAGGCATGGCGCAAGTTTGAAGGTCCTCGCGCAGGTAGTAGTAAATTACTTTCCAGCAATAAATAACCTTTTGAGAAAGGCATACTGCGCGCATACATTCGAAAAGTCTATTTTCGAGCCAAACACTGTCAGTTTTTCTCCGCAATACACGCTATACTACAGTAAGGCATAGCGCGTGTTAAAGGTCCTTGTGCAGGTAGTAGTAAATTGTCCCCAACAATACACGACCCTTAGAGAAAGGCTTACTGCGCGCACGCTTGCTTTGTATAGGCCTATACGCTGTCATATTTTCGGCGAGAAAAGATTTATTACAGCAAGGCTTGGTACAGGTTGAAGGACTTCGCGCAGGTGGCACTTTTCCCAGCAATAAACAACCTTTTGAGAAAGGCATACTGCGCGCATGGATTCGAAAAGTAAATTTTCGAGCTAAAACACTGACTGTTTTTCGGCGAGAAACGATTTATTACAGTAAGGAATAGCGCGTGTAAAGGTCCTTGTGCAGGTAATAGTAAATTGTCCCCAACAATACACGACCCTTAGAGAAAGGCTTACTGCGCGCACGCTTGCTTTGTATAGGCCTATACGCTGTCATCTTTTCGGCGAGAAAAGATTTATTACAGCAAGGCTTGGTACAGGTTGAAGGACTTCGCGCAGGTGGCACTTTTCCCAGCAATAAACAACCTTTTGAGAAAGGCATACTGCGCGCATGGATTCGAAAAGTAAATTTTCGAGCTAAAACACTGACAGTTTTTCGGCGAGAAACGATTTATTATAGTAAGGCATAGCGCGTGTTGAAGGTCCTTGTGCAGGTAATAGTAAATTGTCCCCAACAATACACGACCCTTAGAGAAAGGCTTACTGCGCGCACGCTTGCTTCTTTTTCAGGCCTATACGCTGCCAGTTTTTCGGCGAGAAACGATTTATTACAGCAAGGCTTTGTACACGTTCAAGGACTTCGCGCAGGTCGCACTTTTCTCAACAACTTTGACGCCAGCTTCTAGAGATGCACTTTCTCGACATCAAGATTGTAGATACTTTCACGAAAAAAATGTGTAGGCGTGGATGTGACCGACAGGGAGGTGGTTCTTAAAAATTCTGGGAGGAAAATTTCTGCAAGGCAGGCGTTTTTCTAATTAAGGGAGGAGAATTTTTAACCAATCGCAGAATTTCTTGAATAAGTAAAAGTAGGGGTAAGCTCTTCTGACGATATAAATTCTAGGGCGCAAACTAGGGTCAGTCAGTAAATTTTCAAAAAATATATCAACTTGAAATTTGAAAGAAAAATTCGAGATGGCTTCAAATAGCAAGACAAATTTGCAAATGATGCGGGATCGTATCCGGTGGCTCATTTCTAACGTGCCCACATTGCTCATGATGCTTGACCATGTGTCGTGGGCAATGGATGCGATACATTCATGTAAGTAACATTTTATAGAATTTTATTAATAATAATTAAAATAATATTATGTTAAATGTTTATTTATTTTTCAGTACCACCACTACCCCCTGTTGCTGCTATGCAACAGTTGTACGAGGGAATAATACCTCAAGAGTCGAGCTCGAGATCCAGCTCGAGTTCCAGCTCGAGCTCTAGTTCCAGCTCTAGCTCGAGCTCAAGGGGCAGCTTAAAGGCGGCGAAAGGAAAAAGTATACACGATATTGGTCGGATTCCAAAAATTTCATCGCCGAGGAGCAGCAGCGGCAACAGCAACAACGAGCGAAAGAGGAAAGCTGAAGGTGACTATTTTTTTATTCATTTTTTTTTTTATGTAAAACTTAAATAATAAATAATAATCTAATAATTTGTTTTTTTTTCTTTTATTTTATAGATGAAGCTGAAAACCAGCCGAAGCCGAAAACGCCTTCCACACCACGCAATTTGCATACGATGAAGTCACCTTCCAGGTCGACAAAGATTGGTAAGAAATACAAAAATTTTAAATTTCATTATATTTTAATATTTATATTATATTATATTTTAAAACTTTTGCAATTTTTATTTTTTTCAGATCAAGTGAAGGACGACAAAGCTTCGCTTCAAAGTAAGCAAGCGAAACGAGATTGGCTGCGAATGCACAGCCGAGTGCAGGATAAAAGTCAAACGAAGATAGCAGCAACAGTAGCACCACCACCACCATCACTACCATCACCTCCACCACCACCACCACTGCGACCATCAATAGTAAAACCTCGCATCGTAGAAGATGTGACATTCATCGATTAGTTATTATGTAATAATATATATATATATATATATATATATATATATATATATATATATATATATATATATATATGTAAAAAATAATTATTTTATTATATATTAATTTTAATGTAA
This sequence comes from Gastracanthus pulcherrimus, assembly GCA_949152435.1. Lineage (NCBI taxonomy): Eukaryota > Metazoa > Arthropoda > Insecta > Hymenoptera > Pteromalidae > Gastracanthus > Gastracanthus pulcherrimus. The sequence continues at coordinate 170,963,576 of OX424572.1, read as the reverse complement.
TAAGTGTTTTTTTGAATATAATGAAAAAATAGTTTTTCAACTTGTTTTCGTTTATTCCCCTTGTCATTTCCTCCATTTTCCTTCGTTTTCCTTATAAGTAAGTAAATTTCAAAGCAATGTAAATCTTATAAGTAAGTAAATTTCAAAGCAATGTAAATCTTATAAGTAAGTAAATTTCAAAGCAATGTAAATCTTATAAGTAAGTAAATTTCAAAGCAATGTAAATCTTATAAGTAAGTAAATTTCAAAGCAATGTAAATCTTATAAGTAAGTAAATTTCAAAGCAATGTAAATCTTTATAAATACAACAAATGTTCTTTTTTTCTTTTTTTAAATGAAAAATAGTGTTTTGCACATTGATATTGTCTATATCATGAACAATACTTTATTCTAATTAATGTAAAATATCCGCAGTAACACCGACTTGTACCCTATGTTTGCTATAGATTTGAACTATTATATTTTAATTTTATATTTGTGAAAGAATAATATCGTATAATAATTTTTCTTTTAATTTTTTTTAATTTTAATCATCAAGCTTCTCTTTTTATTACAGAATATTTAATCAAAATTTATTTCCAATATACACATGAGTATGTATTCCTTTTAGAAATGATATCTACTTCATCTTGGACAAATTTAGCATCCAAATAATCTAGTAGCCATGCTCGTATTGAGATAACGTTATGTACAGCGAATATAGGTTTCCTTCTAATGCAGAGAATGTGATTAAAACATACGTAATGCTTATCGCTCGATAACGTTTCTAGTGATGGACATCCAAAGTCTTCAATGTTTGAAATTAATCTGTAAATAAAAACAAAAACGTAAGAAATACGAACATAGAAAAGTAAAAGGAAAAGTATGAAAAATTATGAAAAAGTATGAAAAAGTATGAAAAAGTAATGAAAAAGTATGAAAAAGTATGAAAAAGTATGATAAAATATTATAAAAGTATGAAAAAGTATGAAAAAGTATGAAAAAAGTATAAAAATAGTATGAATAGTATGAAATGTATGAAAAAAGTATGAAAGTAGAGTCATATTATATATCACTTACACATTTGGTATGAGATTTCTTAGCCATTGCACTTTCTGCTCTCCCTTAACGTATAATTTCTCAATCCCTTGCGAGCAAATTTGGGAAATTCGTTGAAGACGATGATAAGGAATATCTCCAGCGTCTCATGCAATTCCATGATGATACTTCTCCACCCAGTGAGTCATACATTTTTCTTCTGCTGTCAGTTCCTCCAATGTCATAGGAGGTTTAAAGAGGTATGCAGTCGGTAAAGCAGTTTTCTTTAAATTGAGAAAACATACTTCTTAGAAAATGAAAGAATCTTCTGCTATTCTTTGGAATCCTTGAATGTCACAAATATAAACATTCTCTTCTTGAAATTGCAGTATGGCATTTCTGAACATCAAGTCGTAGTCACGTGTTCTAGCCATCTTACAGCTCTGTAGTTGACAGTTCAGTACGAAGTGAACTCGGAGAATGAATAGGAAAATTCTCTCATCCTGATTTTATAACAAGAAACTCCGGCTCATGCTCTTTTAGGATTGGTCGTTCAAAAAAGAAAGTATATTCTTGATTGGAGGGATGAAAAATCGCTTTTTGGTTGGTTCAAACGGAAGAAAATTCATCCCTCCCTTAAAAAATGTCCTTCCTCTTCCCAAAAAGAACTATTTCAGTTGGTTCAAATGAAAGAAAATTCATCCCTACCTAAGAAAATCTTCCTCTTCTTCATTTTATCCTTGGTCAGTTATTTGAATTTTCTACCTCTACTTACGTCGACATTGCATACAAACAGGGAAGCAGTTTCTTGGATAAGCACAGTTCATCTATCGCGGTCAACGAGTTTTAGTCTTGACTATCGTGCACATTTGTGAAGTCCTATTCTAGTGCTATTCTAGTGCTATTACAGTGAGAAAAAAGCAAATATGGCATCCATCGATCTTTTTGAACGCCTTGTTCTGCTTCTTCGTGATACTTTACAAAGTATAAATGATTTAAGAAATAAAGATATTCATTATTAGTTGGACATGTGCAATTCAACCATAAAAGAATTAAATGAAAAAATTGCAAAATCTAAACTTACAAGAGGAGAGAAACAGAAATGTCAAACTTGCATGACTCATCTTTCGTGTGTGCAAGTTGAATTTGAACAACATCTTCAACGAGGAGGTAATCTACAATCTGAGAAAACAGAGTGTAGAGTGGCGACACGTGCAGTCGGCGTTCCAAAATCGAATCAAGACTGGCGTAGTTGTAAATATAAAACACAATGACATTCTGAGTTTCTTAAGTGATGCACAAAAGCTCTTCAAAGTTAAGGCACAAGAATGCTTAGAAGAATACAATGCAGTGAAAATAAATTCAGATTTTATCTCGGAATTTTCTATGCAGAAAAATGGAGAGGAAACGACCGATATTAAATATTTCACGAGTGAAAGTGCTACAGTATACATGTCAACAAATTTAGAGGAATGGTTTAAAGACTATATCAAAGAGCCCATTCTTACACAACTAGAAGAATTTCAGGAAAAGGATTCCGGCTGGACATTGAAGAGTATTAAAAGTTTGTGTATAAATATGAAAAAATATTCTCCATTCAAGGGCAGTTCTTATATTCCTCTCCCAAAGATTAAACAAAAAAGCAAAAAAGCATGTGTTAATGTTCATAACAATGACAATCAGTGTTTCAAATATGCTATTCTTTCAGCATTATATCCCAGCAAATATAATTCCAACAGAGTTAATCAATACCGTGTACATGAGAACGAGTTGATCTTTAGTGATATACAGTTCCCAGTAAAACTGAAAGATATTTCAAAATTCGAAAAATTGAATAATATTTCAGTAAATGTATACATGCTCAGAAAGTATGGTTCAAAATTTGAAGTATCGCCTTGTCACGTTACGTCAGAAAAGAAGGCTGAACAAGAAAATCAAGCAGAAGAGGAAGATCAACATGTAAATCTACCAGAAAATAATAATCAACAGAAAAGAAGGGTAGACATGTAAATCTACTTATCATTCAAGATTTTTACGAGTACATTGATGAGCATGAAGAAAATAATTTTGCTGATGGTGATGAAAGTATGCCTAAATACCATTACGTTTGGATCAAAAGCATGTCTCGTCTTCTGGGTTCTCAACTGTCTAAAGCTAATAAAAAATCATACCACTGTGAAAGGTGTTTACAAGTTTTCTATAATGAAAAAAGATTGGAAATTCATGAAAATCATTGTAAAAATATGAATAATTGCCGAATCAATCTGCCAGACTCAAAGAACAACATTCTCAAATTCGAAGATTACAAAAAGAAAGAAAAAGTTCCTTTCGTTATTTATGCTGATTTGGAATGTTTATTGAAGCCTACTGAGAATGAGAATGCTTTTCAACTACATGAAGCATACAGCATAGGTTACTACACAAAATGCAGCTTTGATGACAGATTATCTGTCTATAAATCTTACAGACAAAAATTTGGAGATCAAGAGACACCTGCAGAATGGTTTGTTCGAGAACTAAAATCAATAAGTGAGAAGATAGATCATCTCTACAAGAATCCTAAACTAATGAAACTCACAGCTCTAGAAGAATTATCTTTCCAGAGGGCAACCGTTTGTCATATATGTCGAAAATCAATCCGTGATGAAGAACTTGCAGTGCGAGACCATTGTCATTTTACAGGACGGTATGTTATTAGTTTAGTTATATTTAAAATTAATTTTTGGTGATTCCCAAAGAAAAAAAAAATGAATTCTTTTTTCTCTTCAGTTTCAGAGGTGCAGCTCACAATTCATGTAATTTTAATTATAAGAACTCAAGATTCATTCCCGTTGTTTTTCATAACCTCAATTATGATACTCACTTCATTTTGAAAGAGATCGCTACTTCTACATTGATGAAAGGACGAGTTAGTCTAATACCTCATAATAAGGAGAAATATATTTCGTTCACGAAATACATAGATGACTGCGACATCAGCTTTAGATTCATAGATTCTTGGCGTTTTCTACCATCATCATTGGAAAAGCTCGCATCATATCTACAAAACGTGCCCATAGCGGTGAAAAAGTTTCGATCAGATGGATTCACAGATGAAATGATAGATCTTCTCAGACGGACAGGTATATTTCCATATGATTATGTAGACGCATTTGATAAGCTATCGTCTACAAAATTGCCAGAAAAGAATGAGTTTTATAATAAACTAACAGATTCCCATATTGATAAAGAAGACTACAAGCATGCTGCTCGAGTCTGGGATAAGTTCAATATAAAAACATTGGGAGAGTATTCAGATCTTTACTTAAAAACAGATGTTCTACTATTGGCTGACGTTTTCGAAAGTTTTCGAGAGACATCTCTTAAAGCTTACGATTTATGTCCTGCTCACTTTTACACGACTCCAGGGTTAACATTTTCAGCAGCTCTTAAAATGACAAAGGTAGAATTAGAGCTTCTTACAGATATTGACATGCTAATGTTTATTGAAGCAGGCATTCGGGTAGGAATAAGCCAGTGTTGTAATCGATATGCTAAGGCAAACAATCCATACATGGGTTCTTCATACGACGAGAAACAGAAAACGAAGACACTCTTATATTTTGATATAAATAATCTGTATGGGTGGGCGATGGTACAGCATTTACGGATTGGAAAATTCAAATGGATTGACTTTGAGGCGAATCCAAGCTTCTTCAATACACCACCAGATTCAGATATAGGTTACATTGCTGAAGTAGACTTGGAGTATCCTGAGGAAATACATGATGAACATTGAGACTTCCCTTTCTGCGCAGAGCACCGTGCACCACCTGGCTCAAAGCAGAACAAACTTCTCACTACCCTGAACGATAAGAAAAAGTACGTGATTCACTATCGAACACTTAAACAGACGCTGGATAATGGACTTCGTTTGAAAAAGGTGCATAGAATTCTCAGTTTCGAGCAGAAGGCCTGGCTTAAACCTTATGTCGAATTAAATACTGAGAAGAGAAAGCAAGCGAAGCATGAGTTTGAAAAACTCTTCTATAAATTATTAATTAACGCTGTCTATGGAAAGTGTATCGAGCGAGAGCGGTCTCGTGTTGATGTACGATTAGTAAATAAATTCACAGGCAGATATGGGGCAGAAGCACGCATAGCTCAACCACATTTTCACAGTTGTGCAATCTTTGATGAAAATTTAGTTGCTATTCAGCTAAAGAGAACAAGTATCACAATCAAGAAACCGATATACGTTGGTCTTTGTATCCTTGATTTGTCGAAGACATTAGTTTATGATTTCCATTACTCGTATATGAAACAGCGAGTAGGAGAAAAATGTAAACTTCTTTATACAGATACTGATAGTTTGATATATGAAGTTGAGGACATTGATATGTATAAAATAATGAAAGAAGACATTCACAGGTTTGATACTTCTGATTATGATGAGAATAATCAGTTTAACATTCCACGTGTCAATAAAAAAGTCCCAGGATTAATGAAAGACGAATGCTGTGGCAAGATCATGATGGAATTTATAGGTTTACGAAGCAAAATGTACAGTATTTTAGTTGATGAAGGAGAGACAGTGAAAAAAACCAAAGGTATAAAATCGAGCGTTGTAAAGAAGACAATAACTTTCGAGGATTATAGAAGATGTCTTCAGGATCTTATTATTGTAAAACGTGATCAATGCAACATTCGTTCAAAATTGCACATAGTGCATACTGAAAGACAGAATAAAATTGCTCTTAGTCCTCACGATGATAAGAGATTCTTATTACCTCAGAGTACAGACACTTTACCTTGGGGTCATTTTCGAATCATGTATGAGCAGATGGCGCAAGCTGCACTTCGAATAGAGGAGGATGCTGAAAAACAAGAAATAGTGGTAGGGATGGAAGTGGAGAGGGGGTATGAAGTATCCAATGAAAGTGGGGCAACGCGAGTGGGGATGGATGTTGCAGAAGATGAAAGAGAGGGGGAAATACGAGGTGGGGGTGATGCGGCCAAAGAAAATGGTGAAAGGCGAGAGGGGATGACACTTTATGACAATGAAGTGAACACATCAGAATTGAATATGATGTGTTAGAGGAGTTTATGCATGACTGGGATCCATCAATGGAGGGGATACCCTCTGAGGGAGGAGAGAGAAGGGATATATTACAGGAGGCAATGGAAAGGACAGAAATTGTGGTGGGGAATGAACTATCTCAACAGACAGACCACGACGAGGAGCACATTCGAGCAATCGAAGAGTTCGAGAATTATCATCCTTGCGGGAAGAAACGAAGACTCAACTAAATTTCTAAGTAAGTTCACAGTTAATTCTCACCAATTTTCTTTTTTTTTTTGCTCTAACAAATCTTTTCTGTATTAGAAGTTCTTATTTTTTTACTTTTTCCAGAATGGATCTATCTACACTTAATAAGATTGCTGAACGCGACTTCTTGCCGAGGAAGAAAGTAACAGACTTGGAAAAATATCATCAGTACATGGTGACAGCACTTAAGGAGGTGAAGACGAGATTCGGTACGAAGGTCGTAGCCGAACTCGACGAAAGTTTTCAAATCTTTTTACCAGAGAAGATTTCATCAGCCATCCTAAGAGATCAAGAGTTTTTTGACAGACTCTCCAATACTGCAAATAAAATGAATTTATTTCTGACATATCAGGGTGGATCTTCCTTTAAGTTTGAATGAAATACGCAGCTTGCTTTGATTATAATACTTATTTTATTCAGATTAAAACTTGTACATAATAATACATAAATAAATACAATAACATAATATGATTGCTTTCTTATTTACTAGTACCTACAGTATTGCGTTTACATTAAAATTTTTGGTTTAATCTTGGCTAAATCAAATAATTTTTTTTTATCCATCCAACTATTATGCTCATTACTAAAGCCTAACCATTTAACATATGCACGATTTCCACTTTTCTTTAAAACTTTTTCTACTAGATAAATTTCTGGATACATAGTTTTCTGAATTTCCGTTTCATAAAAGCCGCCAGAGATGGGTTTATCATAATAATCTTTGATATGATAAGTTACCGGATTGGTTTTTACAACTCGTGATATTGTGAAAATTTCAGTAGACCAATTTGGTGTATAACGTTTTTCAAAAACATGTTTTATCTTACTTATCCGTACTTTATCTTCTACTTTAAATTTCGGTTTTTTCACAGGTAAGTTTTCATTTGGAAAATGCTTCTTGACCTCTTTTTCATTTGCCTGCGTAACATTTTTAGGCGCAATTCCTTTTGTCCAATGTTTTCTTGAATTGTAAGCTTTCAACAACTCAGGCAGGATATCCCACCATTTATAGCTCCCTTGTTTGCTGAACTCTATCCACATTGCATTTTTTAACGTTCTATTAAAATGCTCACATATGCTTGCATGAAGATTACTATGCGAAGAGTATAGGTTTATCTTGTACTTCTTCATGAGTTTCTGAAAGTTTGAATTGTAAAATTCTTTTCCTTGGTCACTTTGTAAATTTGTCGGTACGCGTTCTTGTTTCAGTATTGACTCCATAGCTAGAGTAACATCATTACCACTCTTTGTCTTGATTGGTATGGCCCATGCATACTTTGAAAATGTATCTATGACAGTAAGTAAGTAGCGAAAACCTTTGTTTTCGTTGGCGTATGGAATCATTTCTACAAGATCAGCTTGTCAAGTCTCATCTATTCCACGTATATCATATTTTCTTCGCTTGTAGATGCGGCGAGCTGGTTTGTGCAACTCTTCAGCTATTTTTTGTCGCTCCATTTTTTTTTTGATAATATGTTTAAGGTTTAAGAAAAACTTTTATTGAGTCAGAATTTTTTTTTTTTTTTTCAAGATTGTCATCTGGTTGTTTCTTGAAGAGTAATTCCATTAGACCCCCACTTTTAGGATAACTTTTATCTCTCACTTTTACCATTTTATCATGAAACTGAATTTCTGAATCGCCAATCATATACACTCCATTGACGTTCCGTACTCCGTATATGTTATCGATTTAGCTGCGGCTGTCATTTAACAATGATAAAAAGTCACTTGATTCATTTCCTTCAAGCGCAGATTTGAATGTTGAATTCATCATTGTGCCATCCATCGAAGAAAAATCTGCATCATCATCATCATCATATGCGGAACCCTACTCATTTATATCATTTACTATATAACTTGATCGATCGAATCTCAATTTCTTCCTCGGTTTCCTGTTGCTGTCTATATTCAAAATGTGATTAGAAGGTGGCAAGCTTTCGACTTTCGAATCGACGAGCTTCTCGAGTGGTGTAATGACTGGTTTCAATGTATCACCAATAACTTTTTCAAAATCTTCTCTCTCCTTTTTCAATAAAGAGTATTTTTGTTTAATAGCCTCACGTGCTCGCAAGAGCTCGCTGAGAATATTCTTTTCTTTCTTGAAGTCTGACATGCTAACGAGATGCTGTCTATAATTGAACTGTAAGTTTCGGATTCATAAATTCTTTTTTATTGCAAAACAGTCAAATCCTTTTCTGTATCTACCATCATCCATCACTCTATCTTTGTCGATAACAACAAATCCATACTTATCATTCTTCCAGCATTCAGAACAAAGATTTCGAAATTCATTGAAAGTTAAATCAGTATTGACATGATCTTCATAGATATGTTTTAGATTAACATCGTCTTGACGATAAATTACTAACATATTAATATTGTCCCTTACGAGGTGTTTCGGTATATGAGCGTACGACTGACATAGATAAAAGCTGTCTACACTTTTATGTCTTACCATACAGAAAAATGCTCTGACGTTGTCCTACTTCTCACAAGCCACATCATCAAAAATCATAATTGAATTTGGTCGGGCTTCATCTGGAGATACTACATCTTCATGCTCACTAAAAGGTAGATATGATACACCTTTTATCGGTTCCAAAACTTTTTCGAGAAATTGATACTTTGGCAGATTCAAGGATTTAGAGTATACATACAAATTTTCAAATCTAAGACCATTGGGATGTGTAATTAGAGCCAATAAACTATTTGTTTTTCCAAAGTTAGATGGCCCACAGAATACTGCTCGTATAGTATCAGGTAGTAATTCTCCATGACGCTTCCTTCTCTTCTGTTTTCCGAAATCAAAGTTTGTGACGGGGAGTGTGATGTTCTGCTCGCTAAAATCCATGTTCACGTGTCAAAGTCTAGTTTGATATTGAACTGTGGAAATATAAACGCATGTTTTATATTTTGATCTTTAATTATAAAACAACACTCGAAGAGAGATGATTGTACATATATCTCGGAAACAACCAAAAGGTTATGGATTGCTTGATAAAGTGATCAATAACTTGCCGATTGAAATGCATCTTCCTGGATATCAATACTGTGGTCCCGGAACTAAATTGAAAAAACGATTGAAAAGAGGTGATCCTGGAATTAATCCGCTTGATCAGGCATGCAAAGAACATGACATAGTGTACTCTGATAAAAATGGAGATCGTAAAGCAGCTGACATGAAGCTTGTTGATAAAGCTTGGCAACGTGTTAAAGCCAAGGATGCCAGTCTTGGTGAAAAAGCATATGCTTTTGCTGTTACAAATGCTATGAAATTAAAAGGAATAAATAGAATGGGTCTAAAATTTAGTAAGTTAGTGACGGCTGCTAAAAAATCAATGTCACCAAGTAAATGTTTCCGCAAGGTTATTCAATCCGCCTTGAAAGGTGCACGTTAAGCTGTTAAGAAAGTTGGTGGTAAGAGGAAAGTTATCATTCCACGTGTTCTTCCAATTCCATAAAAAATTGGTGGAGTTCTTCCGTTTCTTATACCGCTGTTCGCAGGACTAAATGCGACCGGTGCTCTGGCAGGGGGAGCTGCAGGAATAGCTAAAGCAGTAAATGATGCTAAAGCTGCACAGAAAAACCATGAAGAAAGTAAGAGACATAATAAGGCAATGGAAGCTATTGCTTTAGGCGAAGTCTCTATCTTAAACCATATAAAACTGGAATGGGGTTATTTATGAAACCTCACGTTGGTCATGGTCAAGTTACTAAAAAAAAAAAACTTCGATTTAACTTTGCCAAATCGTCCACTGACTGACTATGATCTTCTAAAATATGCTCATATGTTGCAAATTCCACATTTCCGAGGTGTTTTTATGAGAAATAATCTGCCTTCCGATGGTCCATGGAGTAATGAATCTGCTATTGTTAACTTGGATGACATGAAAAATAAAGGCACTCACTGGGTGTGTTATCGAAAACATGGTTCCAAAGTAATTTACTTTGACAGTTTTGGTGATCTAAAACCTCCCATAGAGCTCATGTTATATTTCAACGTGAAAGAAGTAAAATATAACTATAAAAGATATCAAAATTTTGACTCATTCATTTGTGGTCATCTTTGTCTTCAATTTTTAACCGGAAGACTATAAAGAGAAGATTGCAAACGAATGGGAATCATTCTCTTCCAATCAGTCATGGAAGACAGTTTCACTTTGAGTCTTTCAGGAAAATCTTCTGTTCTAGAAGCACAATATTTTCCTTCAATTGAACTACCTAAGCATATAAAATTTTGTTTTGGGTTTAGTTGAACTTTTAACATTTAACTCGATTCCCAATGTGGACTATTCGAATAATAAACTTCATGTGAATGGAAATATTATCACTATCCCTACTGGCAGTTACGAGATTAATGCTATTAATAAATTTTTACAAGAAACTTTGAAATCTAAAGGAATTTAATTTTCTTTGAAAGCTAACAACAATACTCTCAGAAGTGAAATTAATTGCAGTCATCCGTTAGATCTCCCTCCTCACGATTCAATAGGTCGTCTTCTTGGCTTCACTCCTCGCATTCTCAAGGAAAAAACTCATCACAGTTCTGATTTACCTGTCAAAATATTGAAAATCAACGCACTCAGAGTGGAGTGCAATATTACCGCAGGTGCTTTCATCAACAACAAAAAAGTTCATACAATCTATGAGTTCTTTCCCAGAGTTCCACCAGGATATAAAATCTTGGAAGTTCCATCTCATGTCATATATCTACCACTCAGTGCCAAGTGCATAGATCATCTTCAAATTCAAATCGTAGATCAAGATGGAAATTTAGTGAATTTGTGTGGAGAAGAAATTACTATTAGACTCCACATCAAATCTGTATAATGGGCATCGTTTACAATTCTAGAGTGCATATAAGTCAACCAACATGTCAATCGGTCATCAGTCAACCGAAAAAACTCAAACCGTTAACACGGAAGAGCATTCAGTTCCTCAGAAGCCTAGGTCTAAAAGTTCGTGGAGAAAATTCACGTGTATAATTCTCTGCTGCTTCCAGAAAAATGGACGAAATTCTAAGCATTCAATCAGGTGTCGTATTCAATGAGTCTATTGCTCATTACGAAGTTCACGCACATCAACCTTACTCGACACTAAGCTTTTATAATAGTGATGAAATTCGTATTTCTATCCAACATCAAGATCTATGTCTCTTATCATCGCGCAGTTCTATCCATGTATGTGGAAAACTGCAAAAACCAGATGGAACAGCACTAACTAAAACTAAATTCGTGAACAATGGCATTTGCCATCTGTTTGATGAAATTCGTTACGAAATTAATGCTGTGGAGATAGATAAAAGTAAAAATGTTGGTTTAAGCAGTCTCATGAAAGGATGGACATCATTTAATCCGAATCAGACTCTCATGTTAGAAAATGCAGGCTGGCTTGACGTTAGAGAAGAAAGCAAAACTTTGGTAGATGCACACGGCAACTTTGACGTTTCCATTCCTCTGAGTATGATCTTGGGCTTTGCAGAAGACTATAAAAAAATTATAGTTAATGTGAAGCATGAACTCATTCTCACAAGATCAAGAAATGACTTGGATGCAATAATTCAAGAAGGTACTGTAGCAAATAGTGTAACTACATATGAAGACTACCAGGTAAAAATAACGAAGATAGAGTGGTTAATGCTATATGTTATTGCATCTGATAAACAAAAGATCCAGCTGCTGAATTTCATTGGCAAAGATAATCCTATCTCTATGTGCTATCGATCTTGGGAGTTATTTGAATATCCTCTACTTCCGAGCACGAATAAACATGTCTGGACAGTGAAAACTTCAAATCAGTTAGAAAAACCTCGTTTTGTCATTCTCGGACTACAAACCAAGAAAAAAAATTTGAAAACTGAAAATGCCAGTCGATTTGACCATTGTGAGATTAGTAATGTGAGACTTTTCTTGAATTCACAATATTATCCATATAACAATATGAATCTCGACATATCTAAGAATCAGTTCGCTGTTCTCTATGACATGTATGCCAATTTTCAAATCACCTACTATGGAAGAGACCCACAGCCACTGCTGACAAAGTCTGAATTTATCAACCTTGAACCACTCATAGTTATTGACTGTTCACGGCAAAACGAATCTATAAAGAGCGCTCCTGTCGATGTACGTCTAGAGTTTGAGTCTAAAAAAGACTTTCCAGCTAACACTTCAGCTTATTGCATGATCTTACACGATCGCACCGTTCAGTACAATCCCATCAGTACAATCCCATTCAGTACAATCCCATCTCGGACGTGGTTCTGGCTGTTGCTCACTTCTCATCACAAGCCAGAGGGGAAGACGACATTCCCCAAAGTATAGTGGCTAAGGCTCTTCCGTTTGTGGGAGATCATATTGTTAAGATCTTTAACTCCTCTCTGTCCAGTGGCATTTTTCCGGGAGCTTGGAAGGGAGCTCAGTTGGTGCCTTGAAGAAGAAGCCTGTCCCATCTACGGTGTCAGATTTCCGACCAATTGCCCTACTGAGTTTCCTTTCTAAGGTCCTTGAAAAAATCGTACACGACCAAATAACTGACTTCTTACGAGAAAATAATACTTTGGACCCGATGCAGACTGGTTTTCGACAGAATCACAGTACACAGACAGCACTACTGAAACTGACGGAGGACATAAGATCAGGCATTAACAACAACAAAAAACTATTGACTATTTTGTTAATGTTTGATTTTAGCAAAGCATTCGACACCATCTCACACACTAAACTGCTGCGTAAGCTGATGCGCATGGGATTCTCCAGGAGTGTTCTCCTGTGGCTTAAGTCATATATCATGGGGAGACGACAGAAAGTCGTCACAATCACAAACGGGGATTCAGGTTGGCTAACCACCAATCTTGGCGTTCCACAGGGCTCAGTCCTGGGACCCCTGCTTTTCAGCCTGTATATAAACGACTTACAAGACGCACTCGACTTAGATGGTGTCGAACACATACTTTATGCTGACGACTTGCAAACCTACACACAAGTGACCCTGAAGGGTCTTCGTGATGGTATCGGTCGCATGTCGGCTGTAGCACAAGCAGTGTCGAACTGGGCAACGTCAGCTGGCCTGCGCCTCAATGTCGGCAAGACAAAGGCGATCATTTTTGGATCTGATCACAACATCAAACAGGTTCAGAACCTTGACTTGCAAGGCATTGAGATACAGACCGGCGTACACGTTCCCTTTGTCGATACAGTCACCAACCTCGGCGTGGTGATGGACGGAGGGTTGACATGGAAGCCGCAACTGAATGCGGTCAGTAGAAAGGTAAATAGGGCTCTGTATAGCTTAAAACTTTTCCGTTCAAGCACCACAGAGATATTGAGGAAGCAGCTGGCATGTGCACTGGTACTACCTCACTTAGACTATTGCTCAGTGGTTCTTCTTGATGTGTCAGGGGAGCTCCAGACACGACTACAACGTCTACAGAATGCATGTGTGAGATACATATGTGGTGTTAGGCGGGATGAGCATATCACCGCCTACAGGAAAAAACTGGACTGGTTGGATTTGAAGGTGAGGAGGAAGTATTTTATGGGGCTGCTGCTTTACAAAGCGGTTGTCATGCGGCAGCCACCGTATCTTACTGCCCTCTTTGAAAAAAACCAGGCCAGGACTTCAAGTAGGGGTGGTATGAAAGAGCTCTCGGTTCCGGGGTCGCGCACCGATAAGGGCCTTTTCTCATTCAGAGTTCAAGGTGCGCACCTCTGGAATTCGCTCCCGAGCAGTGTGAGGTGCCTGCCATCTTTTTGTAAATTTAAAACGGCGTTTAGCATGCACCTTAATTACATGGTGAAGAGTATGTACAGAGATGAGTCGAGTATTTATTTAAGCTTTTTATTTATTTGAATTATTTATTTATTTAATTTATTTATTTATTTAAACTTATTTATTTATTTATTTAATTTATTTATTTATTTAAATTTATTTATTTATTTATTTCAATTTATTTATTTATTTATTTATTTATTTAATTTAATTATTTATCTTGTTTATTTATTTATTCGACGTATTTATTTATTAATTTATTTATTTATTTATTAAATATGTTTAGTGTTAGTTAGGTGTGAATGTATTTATTAGCGTGATTGTTAAAGTGTTATGAATGAGTGTGTTTTAAATTTAGACGTGATAGTATACGCAAAGGATATCATACCTTGACCATTTACTAACAATTTAAGCCGAAAATATTTCGTCGAGCCTCTTGTGAGAAAAAAAACATTTTAATTTTTTTAAAGGAATTAGCGTTTTGCGAAAACAAAACAATAAATATATTGTATATTTCAAATATAATACTTTTATTTCCATTTCTCTCTCTCTCTCTCTCTCTCTCGCTCTCTCTCTCTCTCTCTCTCTCTCTCTCTCTCTCTCTGTATATATATAATAAAATACACTTGTAAAATAAATTGATAATACTTTTAATTTAATCAGTTGATAAATATTTATATAAAAAACATTGTACTCGTATTTATACATGATGAGAATTGTAAGCACAAACAGCTTTTAATAATTGGTTTTCAAACTCAGGGTTGTTCTTCGTAACTTTGTATTTTATCCAAGTAGCATTGAAATCAAAATGAACAGATTCCATCGCTTGCTCACTATAAGATCCCAAGCCTTTTTGATATTTTGTACAAAAATCTTCAACGTGAAAAAAAACAGCATGGACTTTCGGAGTAACTGGAATTTGTAAATCTAAATAGCTCGCTTTGAATTCTGCAACGTATTTCACAAAATCGGGATCAAGACTAGTAGTGAAGCAGGCTTGAACAACATTTTTGAATTTTGATATGCTGAAACGTACTTTAAACCACCTATACGACATATCGCCCGCAAAATGTCCACTTTATCTAATAGTTTTTTATATGAATTCCCTTTGAAAGCCGGACTTCCATGTGTTATTTCCCGTTGAACATTGCATTTCTCTGCCCAATTTAAAGCTATCTCTTCGCATTCGCGTAACATATGTGTAAATGATGTGTTTACTACAATATTTCACACGAATATTGCGCACGTATTCATACATAAATAAAGTTTTTAAGAATTGCGCATTTCCTGAATAAGATAATCTAGTTGAAGTGATGTGTATTCTAAGTTTACAATTTTAAAGTAATGTTTTATAAAATCATCCGATTCCGAATCATTACATTTACATTTTACATTAGTTTTGAAATCATTATTTTGGAATAAAAACACTTTTACAAAGTCCCAGCCATGTTAAGAGGTTACATCAATATCGTTCATAACTTCTTTTAACTGTTCACAAAAAAAAAAGAAATTTTAATTTTATAATATCATTTAACATCAGTTGAAATCGACTCTTCTACACATACAGTGTGATCGCGATATAATACATCGCGATATGTTTCCGCTCAGAGCGCTTCCCCTCCGGACGTACTTTCACTCACACACACTGGCTGTCCCACCACGGCACGTAGCGTCGGCGCACCGCGGTGGTGCAGTAGAACGCAGAACTTCGGTTTGGAGCTACCGCATGGAGGGAGATCCGGATATATTACATTTTTGGAAAAAATTCTGCTCCTACAGCCGCAGCGAGCGGTAATATATCGCGAACCCACTGTATGAAAGCATTTTTCTATCCTTCGAAAGTCGGTTTTTGTAACACAATAGTCTCTTGATAAAATTTCTTGTATTTTGTTTGGTTATCTTCGGTATATTGTGCTTTATTATTAAAAATAATCGATTTATGGTCATATGTGATAGTAAAAACGATTTCCAAATCGTTCATTGTAAGACGTGAAGCAGTATTTTCACTCCAGTATTCAGAAGCAAAAAAGAATCACTTATTTCATTGAGATTGTATTGAATTTTAATCTAAGTAATTGCGTCGATACTGCCAATATTACTGAAATTGGATGGTAGCAGGATAAATAGCTGTGGTTTTTCATTATGCAAAGGTTGTATTCCGACACTTATAATTTTTTGTTCCCGATTCATTTAAAAATATGAAGTTAATAGTAGTGGATGGTACGATTGCATTTTTTTTCTCTCGTTAGTGTGTGTTATATATACTCTCTTATTCTCTTTCTTGATCTGGTTTCGAAAAATATTTGTACTTTTTGTACATTTTTTCTTATACGTAAATTTCATTATTTTCGTATCGATAATAATAAACAAAATGGACCATATTCAGTCACATTTTATTTGAACTTTTCAAAATTTTTCATTACTTTTCACCTTTCCTTATATGACTTTACACTTCTTAGCGCCTTTTTCACTTTTATGTATTACTTAAAGAAAAATTTGTACCAATGCGTAAATTGAATATATTTCACTGTACAATTTGCACATAATGTTTTAAAAGTATTCACCAAAATTAATGCACACAATTTATTCTTCTTCTGATTCCAAGTCAGTGTCATTGCTAAAGACTGATGAAGAATCCTTTGGAAAAATTGCCTTCTCGAATTTAATAATATAATACTGTATTCTGTTTATAAATATCCAAAGCGATCTATCACGTCGCCATGCTTCAAGAGTAATTACGGAATTCGATATTTTACGGATTAATAAAATAAAACATGTAAACTTTTACACTTTTACTAGCGTTGAACTTAAGGTAACACAGTTTTTCTATATGCCTTCTATACTTCATTCTCTGTTTTTCTCGAGAATTATCCTGCTCCATTCGTTGGGCTACGTATTGCCATATTGGCATCTCTCCTTCGTTCAAACGCTATAAAGTAAATTAATAATACAATTAATAAACATATTTATAAGTTTTAAAAAAAAAAGTTTAGCACTTACCCAAAGGTCTTCTTCTCTATCCTCATTCTGAACGATTCTTATTCCTAGCTCGTTTAATCCGCGAAATACCATTTTGCAGGCGGTAGAATGAATTTTAATGAAAATTTATTCACGTATTTGAAGTAAAGAAAATAAAATACTTTTCATAATTTACGTCAAGTTTTTTACATTTAGTTTGGACACTCTCTTCGCATTTCTTTCGGTGATAGAAAAAAAAATCAAATACGATTCTTGAACTGATGGGCCATAGCAAGCGCCGTGATATTTATATAGGAAAACTCTTTCCACTACGTTTTGTGAAATGTCCTACGATTCGTAAGAAATTTCCCTCCCAAAATCTCAAAACACCTCCCTTACAGAAATTTTCCCATTCTCGCAGCTTCCCTTCCCACTACTTTTTCGAAGAATCCTACGGTTCATAAAAAATGTTCCCTCCTCTAATTTTCAAAAATACCCCCCTTCTCCTCCAGAAATCTTCATACACGATTTATCGCTGAGAATGCAGTTTCCTTGTATCTGTGCACCGTCAACGTATTGGCTCCTGCCTATCAGCTATGCTCAGCTTTCCTTCGCCGTTAAAGTTTGGAAGCTATCCTTTGTTTTCTTTCAGGACTTATCTATTTTTGACTGAAAATATATATTTTTACAAGCCGCTCATCCCGATGTTTGCTCTTGACCGTAAAAGTACCTAAGATTTTATCTAACGATCGATTTCCTTTCGCGCCGCCGACGAATAAGTTCGAAATAAACAGCTCGAGAGGAAATCTCTTTTTCCACTACTGTGAAAGAGTGACCACGACTTAATATACCGAACGATTTCCTTTCGCGCAGCCGCCGTATCAGTTCGTGTACATCAACTCATCTCGTCCTTGAAAATACTGCGAGCGTATCGGCTTAAAAGAATTTTTAAATATCTGCGCGCAGTAAGCCTTACTTTAAAGGTCGTTTATTGCTAAAAGCATTTGCTTTCACCTAAGCGTGAGGACCTTCAACGCACACGAAACCATTCTCTAAGTTCGTTTACTGCTGAGATTTCTCCGTTACTTGCGCGCATTCACAGCAGTTTCTTGCTGAGATTTTTTTTTCTACCTGCACGCACCCTTTCCTTAAGACCGTGTTGCGCGAGGCTTTTCTTTTTTTGCTTGGTCAATGCATCGGCTCGTTTTCACTTTTGCGGAGATAGCGACCAAGCCTTTGCTACTTTAAAATTTATTATCCGTACGTGCCGAGAAACGCACAAACATCTCGGCAATAAATTCACTCTAGTAGTGCGCTATTTGATGGAAAGAACCCTTTTTTTCAGTACTTGCGTAAGGGCCTGCTGTGTGAGGTTTTGCGTGGTAAACATATATATATATATATATATATATATATATGCTTCTTTATTAAAGGCTGACCTTTACTTTTCATACATGGAAAAACCGTCGGGCACACCGCAGCACCAACTGGCCCTAATGCTCCACAAAACAGGAGAAACGACGCCTGACTGCGATGGGAGCTCTGTCGTCTGTTTTCGGGTGAGCAGCGGTCCCACTGCGAGACAGCCGCAGCGCGAAGGGTATTGTAGAGAAGTTGGCGCGCTTTCTCTATTGCTATTTAATATTAATTTTAACAACGTAAAGCTTGTCAATTTTAGTAGATTAAACCTTCAATTTAAATAAAAAGTTGTGTGGTTAATATTTTTAACATTATATTTTTTAAACGAAACTACCATAAGTCATTTGCAAACCTACAATCTTTTTTTCTCATCACAAAATAATTTTTATATTAATTTTTAATTAGTATCTAGAAACAGTAAGAACGTAAAACAGTTCAAAATCAATGTATTTTGTTAAATAAATTTAATTGATAAAATAAAAAGTTATGCCTATATACCATGTCAGCAGAAACGTGATTTTATTTCACTTTTTTATAGTCAAAGATATAGATACATACATACGAACATATTTTTTAAAATCCTGTTTTCCGATTCGGCAACATCGAGAACACAATATAAGATAATAACCTAACATATTATAAGCAGAATATAATAATAACTTGTGATGAAAATAATACTTTTTATAACCTATTATTTACCATTTTGAGCACTATGTTTTTACAATAATTACTTATATTATTTCATTTTTACTTTTCAAAGTATAATCATGATCTTTCAAACATAAATAAATATAATAAAATCATTAATATATACTTCAGAATGGTAAATAACAAGATAAAGTAGTTTTCTGAGGTTAGAATTCATCAATTTCCTAATTAACGCAACTTCGTTCCCTTTTTTAGCGCTACAGCGTTGATACACATGGAAGGCCGCGTGTTTCTCTCCGAAAATATGACAGCGTATAGGCCTATACAAAGCAATCGTGCGCGCAGTAAGCCTTTCTCTAAGGGTCGTGTATTGCTGGGGACAATTTACTACTACCTGCACAAGGACCTATAACACGCGCTATGCCTTACTGTAGTATAGCGTGTATTGCGGAGAAAAACTGACAGTGTTTTGGCTCGAAAATAGACTTTTTGAATGTATGTGCGCAGTATGCCTTTCTCAAAAGGTTATTTATTGCTGGAAAGTAATTTACTACCACCTGCGCGAGGACCTTCAAACTTGCGCCATGCCTTACTGTAATAAATTCGTTTCTAGCGGAAAAAAGATAGCAGCGTATCAGCCTGAAGAAAAATAAATTTCCAAATGCCTGCGCACAGTAAGTTCTCGAAGGCCGTTTACTGATGCAATCTTCCTGCTATCTGCGCGCATCTACAGCGCATACCTGCGACGAAGACGTTTATTGCTAGCAAAGTCAGTGAGCAACGTTCTATCTATTTTTAAAAGCAGAGGAAAGAAAGGCTGACCCTTTCTTTTCATTCATTTTCGGCTACTTTCCATTTCCTACGCATGCCATCTGTTTCTTCGAAAAGAGGAGCAAAGAGGCTGCTCTTTTCCCTCTCTTCGGGTGGGAGTAAAACGCTTACGTATTCGGGCCTACAGAGTG